>QODF01000106.1:1266003-1346281 GCA_024372805.1 Oostethus manadensis | reverse complement strand
GGTATGAATGTGAGTGTGAATGTTTGTTTGTCTATATGTGCCCTGCGATTGACTGGCGACCAGTCCAGGGTGTACCCCGCCTCTCGCCCAAAGCCAGCTGGGATAGGCTCCAGCATCCCCGTGACCCTAATGAGGATAAGCGGTACAGAAAATGAATGAATGAATGAATGTTTAAGACTGTAAAACACGTTTTGGCGCTCTACAGCTGCGTAACTTGTACTTTCCTTCCGCATGCCCAGAACTTTTTGTGCATCCTCCTCTGCCTTTTGGGTGCCCTTAACGGTGCAGAATGACCGTGTGGGTGTTGTCGGGGGATTGAACCTGCGAACATACAGCACTTCTACTAGCGATACAACATTTATGTAAATCCGGCAACTCGAACGCATGCACAGGAAGGCACGGAGGAGATTGACGATGGTGCACAGGCCTGTAGCCAATCAAGACACAAAACTCAATGCGCGTGTTCACTCTTAACCAGTCAGGATGTAGACACAAGACGTGGGTTCTCCTTCAGCCAATCAGGATGCAGAACACAATGCACGTTCATACGCCGTAAAACTTTTTTTGTTCCCAATCTGCCAAAAAGGTGAACCCGCGATATGATGAGGGAACACTGTACATACATATTTTTTGTAAAAGATTTGTGTTATTATTGGTTGTTGGCTTTTTCTCATTGTGAATTTTGCAATGTCTATTTTTGCAATTTTTTTCTGATTTTAAATGTAATTTTGTTTCTGCAGTGATACAATGACAAAATGAGCCATGAGCCACGGGTGGCCCCCTCCTCGCATGGATCGTCTTAGGGGTCGGGCTCGGGGCTTTGGCTGCATGGCAAACTACAACTCGGCTTGTTGTCTCGGTGTTGTGGGTGAGCGAGCAAATGAGCGGGTTGAGGAGAGAGAGAGAAAACGGTCAATGTGTTACAATAGTCAGGCGTAGCAAGCAAGTAACGTGCATACGCAGAAGCACGACGTCACTCGCATTTCCACGTGTTTACGGAATTAATGACTGCTGCAGTGTGTGCTCCAGTGATGTATGATATTAGTGCTTTCATTTCCGATTGTCACGTTTTGAACTTGTGAGACCGCTAGCAAATATAAATTGAAATGTGACTGAAATATTTGGGGGAAAAAACAGCAAGATCAAGGACCATCACACGAATATATAAGTTATTATCTTATCTTTGCAAAACATCAAAGTGGCCCTTGCTGGAAAACGTCTTGACAACCTTGCACGTAAAATGTGCTCAAATATGCATATTTTTGAAAAAATAATAAGCCACAGTCACGCACAAAACAGCGATCAATAGTTATTTCATGTGTTTATAAAAAAAAACATGCTAGAATTGATAGATTGTGATTACTGTACTTGGTTGCACGTTGAAGTTTGAATTCGAGGAAAAGAGGGTAATGTCCCAAGTAAAGGAGAAAAGGTCCTTTGTTGGAAATGGGTGCATGTTCATTTGTCTGCAGGCATGTCCCAGGACTCCTCTTACTTGAACACCGGAAAGGGGGAGAAGAAGAACTATATGCTGTATTTGAACACAGCATATAGTTCTTGTTTGGCGTTAGCACCGGGCAAGGTTACGTTGTGCTGTTATCTTTTGTGGTGCAGCAGTGAAGACGTGATTTATTGATGGCGTACATGCTGTATAAACGCGCACAATCCAATCATTGTGCAGGACAACGATTATGGGAGAGAGAGATTAGTTCCAAGCATTATAAAAGACAGCATCCAATCTTGCATAAATCAAATTATTCAACCCCCTTAATGACCCCCACCCAACCCCTTTTATAACACACATGCAATTACAGAGATTAGAGAGGGGGCCACAGAGGAGCGCTCAAGAGGTGGGTGGTGCAGGCGAGGAGGAACGCCAGCCAGCGCCAGAGAGAGAGAGCGAAAAAGGGGTTTTAAATCCTTAGTTAAGCTTCGGGACAGCCGCAGATCCTCTTACGCAACGCCGGCCGACTCTCTGAGCGCCGCTCATCAATGCAGAGGACTCACAAATAAATATGAGACAGCAGAAAGTTCAAGCTCCCCGTTTTCCTCCAACGCTGCAGGTGTCCCACAGGGCACCCATACTTTTTGATGTTTCTACACAATGATGGCCAAAATAGCAAACACAGTGCACGACTCTCGCACTGGTTGTGCAGATGTACGTATGATTTGGGCGGGGATTTGGGTTCTTGACGTCTATCCTTGAAAAACCATCTACTAATCCTCAAACGCAACCTCTTGCGTAACGCCTCTGATGCACTTGGGCGCGTTTTGGGAACGGAGCGGGATGGCATGACGGCAGCAGCATCCATCAGAACCAACCGTGTTTCGAGATTTTTCAAAAGGTGTGGTCAGTCTGTATGATAAATAAACCACGTGCAATAATGGCCTCTATATATCCGGTGTCAGCAACACTCTAGCAGAGCAAATCATCTTCTTCTTTAACCCCCTGGAGAGGCTCAAACTGATGCTGCGAGACTTCGAGTGTGATGAAAAGCTGGGACTTGAACACGAGCGCTGAGGGACAGGCTGCTTGTGAATTCACCGAGCATGAACGGAAGCTAGCGGGAGTGAAGCCAAGAAGAAGGTTTCGCATTATGGCAGACAAGTGGCGGTTCGGTTGCAGGAGATCATCTACCTTCATGCAGCAGGCCTCCAAAATCTTGTGTTTGGCATTTGGCCAAGAGTGGTCATGTTGCTAGAGTGCACCCCCCCAACAAAGAGGGGGTGTTGCTCTCAATAAAGAATCATTCCATCAAAAATAAACATTAAACTGACTCTGGGAAATTGGAATGCAAAGATAGGCCTGGATGCATACAATAATTGGTCTGGTCCAGTTGATAAATTTGGGTAGGGCTGCAACTAACAATTATTTTCATGATCAATTAATCGGTCAATTATTTTTTTCGATTAATCGATGAAATGGATTTAAAAAAAACATTTTTTCGCCTCTTTGCAGTAATCCCTCCAAAAATCATAGCCGAAATTTCGGTAGCATAGTATAAAGCATCAACTGACAGACATCACAAACACACTGCAAATCAACAAGTCACTGACATGTGACATCACCAACAAATAAATAAGAAATACGAAATAAATTAACTTCAAGGGAAGGCTGTGCGTTTGTCATCGGCTTGCCTGCTTTGGGGTGGAAGGGTGGTGGCTTGTTTGTGACGCACGTAGGAAAATAACATACCCTGCGCCAAACAAGCCATAGCTATTTGTAGTTTCGCTGTTCTACCAGTAGGTTTTGTGTGTACACACGGTAAGAGTTAGTGGAGAGAGTGCAGAAATGTAAGCTTTATAAATAAAATTTTAATTTGCTTGGGAATGGTTTTGCACACGCTCCATACACATGTATGCACATACATCCATACACATGTATGCACATACATCCATACACATGTATGCACATACATCATTACACATGTATGTACATACATCATTACACATGTATGTGTATCTTGTTTTGCCTGAAACACAAAGATAATATGTCTGCTGTCATGGATGAACAATAATATGTCGATACGGCGAACCAAAAAAATAAATAATTCCATAGTTTGTATTTTGCTGCATTCAGCTGGGATAGACTCCAGCTTACCCATGATCCTAATGAGAACAAGCGGTATAGAAAATGGATTTTAACTAGAATACAAGCAGCAATACTGCAAAAAGAATTAGATTGTTTTAATACAATATGAGTGTAAACAGGATTTTAGTTTAGGTGTCTGAAAAAACAGTAAAGCTAGGAATCGTTGCACCCCTAGATGTCTGATGTCCTATGGCTTCATTTGGATGTCTTTGTCTCTAAGGTCCAACAGCCACCAATGCTGAGAAACATACAAATGGCACACCTCTGGCTCAACAATAAAAAAAGATGATTCCATGGGGAGGTGACAGAGATCCCACTTCTCACAATGGATAAGCAGACACAGCTGGATTTCCGCAGGGACCCTGAGGAGGGTGATGAAGAATGAAGCCCTCATTTTTACTTCTGAGTTTCAGGAAGACATGGAGACATTTTTTGTTAATTGTGTGGACAGAGTTGACCTAAAGGTAAATGCGACGTTCCTTTGCCATCCGCATAATTTGGTGGAAGTTTTGTATTCATAGAAGGTTTGTTTTTCAGATTGATAACTTGATAACCACACAGTTCCCTTTTAAACATCGTTTGTTTATGTTCAATATTGTTATGGATGACCTCTAGGGGGTACAAGCGGCTGAAATGAGTTTTCCCTGCAGGGTGGCTTGGGCTCTCCCTTAGAGATAGGGTGAGAAGCACTGTCATCCGGGAGAGAACCAGATGAGGCGGCTCGGGCATCTGGTTAGGATGCCTCCCTCTTCAGGGCACGTCGGGCGGCAGGAGGCCTCGGGGAAGACCCAGGACATGTTGGAAAGACTATGTCTTGGGAACGCCTCGGGATCTGCCAGGAGGAGCAGGACGAAGTGTCTATGGAGTGCGAAGTCTGGGATTCCCTGACGAGGCTGCTGCCCCCGCGACCCAACCCCGGATAAGCGGAGGAAAATGGATGGATGGATCTCTAGGGGTCTATTCTCCTTCTCTGCCCTAATCAATTGAAACAAACGTGTTGAATTTTAGGTGGAGCTATGTTATGTATTAAATAACGTTGGAAATACAATAAATGATCTGTCATTTATTGAATTCAATTAACGGTTGCGTGCAAAGATGTACCAGCAGCAAGGATTTTCTTCTTAACATCCACCCCAGCCTAGTTGGCTAACAAATGTTTTTGTGCGTGGTTTTTTGGTAACAATGTGCAATTCAGCAAGTGCATTTAGTGTCTACCAAACTTTTTCCTTTGAGATGGTCAAGGTTAAACCATTACTCACCCAGGGGTGGAAAGAAGTTCTTACCTTAAATGTCTTCACAAAACTCCGGCACTGGTGGGGTGACCAGAGAGTGACCAGTAGTGACCACGGCCACCATTAAGCTTTGTCACTACCTTTATGTTTAGCAACAATTTCTTCATCTATAGTTTGCGCTTCTCCTCCGCCATCAGCCACGCTAATTTTCCCATTTGTTTACTTCTCTGGACCGCCGCGGTAAACTTGAAGCGCCAATACAAGGAATAACACGTGCAGTCACAGGAAAAACACGCCGTTAACTCTGCATTCCCCCATTTGATAGTCATT
The DNA here is from genome assembly GCA_024372805.1 of Oostethus manadensis. Classification (NCBI taxonomy): domain Eukaryota; kingdom Metazoa; phylum Chordata; class Actinopteri; order Syngnathiformes; family Syngnathidae; genus Oostethus; species Oostethus manadensis. The sequence continues at coordinate 1,341,127 of QODF01000106.1, read as the reverse complement.
TTCCTATCATTGGACGGATTTATATTGACTTACCGGTATATAAAAATGATCACCCAACCCAAGCTGCAACTAACGAGGATTTTCTAAGTCAATTAATGTGTAGCTTGTTCGGACAAATCGAGTCATCACTCAGGAAGTAGACAAAGCAGATGAATAAATTAATTGTTGCAGCTCTATACAGACTATAATAATACAGAATGACAGCACTATATAAATATAATACAAAATGTTACATGCAACAGATTCAACTAATAACAATAATAACTATAATTTTCACTGTAATTGCTGCTGCGCACACACCTCGCCGCAGCAAGAAAAGATGCAAGGAGAATCTAGCGGGCCTCATTAATCTTGTTAGTTCAATTAGCACGCACACTGAAGCACCAGCGTCCCCAAGCTTTATATATGCGCGTGTGTGTGCGTGTCTGGGGATTGTAAAATGGACTTCAGAGATGTTATCATTAAACGCATACAGTACCGGGCTGAGCACAAACAGGATACACGCATACATACACAGAGAGAGACACATATGCGGTGGCACTCGAGCAAGCAGACAAGGCCACTCAAAGCTCTCTTTGTATCAATGCTGTGCAATGCTGCCCACCCAACCCCCCCCAACACCCCCCACCCTCCCACTCGTCGTCCGCAGAGCAGCAGACAGCGCTCGGGCGGCTCTCGGCGGAGCGTTTAGTCTCGTCGACAGGCGGCCTCCCACCATCCATCTGTCACATGACACATTTGCCAGGACAACACGCAAAGTGAAGACGTCAAGGCCCCGCAAAGATAGAAGGACAAGCAGCATGAGAGTCGTGCATCTTTACCAGAACATCACAGACGGCGTATCATGTAAAAGGAGCTGTCCTGCGATATCAAGTGATGGATCACGTGGGTGTGTGACGGTACCCAGAGGGTCACCTCAACGTTGTTTATACACACGCACGCACACACAAAAAAGGAAGCAATTTATTGCAAACGAGCATCAAAGTTAAATAGTCTGTTCATCAGCTGATCAAAAGTTTAAAACTCACAGTTTTGAAATGGAAATTTAAAGTTACTGGCATGACAGCTGGCAATGTGGAGATGTTGCAGAGGACATCCCACATGACCGAAGGCCCTCGTCTGTGTGGTAATGACTGGCTTTGTCAGCAGGACAACGCTGTAGTTCACCATGTCTGCCTGACAAAGTACTTCTTCATCACGCATGTTCTCCTGGTCTAAATCCGATGAAGAACATTTGGGGATGAACGGCAAGGGAAGTTTACAAAAACGCACATCAGTTCCAGACAGCGGATGCCCGTCGTGAAGGCATCGCGAGCACCTGAAGGAACATTCCACTAGCCTCCTGGGAACACAGTCGTCAAGCATGCCCAAACACATTTTTCAGCTGATTGACAAGAATGGCACGGCTACTTTTTTTTCAACACTGTATTCCTATTTTAGGGTTTTTTTTCAGCTATGGTCTTAAACTTTTAAAGAGCTGATGAACAGCCTGTTTCACTTGAATGCTTCTTTGCAACGAATTGCTTACTCGCGCAAAATACAGTATTGTGATAGCATTTGTTGATGTCTGGTTCTTTTTGCATGCTAGTCAATGACAACACAACTAAACAATAAATGTCGTTTGGAAAAGACATTGGACCTAGCGGAGGAAAATGGAATGGAAGAAAAACCCAACTTACAGCACAAATAAATAACGAGAAAATGGATTTTAGGTTAATTGGCGACTCTAAATTGTCCATCGGTATGAATGTGAGTGTGAATGTTTGTATGTCTATAAGTGCCCTGCGATTGACTGGCGACCAGTCCAGGGTGTACCCCGCCTCTCGCCCAAAGCCAGCTGGGATAGGCTCCAGCATCCCCGTGACCCTAATGAGGATAAGCGGTACAGAAAATGAATGAATGAATGAATGGATTCGCTGTGGCGCCCCCTGAAGGGATAAGCCGGGATACGCTGGAGAGCAGAAGAATCTATTCAATCTATTTGGACAAAAAGTGTTATTTGTGTTTTATGTGACTACAAACATTTAAATTGTACTTTATTTAGCACTTGGTGTGTTCATTTGTCAAATATATAGAAATGTATCATATATACAGTATGTAAGTATATAGCATATACAGTATATATGTATGTGTATATACATATATGTGTGTGTGTGTGTGTATATATATATATATATACACTAAAATATTAACCTTAAGCCTAACATATATATATATATATATGTTAGGCTTAAGGTTAATTTCAAGTTTAAAAAAAAGCCATTTTGTAGTGGCACACCATCCTCGATCAATTACAAGTAGCACAAATCCTGGTACTATACTGTCCTATACTGTACTATACTATACTATACTATACTGTCCTAAGCTCAAAAGCATCTTAGGGAACAGGACAAACAGTGGAAGGGCTGTCGACCCAGACCTTTCCCAAATGTGCTCCACTCGCTTCATCTGCATACAGCGCCCTGCAGCATCCACACGTAGCAGAGGCTGACCTGATTTGGCATCAGCGGGCCCACTTGCCTCGGCGTGTTTGTGCGAACTGTCACTAAGGCGACCGTGCGTCTGAAGTCCGGCCTGTCCTTCCTCACCAGACACTCCATGATGCCATGCTCGGGCGAGCAGCCACGATGAGGAAGGGCACGTAAGAGCACTCAGGGTGACGACGGTGCAGCACAGCAGGAAGAGACGGTATGAGGTGACGAGACGCTGCCAAAATAAGAGCATCGCAAGGCGAAAAACATCTGACAGCGACTTTCTACCACCTCTTTCTGCAGATTCAGCAATGCCAGGAGCATGCTAACTCAGGTAACAAAAATGAAGGATGACCCTTATTTGAACTTGATTGGGATGTCACTACCAGATGCTCCGTATGTTCTCAAAACATGCGGTCAGAAATGACACATTTAATCACGATCAATCGCATTGTGTCCATTGTTAACTCATATTTCATCGTTTTTATCCATAATAAGTAGGGATGCAAATCTTTTTGTGGTAAACGATTTGATGCACATATGGATACCCGGGTTACGATACAATTCAAAACGATTCGATACAGTGCACAAACGATACGATTCCATTTCATAAGATTGAACGGTTAACATAAATATTGCATTATGAAATACAGAAAGCAATTGTATAAAAGTGGTATTCATACAGTATTTTCAAATGTATAAAAAACGCATATCTTATCCCCAAGCACGTGTAAAGGCAGCCACCGGACCGCAGGAAACGTTGAGGTGCATCCATCCATCAATCCATCTTACAATACATAAATGTACATAAAAAATACTGTAAATATGTAAACTGGATCGGTATAATGTACAAATGTTTTGCCGATGTGTTGAAAATCTTTCCCTCTGACTAGCTAGCACACTGCTAATGCTATTTAGCGGTTGAGGTTCTCTTTGGGTGTGACCAGGATGGACAGGATCAGGAATGAGCACATCAGAGGGACAGCACATGTTAGAGGTTTTGGAGATAAAGTCAGAGAGGCGAGACTGGGATGGTTGGGACATGTCCAGAGGAGAGATAGTGAATATGTTGGTAGAAGGATGCTGAGTTTTGAATTGCCAGGCAGGAGGCCTCGAGGAAGACCAAAGAGGAGGTTTATGGATGTAGTAAAAGAGGCGTGAACACGTAGCCTCGATGTAGTGGCTGCCATCCGAACTGCGCATGTAAGGTATTTTGAAAGACACGCTTATTTTGTTGGACAGTTAGACGACACGGGGAAAACGGTGCTCTTATTTTGAATGCCTGAAATGTTCTCTCTGTGTGACTGTCTGTTGAACATCTAAGACGGGCTGGGTGCAAAAATAAACAGGTTTCTTATTTTTTTTACTCTCACGGCGTCATTGGGTATTGTGAAATGCTCCCTACCTGGGAGTGGTGAAGCACAAGCGGTGAAGATACACCCATCCAGCCCAAGTCGCTAGTTTCCATTCACGCTTCCGCCAACTTTCCCCGTGATTAGTGTTTAGTTCGGGTTAGGGCGGTTGAGCGTTTGAAACAAGATTTTTCAACTCAAGTACAAGGCTTGTTGTACAAATCCAACCTTTACACTTTTTTTTTTAAAGCTGCACTCAATATATTCTATTAAAATGTTGTCCAATTAAATGTAATTATTTTTCTACAAAATCCAACCCAAAATTGTAATTCAAACAAGGGCAAAATATGTATGTTTTTCTTATTAAAGTGAAAGATTCTGAACAAATTACAACAAATATGTTAAACATACATAAGGTCAAACAAGGGCCGCACGGTTCCTCGAGTGTTTAGCATGTTGGCCACACAGATCTGGAAGACCAGGGTTCGGATCTCTGTTGCGCATCTCTGTGTGGAGTTTGCATGTTCTCCCCGTGCGTGTGTGGGTTTTCTCCGGGTTCTCCGCTTTCCTCCCACATTCCAAAAACATGCATGTTAGCTTCATTGGCCGCTCTAAATTGTCCATTAGAGTGTGAATGTTTGTTTGTCTATACGTGCCCTGTGATTGGCTGGCGACCAGTCCAGGGTGTACCCCGCCTCTCGCCCAAAGCCAGCTGGGATAGGCTCCAGCATACCCGCCGCCCTAATGAGGATAAGCGGTATAGAAAATGGATGGATGAATAAAGTCCAACAAAATAATAGCGTTACCACCGTTGACGCACAGCCGTGAAAAATAAATGTAATAATGTCACATATTATTAAAACAATAATACAAATTAAAGCAACATGCAAGAGATAGTTTAGACTTTTTGTAAAAATATCCAACAATTTCAGGTCAACTATTTGGTCCAAACTTAAGCAACACTCAAATGTTATTTTTTCTACCAAAATGTAATTATTTTTGTACAAAATCCTACTTTTTATATACTGTATATCATGTCATATGATATACAGTATACTGTATAAAAATCAATATGTACAGTATATAATTGTATATACTTTAAATATTAAATCTGGCAGTTGTGTGTGTGTGCGTGTGTGTGCGTGTGTGTACGTGTGCGTGCGTGTGCGTGCATGTGTGTGTGTGTGTGTGTGTGAAGTTAGTGTGATGGAAACATGTCTGCGTGCAGCGGTGCTTCCGAGTGTTGAAAAAGGTGGCATGACCTTCAGTGTTTAATAAGCGTGGACCTGCTGACATTCCACTTTTGCACCCAATTGTGAAGAGGAAGAGCGTACAAGAAGCAATATCAGTGTTCCCCCACGTACATACAAAGACGTGTCACTTCCTGTGCTACTTGTTCTTCTCCCCTCTGAAGGTGAAAGGCGGTCGCCAAGTGGGCCAGCCTGTTGCCGTCGCCATAGGGACGCTCTTCACAGAGCTACTCAATTACTGACAATTAATAAACATCAAAGCCTGGTTAATATTTTACCACGGGGGTGCTCTGGGTCCTGCCAGAGGGATGGATGGATGGATGGATGGATGGATGGATGGATGGATGAGTAAAGCACAAATGGAACGGAAGCGCCTTTTAGCCTTTGGGCATCCTGAAGATAGCACCTTAACCATGATGAGATTTCAATTTCCCTTTGGGGATTCATAAAATGTGTACAATAAATACAAAAAAAGAACACAGAAAAGTGGAGACTGTGGAGTACGAGCAGGCTAAGTTCAAACCTGTCAGGTGATCTGCTGAGATCTACAAGAAATAGAACCTTCTACTATATTATTTATTCTGTTTAGAAATGTCACATAGCTCCAGGAAATATGACATATAATCTAAGTATTATTTTACTCCATGTTTACCTGCAAGCGTAGCATCCTGGTCACGCAGTCAAACTCCCGTGACAGGTCCTGGTCTGGGCTACAGCAATGTGCACAATGACATGCACAAGCGCCCTGTCGCTGACTTCCAGGGTTCCGTTAGAAATGAACGGGCTAGAGGCAACGTCACCTTCCTGTGTGTGGAGCCCATAAAACTCCGAGGTCCCAGCGGTACGCAAATGCAGCGTCTTCCCATGAATTGAAGCGAGAGAATGGGCGTGGCTGGTGTAAAGGGGGGGGGGGGGGAGCTGTGTCGGCTTGACGCAAGGACATGAGTGGCAGCGGTCGTCGGCTAATCAATCGGAGTGTAATCAACAAGAGTGACCCATTCGGTTTGACCGTAGCTTGGCGGGTCAATGTGCGCGTGGTGCTATTTATATGCTAACGTGCATGCCCGTGTAGAAAAAGGTTGCATAAGAAAATGTCAATGAACACCTACAGCAACGGTGTAGATCTTTTTTGGACGCATTTTCTGCTCTTCCTCCTGGGATTGGAGTGTTTTAGAACGGGAAAAGTGTTTTCGAGTTCAAGAATACGTCTTTTTATACAGCCTATGTCCTGTTCGTAGTCAATCATGCAAATTAGACCCGACGCGGCCGCCGCAAAATCACTCCTGCCCAACTACATCTCCTTTTCTGCGAGGAAAAGTGAATCCATTTTTCCCATAACAAAAATATCCACATTTGTTGGGTTTTTTTTATAGTCTTGCCTATCCAATCCGTTTCTTTTAACTTTTTAATAATGAACTTTTGTTACAAACACGAATTTGCGGAATTGAATATGGTTATTAAAATAGCTCTTCAATGCATTCCAAATAATGCAACCCAAGTATTGCTAACTTTTTTTTTTTTTTTTTTTTTTCCTATTATTTTTTTTTTTTTTTTTTAAAATCTTTTTTTTGTTTGTTCCCAATGAAAATAAAACTGGGAATAATGGGCAAGCAAAACAAAATATTGTAGCGACGGGTATATTGTATTGTTTTGTGTTGTTCCAGGCTGCTGTTTAGTGTGTGGCCTGTAGGGGGCAGTGGTGTTCACCGTGCTGGTTAGGGCAAAAGTGTTTAGACGTCCTATTCCAGAGAGCCGAAAATGTTAACACAAAACGCTTTTTATAGTTTTACATGCAGTAAACAATTCCAAGTGCATTTAAATACATATAAATCAGTGAAAGGCATAAATAAATAAGCCCTTATGGGTACTTTTACCTTTTTGAATACATGATGCTTGATGGGAGTGTTCCCAAAGACACAATGTGGCAGTGAGACAGCACACAGATCTCACCTTTCTGTTTTTCCACGAGTTATTTTTGCACCTCAACAACCCAAATGAAGCCACAGGAAGTTTCAAGTTCCAGAATTGCGACGAAGAAGGTGAAAAACACAATTGAATTGAATTCAATTCAAGAAATAACCCAATGACTAATAAGGAAGGCGTCTATCGGGCCCTACGATTTCCGCGTTGACAGAATTGCGGAATTGACTGTTAAATGCGGAATCTCGTGGAAATTTACAGTGAGAATGAAATGCTGCAACTGTGAGCAGAAGGAACTTTTCCCCAGCGGCGGACCACTCATTCTCAGCGGCATGTCCTCACAAACACTAAGCAGCCTCCTGCTGAACTAAACATGTCGGGGCGGCCACTGGAAACGTCGGCAAAAAACTTTCATACCCATCAGAGTGAGCTGATGTACCGCAAGGGCCAGTGTAAAGTTAGGGCCGTAAAAAGAGCTTGTGTTAGCACAGCTGTTACCATTGCATCTGCAGCTACGGTTCTTAACCACAAGCACAGACATGACACTTCATACTGGCCACCATTTCCCACAAAGCATTGCGTTTGTCACTTTATTCACTGACACAAGAAACACGCAATCACAATGGGGATGAATTAGCGTCAAAAGTCAAAAACAAATCGAAGAAAATGACACCAGGAAAAACAGAGTTGAAGAAAAAATCATTTAGAAATATAAAAACTATACCAAGGTGTTTTGGCTTGACATTTTGTGATGACATCATACACGCGCGACATAGCTGAGTTTGTCATCCTTTTTTTTTTGGTTTTTGACTGCATGTGATCGAAACGCTGCCTTTTTTTCAGTATGATAAGCCCATTCAAATTATTCTGTGTAATTTGGTTGTAATCTGAATTTGCGCCAACAGGAACTCTAACGTAATGCCTTAGTTGGCCACTAGGGGGCGAGCCGATGACGTCATATCTGCTACAAGTCAGAACCAGCCGAGACAGTCAACATGGAGTGGAGTGGAGTGATTTCGAGGATGTTTTTGTCCATAGCAATTCGCATTTGGAGGTCCAACCTTATATGTTTGAAGCAGTCGTACACCAGGAACACGAGGACTACGATGTTTCCAGAGCTTTTGAAAGCTTGCAGATTTTCTATTCATGCCAAGCATATTCTTTTAGCAATTTATTTCTTTTTCTTTTTAAGTGTCAATGTGACAAGCGATGTGCTCCACAAACATTGGGGACAATGTCAATGTATTGTTCGGACTATTCTCCAGTCATGACAAAGAAGAAGGAATTTGAGCCGGATGCTCTTGAATGCGTTGGATCAGATGGAAATGCATCCATTCTTTTGTATTGCGGGGAGTACCTTTGTGCAGTTTGGGGCTGCACAATAAAGCATTTTATTTGCAAAATCAAACAGAACCACATGAAAATAAAGTTCCAAGCACAATACAAGCAGCTGTGATTGTGTGCCCTGTACGGTGCGCATTCGTCTGTGTCAGATCTGATGTCCAGCGATCCCGATCGTTCCGAGTGCGGCGGACAATACAAGTTCATCTGCTAGGGTTTCTTTTCATCAAAATTCGTTCATTCATTTTCTATGCCGCTTATCCTCGTTACGGTCGCGGGTACGCTGGAGCCTACCCCAGCTTTGGGCGAGAGGCGGGGTACACCCTGGACTGGTCGCCAGCCAATCGCAGGGCACATATAGACAAACAACCATTCACACTCTAATGGACAATTTAGAGCGGCCGATGAAGCTAACATGCATGTTTTTGGAATGTGGGAGGAAAGCGGAGTACCCGGAGAAAACCCCCACACGCACGGGGAGAACATGCAAACTCCACACAGAGATGCCCGACGGAGATTCCAACCCTGAACCTCCTGACTGCGAGGCCAATGTGCTACCCACTCATCCACTGTGCGGCCTTCATCAAAATTGCTTAGTAAAAACACGATAAAGGGCAGTAAAACCAATTTCTAATTGATTATTTCCATTAAAACTCTCTGAAAATCTACATAATATGCATTTGGAAAAAAATCGCCTTTCTATGCCCTTTAATTGAAGCAAGCGTCCTCCTCTTGTCCAAATTCCCCTACATGAAGTCCGACAAGACAAATCCAAGTCTTTCTGTGGGACGGGATCACATGTTACCGCTGAGGACAAACTCTCTGAGCCAAAACAAACAGGCCTTTATCCGCTCGCGTAAAAGTACGGATGCACCGTCCGCCGTCGCGGTCCCGAGTCCAAAGCAGATTACATGACAAGAAACCGTAAGGAATGAAAGGAGCCTGAGTCTGTCTGAGCCACAGACATGGTAAGATAAGGCGACCGGACTGACCTGGATGCAGAACATCTGAACACTCAGGAGGAATACAGGGAATTGAGCACAAGAACGTTGCCGTGGATCACATGGATTTTCAATTTAAAAGGCTGGAAAAGACACTGGGACTGGGTTAGGATTAGGGAACGTTTGACCTGCAAAGTTTTGAATAACGTTCTAACAGTGGTATGTGTCCCTAGAGCCTGTTTATGAGCACCAAACATGACAAAACTCCACCACTTGCTTTTTCATGACGCCATAAAGTGCAAACCTCCTCCCTCGAGGACACACACTCGCCTCTATGTGTACTCTACACACACCAAAGAAGCAGGCTTCGCTACACATGTTAAAATACAAGAAGAAAGGAAGAACTTTTCCACCTATGATTACATATCATAATAATATCAACGATTACAATTTTGTGGATCACAAAACAACAATTGGGTGACTGGAATATTTGGAAAGCAACCGATTTGTCCCAAGTAAGACAACATAAGTTCGCCTTTTCGTACTGGGCTACTTCCGCGTGACCTACTTTACATTGCCTTACGAAATATGTAAACAAGCTGGATGGCTGGAACAAAACCATTATTATCCAATCCAGTTGCTATGGTTGCCCGGCTGCTGGGGTTCTATTTCTTCCCGCGATTCCTCCAATCACAGATGTTTTTCTTTTGGTAAACAAGAGAAATTTTGTTCTTTTTGGAGTCATGTGTGTGGGCCTTAGGCTGGGGTGTCAAACTCAATCACACAGGGTCCAGAGGTCCAAACTGGACATTACCCAACATCCCACCCCCCAATGTTCTATCTTTTTATACTGAAATATTCAACACTGGTGTTGAATATTTATATTTGTCCTTTTAACCAACTTTTGGTGAATTTCATGTACAGTTAAATTATTTTGACTTTTGGTCTGAATCTGGCCCCCTTATTAAGAATGGTTGTAAATTTTGTGCTACAGCGGTATGCAAAAATTTGGGCACCCCTGATAATTCTCCTTTATAAATCATTAGAGGTAAATATATCATATAGCAGACAAACACAGTAAGTTTTCAGGATTTACAGAAAGCGTGCAATAATTATTTAAACAAAATTAAGTAGGTGCATACATTTGGGCACCCCAACAGAAATATTACGTCAATATTTACTAGATCCTGCTTTTGCAGAAATAGCTGCCAAACACTTCCAATGCGAGTCTGGGTTCTGCTCGACCGCGTGACCTTTGACCACGCGCTTTAGCATACTTCAAGCGACTCCGTTTGTGGCATGTGCGCAGAAACGGCTTCTTCCTCATAGCTGACCGATGCACAGTGACACCATCTGCAGCCAGATCATGTTGTAGGTCTTTGGAGCTGGTCTGTGGGTTGAGTTTGACTGTTCTCAGCATCCTTCACCTCTGCTTGTCTGACATTTTTTCTTGGCCTGCCACTCCGGGCCTTAAGCAGAACTGTGATTGTGGTCATTCATTACCTCACTATGTTCCTCCCAGCGGAGCGTGACAGCTGAAATTTCTGAGCTAGCTTTTTGTATCCTTGTATCCCCCAAACCATGATGTTGAACAATCTTTGTTTTCATGCCATTAAACAGTGGTTTTGAGGCTCCCTTGTTGCCACACTTCAGAGAAGAGGCAAAGAGAAAAACAACTTGTAATTGGCCACCTCAGATACCTTTTCACACGACTGGCATGACCAGGATCAATGAGCTTACCAAACAAATTTTGTGTTCCAATAATTAGTGCTAAAGGAATTCAAATCAATAAAACAACAAGGGTGTCCAAATGTATGCACCTGCCTAATTTTGTTTAAATAATTATTGCACACTTTCTGCAAATCCTAAAAACTTCATTTCACTTCTCAAATATGACTGTGTTTGTCTGCTATATGATATATTTAACTAGAAATTGCTGACCCAAACAGCTAATGACTTATGGAGGAAAATCTTGAAAATTACCAGGGGTGCCCATACTTTTGCATGCCACTATATATGTAATATTCCATATACATATATTATATAGTGGACGAACAGTTTAACTCCGCCGATCACCGTAAGCACCCCGTTCGATAAGGTCCGCTAGGCGGGCCAAGTCAATGCTGTTTTCAAAACAGTTCCACGGGACGGAGGACATTGCAGCACGGGCCAGATTTGGCCGCTGGGCCTCTTATGATCTAAAGTGTTAACATTTTAACGTTTGGGTTTCGGTATACAAATGCCTGAATTTGATTGGATCGTAATCCCGCAAGCCTGTTACCTCCAAAAGGTTTGGCAATCAAAGAGAATCTGCTGCACAGTTTGGTGTCGGGTATCGTGTGGTTGCATCACAGCAGTCACCATGATGAGCGCCGCGTGACGTATTAGCATCAACGGGGAAACAAATCGGATCAATGCATCAGTGCAACAAACAGGGTCAATGAAGACCACCTGCACTGACCTTTGAAGGAGCCACGCAGAGGCCGACAAAGCAACTATTGATGCTCGAGTAGGAATGTAACATTTTCCCATCATTTCAACATGCAAGGAGGCCTCGTTCAGTGTCACAGTCACATACCCAATCCTCATAGTGCCTGGTCCCGTTCTGCAGCAGATCCTCCAGCTGGATGGTGCAGTTGGCCACAAAGTCGTCATAGCCGATGGGCGCGTCATGGAAGACGGACAGCTCCAGGCTGCGTCCCTCACGGACCTCGGTGCAGAACTCCTGGTGCCAGGCGGGGCTGTTGGTCTTGGTGCGGGTGGCCGTCTGGCCCAGCCGGGTCTGGTCCAGGTTGAGGGCCAGGTAGGGGTCCAGCAGGAACGAGCCGCTCTTGCCCACGGCATGCCGCAGGGCCCAGGGGGTGGGCTTCAGGTCCACCGCCTCGCACACACGCACCTTCAGGAGGCCACTGAACACTGGCATAGCCGCTTCCTGGGGGTGTGTGTTTTTGGGTAGTCTATCTGTGTGTGTTTCCTTCCAAGGAGTGTGTGTGGTGGTGGGTTTCACCACACACTCCTACTACATCCCATAACGACGTGCCACAGGTCTGGTGATAAGGATGATGGGTGAAGACGTCCCACTCGGTTCTGTTGGTTTGTTTGTTTGTTTGTTGATGGTGCTCACAAGCGGAAACAGGCCGGGATCGGAACCGGCGGTGAGCGGGAACGCCGACTAACGGCCTCCGCTGGAGATCAACCGACGTTCCCGCGGCTCTTCTTCCCCCGGCCCCTCTCGGCGTCCCCCGTGTGCCTCGCCCGGGTCAGGGTGGGGGAGAGCAAGAGCAGCCGCGCCTAGCCATCCGGGATTGGCGCTCCGGTCTCCAGCCCCGGCCCGGGCTGCCTCCCCCGCCTCGAAGGGTGATAATCCCCTTCGCTTTTACTCGTCAGATCGGGGCTGGTCCTCGGCTCCGGAAGACTGGAGTGCTCCGGTGTGTGTTGGGTGCGGATACTCACAAGCCGCCTGAGTCCGTCTCGCCTTCGCTGCGCTAACGTTCGCTTTTGCCTCTGCCGTTCTTCGGTGGCTCCGCGCGCGCGTCCGTCAGTCCATCCGCGCGCCCCCCCCCCCTGACTTCCCGTCTCCTCGTGAGCGCGCGTACTGCAGGAAATGCGCAATACGCGTCACTGGCTCGCTCACGCGCACGCAGAGGCGAGGAGGCGCATGCTGGTGATTGACCGAACGATACTGGTGTGGATCCGATACCGAGTGAATTGCTGATATACTTGTTACTTGAAAATCTTCATCATTGATTTATTAAGAGGGCATTACGACTGGGGCCTAAATGCAGTCAGGCATTTTTTCGGACAGCTAAATCACACCAATAATCTCAGCGAGTTCTCATCGTGTTCTCATCATTTCCCGTGTTCGCATTTTCTACCCATAAATACAATGGTCAGCCCTGTTCTCAGCCTTGCTTGAGGTGTGCTTTTGTAATGATTCCTACAAATCTGTTCGTCGAAATGCTTACAAATGATGGCTAAACAGTCACAAACATGGCTGGTGCTGTCAACGTGGCCAATTGCCGCCCCCTGCTGGCCATGTTGTGGCGTCACCGCTATTTCTTGTATCGTTTCCGGGTTACGTCACGTAGCGCAACATGGTGATATGTTCACTGACATCTCGCAAATTCGATGGTGGCGTATTGTTGCCGTGAAAACGGCAACCAAAAGCTGAAAGACACTAAAGTGACACACTAGAATGTCGCGCAATCAAGCGGCGGGATAAAAGAATAACACACTGTGTTGAAATGTCACATCATTCTAGCTCTTTTGGCGACCGCGTCTGCGGAGAAGTCGCAGTGTTATCAATTATTTTCAAAACATAAAACTTTTGCATTTTTACGTGTATTTTAATCCATGCATTCGAAAAGAGAAACTCGTTTTTATGTTGTTTTTGTGACAAATGCCTCACAAAGTTGCGAGGCAGTAAAGGTACAAGTCTGCGTAACACACCTCAAACAAAAACGACCAAAACTGTTTTTGTGCACATCCAGTGACTCGCCCGGTGTTCATTTGTCCATTTATCTGGGCTAAATGTGGACATTGGCTTTGAATTATACATTTGATGTTTGCATTCTAATTCATAGGAAGGGTTCCTGACACCTTAGTCATGTTTACAGTATCCAGAAAGTCATATTTTAGCTTTTAGGGGGATTTGTGGCTCATTGTGTTGATGTCAGGGGGTGTCCAAACTTTTTCCGGCGAGGTCCAGTAATGAAAAATGATGCGCCGCTTTTATATTTTGTAAAGCAACGTATGTAGATATGCTGAGAAGTTATGTATTGCATAATATATACACGTATCTATTGCGCATATATAAATACAGCTATATGCAGCTTTGCATATAAATGAAAAAAAATATGATTAATATCAACTTTGGTGTTCTTCTCACTCCTGCTGTTGTTTTGTCACTCACACAAATATTTATTTTCTTCTCATATTTTTTTCTTTGTTTTTCATATTATGATTTTTTTTATATGTATTTTCTCCTTTAATATTTCAACGATATGCTACTAAAATGAATTTTTCTTTTTCTCTTTATTTTGACTTCATTTTCCCCCCAATATTATTTATTATCCAATAATATTTCCACTATTTCCTCATTTTCAAATAGTTGCAACGTTATTGGTTTGCTTTTCTTTACAATTTCAACTGAATGCTGCTAAAATTGAGTTGTTTTTTCTCATAATATTCTGTTATGACTTTTTCAGGTAGATTAGAATTATTTTCTATTTCTATTTTGCCTTGATTTGTGGAGAATGACAGCAAATTTTTCCATGAATCTGTTTTTTTCCAATGAGTGGTCTTGTTTTTAAAAACTCCTACTTTCAGACCGGGCCTCGGGCCAATACAGAAAACAAGCGCTTGCTGCAAATGGCCCGCGGGCCAGATTTTGGACACCGCTGCATTATGTCAAAATGGGGGGAAAAAACCAGTTGACTGCCAAAACCCACAAGAAGATTGGTCTGTGGTTGTACATTAAATAGTTTTTATTTATATAAAATAGCCAAACACTTGGTTAGGCGAAGACAAGACAGCAATTAGACGTGAAGGTGAAACCCAAGCAATAAAGCTTTTAGTGCGTATTGCTTGTAAAGCTGGGACATGTTCATTCAGCAAACACGGCAGGGCTGCGCTGCGTACCTCGGCCTTTTTTCGAGGCTCCGCGTCTTGATGTCTGGTTTGGCGGGCCAGCTTTGTCCCCAAATCCAAAAAGTCCTTAACAAAAGCTAAAAAAAAAAGCTCAGGTGTGGGAATATCTCTCATCTCTGCCAGGAATATTATACCTGCCGCAGTCGCGCTCCCGCCAGGGGGTCGCACCGGCAGGGGGGGGGGTTTCCTTACACTCCCTCAAAGCGAGAAGAAGGCGTCACACGTCCAAGTCGGAGTCGCTGTCTGTTACGGAAAGAAGCGCGTCGCCGGCCGCGCGCTCCGCGTTCACGTCTGGACTGCAGCTGCCTCCGCTCAGGGCCCGCTGGGCGCCATCCGAACACAGCCGGTGGTGCTGCAACCTGGAACAACATTTTCATTCCGTTGGCTTCATTTCTAACAGCACAAGTTGAACGTTTGTCACAAACAACTGCACTTTGCAATATTCTGTAGATGAGGACATTTTGATTCATATGTTTGATTCCCATGTCGCCCCCCATTTAAAGAAACTAAACTAAATATAAGCTTCTAGACAAAATATGTGTTTTTATTCTAAAAAATCATTTCATTTGACCTCATCTGAATACTGAAATGAGAACATTGGCAAAAACAAGGTTTTTTTCTCATTCAAGAACGAAAGGTCAAGCGGCCCAAAGGAAACCCGACAAGAACTGCTGTGCGCTTTTACGCATGAGCGCTCCTCTTTACGCACATCCATTGCCGCCCGCTGAGAGATTTCGTCGTTGGTGGAGTGACCCACGGAGATCACCAAAGGGGTACTTTGCAGTGCGAACTGCAGTAAATGTCCGAGTTTGCTGTACCAATCTTGGAACTACAAAATGATTGGTCCTCAACGAAAAGCGTCTCACCTGTTTTTGGCTGCTGCTGCTCGGTCCCTCTGTCTTCGGTTCTTGAACCAGTTGCCAACTTGCGTAGGCGTCAGTCCAGTGGCGTGGGCCAGCTCACGCTTCTTGCCGGGATTCGGATAGGGGTCCTGAAGGTACCACTCTCTGAGCAAGCCACGCGTACGCTCCTTGAAGCAGTGCGTCTTCTGCTCGCCGTCCCAGATGGTCCTGGGCAGGGGGAACTTCTTCCTGACGCGGTACTTGTCCACAGGGCCCAGGGGCCGCCCTCGAAGCTTCTCCGCCTCCCGGTAGTGTGCTTCGAGCCACATGGCCTGCAGCTTGCCGTGCGAGGCTCTGGTGAAGCGGTGCGTCTCCAGGATGCGGTAGAGCTCACGGAAGCTGCCGCTGTGGTAAGCCACCACAGCCCGGGCGCGCTGCACAGATTCGTGCTCCGAAATGGAGTCTCGGCCGTCCGCTGTCACCGGGAGGGACCAAAGGAAGCGGGCTAAACGCTCGATGTCACCGGTCTCCTCCAGGGTCTCGCACACGCTGGCGATCTGTGCGGCGGAGAAGCACAAGCCGGGCAGGGACAGGGGCGCGCAGGAGGCCGAGGCGTCATCCGGGGAGCGTCCAGGTGAGCCATGGTCCGCCAGGTGGGGCAGGAGGAGGCGAGACGCCGAGAAGAAGTCGAGAGGAGACCTGAACACCATGTGGAGCTGAACGCAGAACCAGCAGGGTACCGTGTGGACCAGGTCTGCTCCAGTCTGGGCTCTTGAGTCAGGGAGGGACCCCAGCTGTCAGTCCTCATTGGCTAGGACCCGGGCTGATGACGGTAGTAATGGAGATGCTGTCAATCAAACATAGGGAGGGATGGACATCTCCCGGAATTCCTGCTTGGACAGTAAAACATAAAATTGCTACTTGCAACTAATAATTGCATTTTGAAGGGTGGCATGAAGTGGAACATGCAGACGGGGAAAGTTTCAACTTTACTAGTTTTTCTGAAGTTCTGGTGTGTTTAGGTTACACAATTTCCACATTTGGGCATTGGAATTATAAAAGTACAAAAAGGTAAGGTTAGTCATGGAAACCTTTTTTCCCAAATGTTATTAAAAATATTGCAATATTTTCATCTTAAAAATACAACCTGGTTTTTTTGTAGGCTTAGGGTTGATAATATTTATCATATTTTCTACATTATGTTAATATTGAAGGTTATTGTTGAAGAAAAAATGCAATTTTATTCTGTCACTTTTTGCAGGCAGCATTCCCACTTGATTATTCCTTCAGCGCCACTTTCATCACATCACACTTTGTTTCTCATTGCCTTGCGACTTGACTCCATTTTGCTCTCGCAACGCTGCAGCATTTTTCTGAAATGTGTTTATTAGTTTTGGTATCGTAATATTATTTGCCGCACGGTGGACGAGTGGGTAGCGTGTTGGCCTCACGGTCAGGAGGTTCAGGGTTCGAATCTCCATTGGGCATCTCTGTGTGGAGTTTGCATGTTCTCCCCGTGCGTGTGTGGGTTTTCTCCGGGTACTCCGCTTTCCTCCCACATTCCAAAAACATGCATGTTAGCTTCATTGGCCGCTCTAAATTGTCCATTAGCGTGTGAATGTTTGTTTGTCTATATGTGCCCTGTGATTCGCTGGTGACCAGTCCAGGGTGTACCCCGCCTCCCGCCCAAAGCCAGCTAGGATAGGCTCCAGCGTAGCCGCCACCCTAATGAGGATAAGCGGAGTAGAAAATGAATGAATGAATTTTATCAGCAAAGAGGACAGGAAGTGAACAAATGTATTGCAATGCATGGGGGGGGGGGGATTAAATAAGCGTTGCTTCTTCCTAGTCCTTTGGGACATGTGGAACTGGGAATTGTACCATGTGATGTATTGCAATGGATCTACCATATTTTTCTGGAACTTTATTTATAGTAACTTGGATAGTCATTTTTCACGTAGCATTCTGATTTCATTCTCGTAAAATTTACCGGAGGTAAGAAGGACTCAGCAAATGTGAATTTGACAAATTGTAACTTTGGATTGTCCTCATAAAATATGACATTACTACGACCACATCACTACTGAAATGGTCCTTTGTATGCCACATTTATGTTTGTTATATTTTTATTAGAGGTTCATTTGTATTTTGTTAACTATTTCAAGGCATTTATTTTTATCATAATTGTTATGCTTTGTCTGCGTAATATATATATATATGTATATATATTATTTGGTTTGGGGGGTATACCATTATAGATTGCCAGTAAACAAACAGCGCAGAGTAGATTGATAGCCGCAGACGTGTCGATCTAATCACATTTGTGTGTTCGCTAATGGCGGTAAAACCGCCAGCTAAGCTGTGGCGCTTGCTGTTCTGTCGCAAGATGAAAGTGTGCTGACATGACATTAGTCTAATTCCACAGCATTATTCAATCCACATTAACACATGTTGCTGGGCGGGGGCCATATGCTTTGGAGTGTGCCACTTTTTTCAGGCAGGGGGGTGGGGGTGGGGCGGACACGGCCTAAGAGATCAAAATGAAGTAGAAGCTTTTGTCACACCTGACCTCATCCTTTACCCACGCGTGATGTGATGTGGGTTTTTTTTTTTTTTTAAACAGTGTGCCGATATTTTGATACAACTCTCAATTTCCAATTTCAAAACGTGGTGTTTGGTTTAGAGATAGTGCCGCTGAGGACAAGACAGGAGGCAGAGCGGGAGGTAGCAGAGATGAAGATGCTGAGGTTCTCTTTGGGTGTGACCAGGATGGACAGGATCAGGAAAGAGCACATCAGAAGGACAGCACGTGTTAGAGAGATGGTTGGGACATGTCCAGAGGAGAGATAGAGAATATGTTGGTAGAAGGATGCTGGGTTTTGAATTGCCAGGCAGGAGGTCTATAGGAAGAGCAAAGAGGAGGTTTATGGATGTAGTGAAAGAGGACATGAAGGTAGTTGGCGCAAGAGAAGACAGGTTAGAAGGAGGCAATTGATTGGCTGTGGCGACCCCTGAAGGGATAAGCCCAAAGGAAAAGAAGACCAACGTGTGGGAGATCACATTTCTCCTGTCTTAGAATTAACACATCTTCAATTCAATTGAGTGTTTTTTTGTAAGTGCAGCTTGTCCTTGTTGCTTCTTCTCATTGCTTTGCTGCACAAAACCGCGTCTCTCTCTCTCAGAAAGATTCATCCTGAGGTGGGAGATTAAAAGAAAGGAGTTTTGATGTGGTCACTTAACAAACACGCAGCCATTGCAAATATATAACATCCAAAGGAGACACTGGGAATATGAACGTCACCTCATTTGAAATACGTCACCTCCAGTCTGAGAATAATTCTGTCTAATAAAACATGACTTGAATTAGAACTTGATGCCTCATCACTTCTCCACCCCAAGAAGTGGGAAATAAAGCAAGTACAAAGTCAGTGGACCGATTCTATGGGACAGCCCTGGTTTCAACCCTGTGACCCAGAGGTACTTCTGACGAGCAGAAGATTGGCAACTTTGTCCTTCAACCAACACGAATACAACATTAAGTACATTAAGCACAACATGAAATCCAACACAACAATTCTGCCATTTGTAAAAATAACCATTAGCAATGTCAGAAATTGATTCCCATAACAGTATTTTTACATTTTTTCTGCACTCCGTTTTTCAAGAAATTAAAACTTTGTTTGTCCATCCATTTTCTTACGCTTAGTCAAGGTCGAGTCGCGGAGGAAGCAGCCTAAGCATGGACATCCAGACTTCCCTCATCCCGGCTACTTCGTCCAGGCGGATCCCGACTCCTTCCCAGGCCAGCTGAGAGACATAGTCTCTCCAACGTGTCCTGGGTCTTCCCCGAGGCCTCCTACCGGTTGGACGTGCCCTGACCACCTCCCCAGGGAGGCGTTTGGGAGGCATCCTAACCAGATGCGGAGGAGCAGCGGTTCTACTCCGAGTCCCTCCCGGATGACGGTGCTTCTCACCCTATCTCTAAGGGAGAGCCCAGCCACCCTGCGGAGAAAACTCATTTCGGCCGCTTGCACCCCCAATCTTGTCCTTTCGGTCACTACCCAAAGCTCATGACCATAGGTGAGGGTAGGAACGTAGATCGACCGCTAAATTAAGAGCTTTGCCTTTCGGCTTAGCTCTCTTTTCACCACGACAGATCGGTGCAGAGTCCACATCACTGCAGACGCCGCACCAATCCGCCTGTCCATCTCACGTTCCATCCTTCCATCACTCGTGAACCCCGAGGTACTTAAACTCCTCCACTTGAGGCAGGACCTCATCCCCGACCCGGAAATGGCACTCCACCCTTTCCCGGGCGAGAACCATGGCCAAAGCTCATGACCATAGGTGAGGGTAGGAATGTAGATCAAGAACTTTGACTCAGCTCCCTTTTCACCACAACGGACCAATTCAGAGTCAGCATCACTGAAGATGCTGCACCAATCCGTGTGTCCATCCGCCGGATAGTCGAATCTCAGATTCAGGAGGAGCAGTGTGGTTTTCGTCCTGGTCGTGGAACCGTGGACCAACTCTATACTCTCGGCAGGGTCCTTGAGGGTTTGTGGGAGTTTGCCCAACCAGTCTACATGTGTTTTGTGGACTTGGAGAAGGCATTGGACCATGTTCCTCTGGGAATATGGGGTATGGGACCACCTAATCCAGGCGGTTCGTTCCCTGTATGACCGGTGTCAGAGTTTGGTTCGCATTGCCGGCAATAAGTCGGACCCGTTTCCAGTGAGTTGGACTCCGCCAGGGCTGCCCTTTGTCACCGATTCTGTTCATTACTTTCATGGACAGAATTTTTAGGCGCAGCCAGGGCGTTGAGGGGTTCTGGTTTGGTGGCCGCAGGATTCGATCTCTGCTTTTTGCAGATGATGTGGTCCTGTTGGCTTCACCGAGCCGTGACCTTCAACTCTCACTGGATCGGTTCGCAGCTGAGTGTGAAGCTGCTGGAAAAATAATCAGCACCTCCAAGTCCAAGTCCATGGTTCTTGCTCGGGAAAGGGTGGAGTGCCATCTCCGGGTCGGGGGTGAGCTCCTGCCCCAATTGGAGGAGTTTCAGTACCTCGGGGTCTTGCTCATTTTGTTGTTTGTCTCTCATAATATTTGGACTTCAGGCTATTAAAATGATTATTTTTATTTTATTTTTCCCGTAGCAGGCCGCACGACGCCTCAGTGGGTAGCACGTTGGCCTCACAGTCAGGAGGTTCAGGGTTCGAATCTCCGTTGGGCATCTCTGTGTGGAGTTTGCATGTTCTCCCCGTGCACTCCGGTTTCCTCCCACATTCCAAAAACATGCATGTTAGCTTCATTGGCCGCTCTAAATTGTCCATTAGAGTGTGAATGTTTATTTGTCTATACGTGCCCTGTGATTGGCTGGCGACCAGTCCAGGGTGTACCCCGCCTCCCACCCAAAGCCAGCTGGGATAGGCTCCAGCATACCCGCGACCCTAATGAGGATAAGCGGCATAGAAAATGGATGGATGGGCATTCCGACCCTTTATACATTTCTGCTTTTTTTGTTTATTTTGTTTTTGTGTTAAATTACATTTTTAGAACGTGCTGTGGGCCAGGACTAAACAGCTGTGGGTGACACTTTAATGTACCTTTTAATGATGAATGATTAATGATGAATGCATATCCCCCCGCTTTCAAACCTTTTGCTGATATTGCTTTGTAGCCCAGGAGATGTCTCGCCTCTTCACCCAGCGCCTCCAACGAGCTTCCTCGGCGGCTCCTGAGAGGGCTTTGTGGTTTTATTCCATAGGGGCTAGAATTAGTGCTTTCACCCCTGCTATTGGCTAGCCATTTTCTATGTCACTTGGGTCTGCTATTGGCTACACCATGACAATAAAGGACCAACAAACCCCCCCTAATTTAGGCAAGAACATGATTTAATTACCTTTTCGCATGTATACCAACTGGTGAAACTTACAAGGATTAGACGACTTCTTTAAGGAGACTTCGGCTGTGAGGACATTGGCAGAACTTCCATGGTCGCCCAAGCTGCGACTGAGCTGTTTTGCTTGTTGATAGCAGGAGAAGAGGTTCTTTGTAATTGTGTGTGAGTATTGGAACGAGAGTGTGTTCCTAGTGATGCTGTGTGTTTGTGTGCATCAACACAACAACACAGCGGGAGCCCCTCCGCGTGAAGAGACATTCCTCAGATTGTGAGCAGGAAGTACTCCCTTCTCAAAGTGTATTTGTGTTGCGTCATGAAGAGAGGCCGCCGTGGCGACAACAAAGTCAATTCTGCAACATCTCCTTTCACGGGTGGGACAATAAGTGTGGGGGGGACGGAGTCGCGGGATGGATGAGGACGGTGGCGAGGACACACAAAACCCCAAAACCAAGTGTGCAATTATCCCGACTACACAAAGAGCCCGGCGCCTAATTAACCCCTCCGCTGACCTCTGACGACTTAACGCTGACCTTTTAAGGTCCCAAACTTTAACCCCCCCACCCCCCGGAGCTCCTCCTACTCATCTTCGTTAAGCCGCTAATTACTTCCTGCCTCTTTGTTGTATTTTTGTGCTCCTCGCTGTGCTTCTCTTTCCCACATTGTTTGGACTCCAGTACGTGTCGTCATCATAACAGCCGAGCGTTAGCTTAGTGTAGCACCCAGACGGGATGTACTGCGATGGTTGGTTTCATTTAGTGCTGGAAAGTGAAACCTTTTCTTTGCTCTTGACCTGAAAGCGCACTCATGGCTGCCGCTACAGGACTTTTTCACTGTATTGGCGCCTTCCTGAATACACTAAAGAAATTTAAAAATGGTCCCAATTGAGGGTACATTTTTATATGAAACGATTAATCCATTAGCAAAATAGTTGTCGATTAATTGGATCAACAATTAATCCTCAATCATCGATTAATCCTTGCAGCTCCTCTGGGGATTATGTGACAAAGAAATATCAAATATCGAGAATTGGAAATTTTCCTCGTAGGTGTCAACAGATAGGTTGCCACCCGTCGGTCGTCAGAAATAATAACTACAGTAAGAACTACAGCACAATACAGTTGATGCTAACCAGTACTCCTAGATTTGTGAAAGTCTAATGGTGTTAATTCTACCTCGCGTGCTTTCACACAGCAGACGTGTGTTGTTGTTACGCTTAACTGTGTTTATCCCACATCCCATTAATTAAAACGTCAAACATGACATGTGCTGACATTACAACAAAATAACACACCGTGACTCCTAACATTGCTCAACATCTGGGCCTGCTGCGTTAATGTCAGACTAGAGCCAAGGCTTACTAGCGGCATTATCTGATTATCTTGTTTGTTCATTTAGCAGGAAGGTGTTTGTCACACGGCTGTCTCTTTACGCGCATCTGTGTGTCTCTCGATGTTTGGGTTGTTTCCAGCAAAAAAGGTAAAAAATATTGGAACTTAATAAAAATAATAATACAGTCGCACGTCAAATATTGCAATTAATTGTCTTCACCCCTCCATTAATCACCACCTTATCGTGGTGGAGGGGTTTGAGTGCCCGAGTGATCCTAGGAGCTATGTTGTCGGGGGCTTTATGCCCCTGGTAGGGTCTCCCAAGGCAAACAGGTTCTAGGTGACGGGCCAGACTAACAGTGATTCAGAAGACCCTAATGAGAAAATCAAGAGGAGTGTTCGCACCTAGCCCGGACGTGGGATACCGGGGCCTCACCCTGGAGACAGGCCTAGGCAAGGGGCTCACAGCCTTCACCCGTGGGGCCTGGCCGGGCCTAGCCCGAAGAAGCCACACGGGAACTTCCCCCCACAGACCCACCACCTGCAGGGGCAAGCATAAGTGCCCGGTGCAATGTGATTTGGGCAGTGGTCGAGGGCGGGTGTCCGGGCGACCAGGTCTGCGGCGGCCAAATCTGGTTCTTGGGACATGGAATGTCACTTCTCTGGCGGGGAAGGAGCCCGAGCTTGTGGAAGAGGGGGAGAGATTACGACTAGATATAGTCGGACTCACCTCAACGCACAGTTTAGGCTCTGGAACCAAATTCCTTGAGAGGGGCTGGACCTTGTTCTTCTCTGGAGTTGCTGCAGGGGAGAGGCGGCGAGCTGGTGTGGGCCTATTATTAGCCCCCCGGCTTGGTGCCTCTGTGCTGGAGTCATCCCCAGTAAACGAGAGGTTTATTTCCCTATGCCTTAGGGGTGGGGAAAGGGTCCTGACTGTGGTTTGTGCGTATGCGCCGAACGGCAGTTCAGAGTACCCAGCCTTCTTGGAGTCTATCAGAGGGGTTCTGGATTGGCCTCCCTGACCTGAACCCGTGTGGTGTGTTGTTGCTGGACTTCTGTGCGACTTACAGTTTGTCCATAACAAACCCCATGTTCGAACATAAGTATGTCCATAAGTGCACTTGGCACCAGGACACCCTAGGTCGCAGGTCTATGATCGACTTTGTGGTCGTATCATCAGACCTGCGTCCGCATGTTCTGAACACGCGGGTGAAGAGAGGGGCTGAGCTGTCAACTGACCACCACCTCGTGATGAGTTGGATTAGATGGCGGGGAAGGATGGCGGACAGACCTGGTAGACCCAAACGCGTAGTAAGGGGGTGCTGGGAACATCTGGCAGAGTCTCCCGTTCGTCGAGTTCTCAACTCTCATCTCCGGCAGAGCTTCACCTGCATCTTGAGGGTGGACCGTGATATTGAGTACGAATGGGCCGCATTCCGTGCCTCCATTGCTGAGGCAGCCAGTTGTAGTTGCGGCCGCAAGGTGGTCGGTGCCAGTCGTGGTGGAAAGCTCCGAACCCGATGGTGGACACCGGGGGTTAGGGCTGCTGTCAAGCTGAAGAAGGAGTCCTATCAAGCATGGATGGCTTGCGGGACTCCCGAAGCAGCTGACAGGTACCGGCAGGCCAAGCGAAGAGGTTCAGGCAAACCGTCCGACACCTCAGAAAAGGGAAGCAGCCCCCAATTCACACTGTTTACAGTGCAGACGGGGGCTTGCTGACCTCGACTGTGGATATAGTTGGTCGGTGGAAGGAATACTTCGAGGCCCTTCTCAACCCCACTGACATGCCTTCCGTAGAGGAAGCAGTCTGAGGATACGTACGTTGACAGTTTTATCACCGTGGCTGAGGTAATTGGGGTAGTTAAATCACTCCCCAAAGGCAAAGCTCCGGGGGTAGACAAGTTCCGCCCTGAATTCCTCAGGGCTCTGGATGTTGGGGGACTGTGTTTGTTGACACGCCTCTACAACATTGCATGGAAGTCGGGAACAGTATCGCTGGACTAGCCGACCGGGGTAGTGGTCCCCATTTTTAAAAAGGGTGACCGGAGGGTGTGTTCCAACTATAGGGTGATGACACTCCTCAGCCTCCCTGGGAAAGTCTACTCCAGGGTGCTGGAGAGAAGAGGTACGACCGTTAGTCGAACCTCGGTTACAGGAGCTGCAATGTGGTTTTTGTCCCGGTCGCGGAACACTGGACCAGCTCTACACCCTTACAAGGGTACTGGAGGGTATGTGGGAGTTTGCCCAACCGGTCTACATGTGCTTTGTAGACTTGAAAAAGGCATTCGACCGTGTCCCTCGTGGTGTCCTGTGGGGGGTGCTCCGGGAGTACGGGATTGCTGGCCCGCTACTACGTGCCATTTGGTCCTTGTACAAATCGAAGCAGGAGCCTGGTTCGCATTGCCAGCAGTAACTCCAGCTTGTTTCCGGTGAACGTTGGCCTCCGCCAAGGCTGCCCTTTGTCACCGATTCTGTTCATAATCTTCATGGACAGAATTTCTAGATGCAGTCAAGGTGTTGAGGGAGTCCAGCTTGGTGACCTTAGGATCTTGTCTCTGCTATTTGCAGACAATGCGGTCCTTATGGCCTCATCAGGCTGTGACCTTCAGCGTTTACTGGAGCGGTTTGCAGCTGAGTGTGAAGCTTCTTGGATGAGACTCAGCACCTCCAAATCCGAGGCCATGGTTCTCAGTCGGAAACGGGTGGACTGTACCCTCCGGGTTGGGAGTGAGGTCTTGCCTCAGGTGGACGAGTTTAAGTATCTCGGGGTCTTGTTCACGAGTGAGGGAAGGTTGGAGCGTGAGATCGACAGACGGATGGGTGCAGCATCTACCGGACCGTCGTGGTGAGATGATGCTAACCCATGCTAACCTGGTTTTGGCCAACTGCTCTGTTTTGCTGTCGTGTTCCCTAAGTCATCCATGAAAGCAGAGCTATTATCTTTTACTGTAGAGTGTTCAGTTGATTGTTTATTCTTCTCTACTTCCATTTTGGCGTCAGTGCCGCAAACTATGTTGGACTAAATCTACCTCGGCTAGTTGCACCAACTAATGGACTCCTACATACACTTAAAAATGTTCTTGAGTTTTGGGCATTAAAAGAAGCCTTTGGGTGGTTTTAGTCAGCAGAACAGATGTGCGCAAAAGGAGGCGGGTGAGGCAGAGGCGAGGCGGCGGGCGGTGGAAAGTAAATTAAAAATGAGGGAAAGGTGGGGCCACAGTGAGTGAAAAGAGCAGGGGAGGGCACGGTGGTGTTAGGCCAGGTCTTGTCTGGTGTGGTTGGGGGTAAAGCGCCCTAATCCGCTGCATGTTAACCTATCTGAGCAGCAAGAGCTAGATTATCCCGATAACAATAGCCTGCCGCTCATCTGCTAAATTACTCCACTCAAAATCATATGCTTCACGCAGGGATGAGGGGAGGAGGATCAGTGAGGATTTGATCAGGACATTTAATAACAGTGTATGGAAATTGGACTTTATCTCTTCTCATTTCCAAGAGATTATTTTAAAAAAGCAAGGACCTAGACGGCGAATGGCATTTTTGATGCAATGCATGAACGCACCATCACGGGAGGAGTTGTTTGCAATTACAAACGTTTCGGAGGGCAGCTCCCATATGCGAACGTGCCAATACTGACTTTCATTCAGGCGTGCCCAAAGGGTGCCCATGGGCCATTTACTTCCCCGCTTTTTTTCCCATTGGTCTGTGGCACATTCTCAAAATACAATACAAAGAAATAATACAAGAAAACTACCAATACACAGACAATAGGTTTATGGAATCACGGGAGTGCCAAAATAAAAAAGAAACGTGGAAATATAAAGAGAATTCCATTGCATTTTCTTCCACTTATCCGGGTTCGGGTTGCTGTGGCAGCAGTTTCAGTAGGGAAGTCCTGACTTCCCGGTCTCCGGCGACCTCTTCCAGCTCCACCGGGAGGACACCAAGGCGTTCCCAGGCCAGCTGTGAGACATAGTCCCTCCAGCGTGTCCTAGGTCTTCCCCGGGGCCTTCTTCCAGCTGGGCATGCCCGGAACACCTCACCAGGAAGGCGCCTGGGAGGCATCCGGACTAGATGCCCGAGCCACCTCAACTGGCTCCTCTCGATGTGATGGTGCAGTGGCTCTACTCTTGAGCTCCTCCCGGATGGCCGAGCTCCTCACCCTATCTCTTAGGGTGAGTCCTGCCACCCTACGAAGGAAACACATTTCCGCCGCTTGTATCCGCGATCTCGTTCTTTCGGTCATGACCCATAACTCATGACCATAAGTGAGGGTGGGAACGTAGTTCGATCGCTAAACAGAGCTTTGCCTTCCGGCTCAGCTCTCTTCACCCTTGACAGTTCCGTACAGTGACCAAATTACTGCAGACGCTGCGTTGATCCGTCTGTTGATCTCACACTCCTTCGGGGCCTCACCCTGGAGCCAGGCTTGGGGCAGGGGTACGAAGGAGAGCGCCTGGTGGTCAGGGATTTACCTGTGAGACCTGGCCGGGCCCAGCCCAAAGAAGCTATATGGGATCTCCCCCATTAGACCCACCACCTGCGGGGGAAGCAAAATGGTCTGCTGCATTGTCTTTTAGGTGGCGCTCAAGGCTGGGTGCCTGGGCGACCTGGTCTTTGGTGGCCAAATCTGTTCTAGGGACATGGAATGTCACTTTTCTGGTGGGGGAAGAGCCCAAACTTGTGCAAGAGGGTGAGACATTCCGACTAGACATAGTCGGAGTCACCTCAACCCACAGTTTGGGCTCTGGAATCAAATTACTCAAGAGGGGCTAGAAATGGTTCTACTCTAAAGTTGCTGCAGGGGACAGGCAGAGAGCTGGGGTGGGCTTCTTCAGTATTCCGTGCCTCCATTGCTGAGGCGCTGCCGCCCTAAGGTGGTTGGTCCCAGTCGTGGCAGCAGGCTCCAAAACCGGTGGTGGACACCAGAGGTCAGGGTTGCCGTCAAGCTAAAGGAGTCCTTTTGAGCATGGATGACATGTGGGCCCCTGAGGCATCAGACAGGTACTGGGAGGCCAAGGGGCACACAGCTTTGACAGTGGTCAAGGCAAAAACTCAGGTGTGCTAGGAGATTGGTGCGACCATGGAGCTTTTGGTCAGCCTCAAAGAGGTTCTGGCAAACCGTCTGGCGCCTAAGGAGAGGGAAGCAGTGTCCGGTCCACACTGTCGTCAGTGGGGACGAAATCCTGCTGAAATAAACTGTGGAATCGGACAGTGGAGGGAATACTTTCAGGCACCTCTAAATCCCACTGATATACCTGCAATAGAGTAAGTAGTTTCTGAGGACAGATCTATCCCGGCTGAGATATCTGGGGTAGTCAAAACACTCCCCAGTGGCAAGGCTCCAGGGGTGGACTAGTTTCGCCATGAGTAGGTCCCTATGAGCTCCATGTTAACTTATTTCCGGAATTGGCCAATAAAAATAGAATTTACTGTTAAAAGCGTAATCTTGCGGAAATTGACAAAGTGAATGAAATGCTGTCATCGTGAGGAGAAGGAATGTTTGTGTGGGAAATTATTTAGCTGCTGGACGGCTCAATCATGGTGGAATCTCATAACAAACACTAAACCACCTCCTCTCGATCTAAACACTCTGAAATGACCATAAGCACCGGTAAAAGTAGTCGGAACCTCCTCTTAGCTATACTTCCGCTAGCTTCCATTCACGTTTTATGACAAATCTCGGGGAATCCTTTCCCCACGGGGCCAATGAAAGGCGGCGTTTATGTGTGATGTCAGGAACCGGACCGATCTCGAGCTGTATTTACTGTACATTCCCTTGCGTGGTTTTCCATCTGCACTATCAAAGTTTCTGTAAAGCTTTGCAACTATTGTCAGCTTTTTGATTAGCCTTGAGGACAGATGAGTCCTAGAAGAGAAAAGGAAGAGGAAAGCGGTGTGTCCGGTAGATGCATCAACACAACTGCCAACAGAGTGGCGGTGTTTCTGTTCCCGAAGGTTAAAGTCAAGTTTATAATGGCAATTCCCGATTGAATTGTGTTTCGGTCTTCGGAGTACTTGTCTAGGGCGCGGTTTCTGGTTTGAAGCAGCCTGTAACCCGAGTGGCTGAGCGTGTGAGACTGCTGACTACAGGTAATCCACAGACAGTGCGGTAGGTTATTTTACCATACCAAACCCTTTGAAACCGGTCTATGAGGAGCGATGCCAGTCCCCACGCTTTTGGCGTCGCTGTTTGATTTGACATCTGTAACTTCAGGCTCACATCCGCAAGGTTCCATCCCATGTAAAGTCTCTTCCTCCTGCCTTTCCGTGGGTTCTTTGTCAATAAACGGATCAGAAATGCCAGAGGAAGATGAATAACGGCTAAATTCTTCGGCCTCTTTGTCGGCAAATGTCCGGCCTGCCATAATGGACAGTAAATAATTGGATCAGATGCGCGTCGCAAAGCACTGAAATTAAGCTCTGTTCTTTGTCAGTTTTCTCGCTGTTTACTGTGCCAAACATGTCACTATTAAGTCAGGTAACACAAAAACGTCCCTACAATCAGTACTGGAAGTTTACTTGTGATGCTTTTTCTCCCCAGTTTGCTAGATCTACCATAATAAAGTGTAGTGCACCTAACTCCATCCATCCCTCCATTTTCTATGCCGCTTATCCTCATTAGTGTCTCGGGTATGCTGGAGCCTATCCCAGCTGGCTTCAGGCGGGACGTGCGGTACACCCAGGACTGGTCGCCAGTCAATCACAGGTGCACTTAAGTCCATATTTATAAACTAATGTTTCAACTAGAAACTGTAAAGCTTCATTATTACATACACCTTATTATTATAATATAAAATTAAATTAAATATGTAATTATGCAACATTGATTTCTTTGAATTTCAATTGCAATTCTGCTTCCTGCTTGCAACTGCAATTGAAGAATTTAAAGGTCATTCTCAATTCAATTCTGAATTTTGTACAGCCCTGGTATTGGAAGATTAAACACCTAATGCACAATATCATCATCCAACTTACTTTTTTGTTCATATGATGCACACTGAGCAATGATAAACGTAACGTCTGTCTATTTTCAGCTGTCTGCTTCGTTTTCAAGACTGGAGACGTGTTTGAGAGCTGGATATACATATATGGTGTTGGAACTGCACGGCTGTTGAAGTGTTCGGGGCAGGATAAAGTTATGAAAGAGCCTCATACTCTGTGGGGACACTTCACTATGCCTCCATCTGTTGTCATAACAAAGAGGCATGGCTTGTCATTGTGCATATGAGTCAATTACGCAAAAGAATGTACTAATTACAGTGAGAAATTATTTACCGACATTAACGCAGCCCAAGTAAAATATGATCTTGCTTAATGTAACATGGCTAACAAACTGTTTGGTTTGCTTACTGCAAACCAAATGATAAAGATTTAAAGATAGACCCCCCACCACCCCCAGCAGGGGTGCACATATGCCACTTTTTAACAGGTCAGGCTGTCTAAGGGTATTCATCACTGAGTGGGTGCACACATACCCCCAACAATCATCCAAATTGAATTTACCCCACCACCATCCCAAATGATCCTGCTCCAGTGTTATTATTAATATATTTAGATTGCTCATTCACATTTTAACACAAATCCCATAATCCCCCTCTCCAGACTGCACCTTAAGGACGCAATGTGATTATGATTAAATGGCAATGTCATAGATTTGACCAGGCTCGTTTTTTGTTTTTGTTGGTAGTACCTTATATAGTCTTTTAACTAGCAGCCGGTACAGCAACAGGGAATGAGGAACTCCACAAAAATGGTCAAGTGCCTTATTTGTGGCAGGACTCAGGCTGTACAGTTTCAAACAGCAATAAGAGAAAACAAATGACTTGAACAAAAGTCAAGGGGACATCTTGCCACTTGTTTTTGCAGTTGCACGCTGGCAGGCCACTCATTTAAAGAGAAAGGCGTAATGTTGGGCAGTGGTGGACATACTTCTTGAAAAAAATAAAATAAAATTACC
The DNA here is from genome assembly GCA_024372805.1 of Oostethus manadensis. Lineage (NCBI taxonomy): Eukaryota > Metazoa > Chordata > Actinopteri > Syngnathiformes > Syngnathidae > Oostethus > Oostethus manadensis. Next base: position 1,310,171 of record QODF01000106.1, on the reverse strand, counting down.
TTCCCCAAAAAGTAACTAAAATATTCACAAAATTCCCCTTCATAAATGTATATAGTTTTCAGGGAAGGTTATTGTGTTACTATGTTGACATTCACATATGTAAACCAATTCAGATTTAGCTTTGTAGTGAGGGATGTTTCATGAGATTAGCTAGTGACTTGGAATTCTCTACCAAACTGCTAGGGGGCAGTGTTTGCCTGAGAGTGATCAACCACAACTGTCATTGACTATACAGTCGTGCCTCGCTACATTGGGGTTACACAATCGCTTCCTCGTTCTATCAAGTTTTTTTCAAAATGTATAAATAATGGCTGTAACGTGGCTGCGTTCGGCTCGTTGTTATTCAAAAAATATTGAAAGACAAGTTATATGTATTTGAGCCACTAGGTGTCAGTAATGACATCAGTCAGCCATGGGATGTCCGCCGTAATAAAGTCCTGGTCTTCGCAGGCCAAATTTGGTTCATATTATGTTATTCTGGTAAAATTGCTACTTTGCTTGTTTCTCTTAATATCTTGACTTTATTCTTGTCAAATTACTGCTGATTTTTCCATTATTGCTTTGTTTTTGCAGTTTTATTCTGTTTTCTTGTTCTGATATGACACTAACCTAACCACTAAATGTTTGTTTAGCTCAGGGGTCACCAACCTGTCGATCTTTGGGTCTTTACCAGTCAATTGCAAGAACATTAGAAATAAAATGATCAGTGCCCTTCCCTACCGGAGAGTGAGCAGTGAGCACGTATTTTGACCACACAACATTTTGACAAAATCTACCTTTGCTGCCTCAAAATGAAGGCGCAAGTATAACTCCTTAGACCTCCCAAAGAAAATCTTCCAGCTGCACACACCAATACTGTACATAGAAAAACACCACAAAACTATCGGGGACTCTCCCTCGTCGGCAGTGCGGGCAAAGTTTTCGCACGGGTAGTCCTCAACAGCCTTCAGTTCCTGGGCTGACCGAGTGTGGGTTCCGAGCAACGGTCAACAATGGACATGATGCTCTCCCTCAGGCAGCTGCAAGAGAAATGCCGTGAACAGAGAAGTCCCCTGTTCCTCGCCTTCACTGGTCTGACCAAAGCGTTCGACTTGGTCAGTTTGCCCGGCCTCTTCACCCTCTTGCTCAGGACTGGATGCCCCCCAGGATGATCGTGTCATTCCATGATGGCATGACTGGTACAGTCCAATACGATGGCTTATCGCCAGACCCCTTTTCCCAATCAAGATTGTTTTGAAGCACGGATCCGGCCTCGCCCCCAACACTCGTTTGAATAGGGCACTTTTCTCCACGCAAGGAACGAAGGCCCCCTCTTCAACCTCGCCCGTCTCAGAGCCAAGACAAAAGTGCACAGAGTACTCATTCACGAGATGCTCTTTGCAGACAGTGCCGCTCTCGCTGCCCACTCCGAGGATGCTCAGCAGACCTCGAGGTGGAGACATCGGAGCGCACTAGCGGGCAATCAAAGCTCAAGGGTGGCATCAAATGGGCGGAGAGGAGTGAGATCCAGTGGGAGGAAAAGAGAACCCATAAGCGGCAGAGACTACAGTTTGCCCCTGCCGCCCCCACCATCCCTACCTCAAGAGTCAACGCAGCTGCCAATGGCGTACAGGACTGCACATTTACAGCAGACACTGTAGTTCAAACAACTAGGTGCAGTAAACCATTGTCTTCCCAGATTGTCTTTAGTGACTCAAGCATGCCACAAGAGCACTGAAAGTCATTTTGCTAGTTACAGTTTGCATGTTAAAGGCTTCAAATATGAAATTTGCAAGTAGCATTTGGGTCGGAATCAGACACTTGGCAGGCCTAATGAGGTCCGCCCCGGTCTAGGGCCTAATCAATTATTCAATTCAGATTAATCAGCAATGGAAATACTTATTGTAGCCCTGGTGTAATGAGACTGTACATTTTTATGTTTGGGGTAGGGAGATTGTTTCCGTTGTGGTGAATTCATGGTTCACAGAGATGACCGTAGAACATTATCACTAAAGAGTATGCATCATTTCACGAAACGGGAACAGAAGGAGCGACCAGTCCAGGGTGTACCCCGCCTCCCGCCCGAAGTCAACTGGGATAGGCTCCATCATAGCCACGACCCTACTGAGAATAAGCGGCATAGAAAATGGACAGGATGGATGGAACCGAAGGAATGAGATTCTATCATTTAGATAATTTTTTTAAAAATTGGGTTGGGGCAGGACTTTGTCCAAATTTGAAAACAGACTTGAACCGACATTTGCAAATTAACTGTGCCAACTTCAACAATAGCTGACATTTCAACATGAATGTAATATGAAGGCAAGAGGAGAATCACTGACCTCGATGTCTCACCCACCGCACTTCCCGTTTGATTCTTTGCTGTTCATCAGAAAAAGACCTCCACTTTGCCCACGGCGGGTCATTTTTGTTGTTTTATTTCATATATAGACGCTTTCTGTAATCAAATGTGAGTGCAAACAAACAACAGCAATACAAACAACCAGAAACAACTGGATTATTAAAACGACGACTTGACTCACTCTACTAAGTGAGCAGCTAAGAGTAACCTCATGGACAACATAAAAAAAAATAGGAAGGAAAAAACCCAACATGTCGTCATCTGCACTTTCAAATGTGATGGTGGGTGTGGTGGTGGTGGTGGGGAGATTGGGGGCAAGGGGGGACCTCCTCCTAGACACCCCACCACTCAAAAAAGTCCAACCAGTGATACTACACTCACTCCCTCCCATCCCAAAGAGGTCCATCCTTTTCCTTTCCTCTCAGTTATGATTATCATCACCATGACGACACAAAGACAAAGAGAGCCAATTAAAGTCCTGGTGACCCGAGTAGGGACTGGCGAGGGCGGGGTCAATCAGTGTCAATCAATGACTGTCCATGTCCTGTGTGTGTGTGTGTTGTGGGGGGGGCATCCCTCTCCAAAAAAAAAAAAAAAAAAAAGTCCAGGAGAAGGGATAGTTTTTATCCACCATCTTCTCTTGACCATTCTTTTCACACACACAGTCTTCATGTCATTGTCAAGTCAAGTGTCAACCAAGTCAAAAAAAAAGAAGGAAAAAACAAACAGCATAAATGGTAAAAATCATCTCTACCATCACAATGCTTCAGTTCATAAAATCTTGACATTTTTCACCCCTCTTTCACTTAGTTCGAGGTGTGTGTGTGTGTTGTCATATTTTTGTCCCCGCTGCTCCAAAAACACACACACACTCACAACCAACATACACAAGTCCCCCCTTTAAGTGGAGAAAGAACATGGTGCAATGGAGAGACACACTCCTCCTCTTTCTTCTTATCCTCCTCCGCGGAGCGGATGCACAGGAGCACCGGGAGGGGATGCGGGTGGTTGCCTTGGCTACCATGGGTCTTCCAGCTCACCAGCACACTGGATGGGTAAAAAGACATGGGAAGAAGGGGAGTTATCTATTTTTGCTCAGCTACTACTTGCAAAAGCAGGGAAAACAGAAGCTCTGATGACGACTCACCTTGCATCATGAGAGCAATTGTTTGCAACGTTATTCTATCTGAGTGTGTTACATACTAACCATGTACATCAATGGATGAGGAGGACACTGATGGAGACGATGATTGGCAATGATTAAGGGCATATTACAGTGAGACAGACACACAAACAACAAAGACAATTCACAGCACCTGCAATTATTTTTATTTGTATATCTTTGCAGGACTGATTTGGCCCGATATAACCACTCCACACGCGCACTCACACATACGGTGTTAAGCATTACATTGCTGAACTGCTTAGGATGTCACAGTAAATACTAACTTGTTGGCCATTATTATGTGAAATATATTTTCCATAGTCTTTTTGAGCTGAGCTGATCTGAACCCAATTTTTTTAAAATAATAAAACTTGCTACAAATTTGTGGAATGAATAATGGTTTTTAATATATATCTTCAAAGCACTAAAATAATTCAACCAAAGTATTGCTGAATTTACTTTTTTTATTATGCAGTATGACCAAAAATTTTGTATGTCTTTTGTAACAAAGCTCTGTGAGTCTGATCCCTAATGAAAATAACAGTATATCAAATAAAAGATCAAATTGGAAAAAATTGGAACGCAAAATACTGTATGGTTGGGTATGTTGTGTTGTTCCAAGCTGCTGTTTAGTGTGTGGGCTATAGAGGGCAGTGGTGGTTAGAGCAAGCGTTTGAAATCAAGTGCGTAGAGTAAGAAAACTAAGAAGTGCCGTTGAACTGTGCATGACTGCTCTGTGTTTACAGCAAAACAAAAAAACAAAAAAAGGCCGACTGCAATTACAGCCAATAGTATAGTATTACAATACTATCAGGGTATGACTAATTATTTGACATGGTTATAGATGAATTTGTGGTGTGTTAGAATACTGTATTTTACTTTTGCACTTCCCGGCACCATGACAGAGGAGTCCAGGCACAGTGAGGAAGATCTACCGCTGCAGCTACGCAGCTGAATATCCGGTGTCCAACATGAAACTAATGTCACCACGGTACATCACGAGCATGTCTGAATGGTAGTGTTGTGTTTTCTTGATCCGGGTGGCGGGAGTCAAGTGGCAATCAGCCTTGAGGCGCATTACTGCACCTACAAAGGTTGGAGTGTGGCGTTACGGCAAGCGGATCGGACAAATCTTCAGGATTAGTATCCGCTGTGTTTTGAAGATCGGATCCGGACATTCCTATTTATTACTCTTTTTTTTTTTTTTTTACTTCAAAGTGAATGTGCTGTGGAAAACACCCCCTCCACACACACACACACACACACACACACACATTAGCTGTCTAAAACAAACTGGGATTGTTACTAACAGTTATTCAACAATAGAATACTCCCAGCAGCAAAGATTGGTCATCTGCTCAGTCACTCACACACACGCACACACACAAAGCACACAAAGAGAATGTTCCAAGTTAAAAAGTTGAAGAATATCTTGTTCTGAGAGTCCTTTCTTTGTCCCGTCTGTTGGGCAGGTGCGGGGTAGGAGGATGCTGGAGTTCATGGGGTCGTACAGGGAGTGGGCAGGTTGTGGCATGGTAAGGAAGGGGGTTGGGGTGTTGTGGGGGGGACCAGCCAGACAGAGAATACTGTTAAGCCAAGGCTCTATTTTGCATTAGCAGTTTCAGCCGGTGAGGTCCTGTTGAAAAAATGGTTCTGGGAGTCTGAGCGAAGGCAGTGTAAGTAAGGCAGAACTTGAGCAGACAGGCCTGCGTCGTTCAAATATGGACGATGACGTGAAGAAGGTGTGTCTGTTCAAGTTCTGTCATGGAGAAGAAGACGTAGGGGTCTGTCAGTCACAATATTTGGCGGTGGAGGGCAAGAGGGTGGCAGAAGAAAGGGTTGCTCTGTCAAAAGGAGGGATCAGAGTCAGGAGCGAGCGCATCCTGGCAGGCCTCAGACCCAGCGGCGATGGGTGAGGGCGGGGGCGAGCAGGGAGAGGGAGGAGAGGCGGATTGCTCCCAGTTATCATCATCCTCATCGTTGCCGTCGCCGCCTTCCTCAGATGTCCTCCCTTCCTCGGGACGCAGCTGGTAGGCGCCCAGGGACTCCTCTAGCACCGCTCGATACTGCCCCCGGTGGTGCAGGCGGAACTGCCGCAGCGCCTCCAACAGATGAGCCGCCGTGCTACCTCCCTCCTCATTCTCCTCCTCTCCCCCCGCACAGGCCTGAGGTGACACGCCAGGGGTCAGACTCTGCGGGCACGCGCCACAGGCACACAGACACAAGCATTCACAAACATGTAGCGCACACTAGCGTGACAAAGTCAGGGGCATTCTTGCAGCCGCTGGAACACAAGCCTCTGAGCCAGCGACCCTCAACCGTTGTCCATCTTTGTTCAGGGAGGAGGCCTGCCAGTCACTACCAGACTGACTAGACAAAATACACATTCAGCCTTTAAATGTACTGAAAGCCTTCGCTGCCTATTCTCTTTGGCCACACTTGATTGACACAACTTTGCAGTTTCTGTGAGTTTTGTCAGACTAAGCGCGCATTCAATGCTGTCCAACGTGGAAGATGAGTTTAGATGAATACAAACACACACACACACACACGCACACACAGTGGGCTGGGGGCTGGTGGAGGTGTGTGTGTGTGTGTGTGTGTGTGTGTGTGTGCGCGCTATTGTGAGTGGGATGCATGGCTGAAAAGGTGAAACGAATAAAATAACTCGAAAAAATGTGACTCACCCCTTCCTCTTCTTTGTGAGGGTTCAACTTGTTGTACACGGTCTCAATCACACTGCGTCTGCAACACACACACACACACACCGCAGTTCCATTAGCAACAACACACAACTAGACTTACACACTTACCATTTGTGTATTGATTTGTGTGTGCTTACTTGCTCGCCAGGCCGCCACCTGGTGGAAGGTTGGGGATGTTCTCTGAGGCGATGCTCCTCAGCACAGACACCAGGTCGGGCGTTCCGGCCTCACCGCAGTTTGCAAGGAGCTCTAGATAAACACAGAAGGAAACAGATTAGGCCCGCGTGGTACCATAACCTGGTATGGTGAAGGGTAGACTCTGACCCCCAACGCGGGCCTCCAGGTATTTGTCTAATTCCTCCTCTTTTTTTACAGCCTCCTCTGAGATCTTAGGAGCCCCGGGTAAACACACCAAGACGACGCTCATGTTGTCTCTGCTGCCCTGCAGCGTGACGAGTGACACACAGCAAACACAATCACATTTCCGCACTTGGGAAAGATGCAAAAGACAACCAATAGTACACATTTTACATGGCAAAATCTAAACAAAACTTTTGACAATTTAACCAGTAGAGTAGTAGACTGAGGATCACTTTGAACTATATCAGCGTGTGAACACAAGCTTTGTGGCAGTGTTTTTGACGCAAACAAGTCTTACTCCTTAAGGTAGCGCTAAATTTGGCAACATTGGGAACCTCACTCTATTTACTCTCAAGCAGTCAGCGCCAGCAGTAAATGAGTGCCGCTTACCTTGTGCAAGCAGGTGTCCACCACTGAGTTACAAACTTTCTCCAGGTCGTCGCACACCAGAAGTCGTGAGCGCACAAACTCACACAGCTCCTCGTTGGACATGACGTCCCAGATTCCGTCGCACGCCAGCACCACAAACTCGTCGCCTTCCGCGGCCCGCTCCAGCACGCACACCTCAGGCTCCGGGCTCACCAGCTGCTCTGTGGGGCCCTTACCATCCACACATTTGTAGTCATAGTCCCCCAGGGCTCGGGATACGGCCAGGGAGCCATTCACCCTCTGGATCATGACCGAGCCACCGGCCTTCTGGATTCGCTCCTTTTCTCGGGGGTTGCAGGGCTTGTGGTCCTGGGTGGAGAAGCCCACTTTGCTATCTCGGCTAAGCACGGCTCGGGAGTCCCCGCAATTAATGAAGTATAGGTGGGTAGGGCTGAGCAGCACGCAAACAGCCGTCGATCCGCTGCGGTCCAAGCCCTGCCGCAGGTCGGAGAAACTGCGCATGTACTCGTCGATTTTCAGGAAACCCATACGAATGCCGTCCTTCACACCCTCCACGGAGCCGGGCCCGGACCCAAACTCTGCTCCTCCCGACAGGATGTGTTCCAGCAGGTGGCCGGAGCAGTAGTTGGCCACTCGAGAGCCTGCATGACCATCATAGACGGCAAAGAAGGACCAGTCGGTAAGTCCATGGGGGAGGCCGACCACGGCCGTGTGGGCATCCTCCATTTCCACCCGCCAGCCCTGCATGGAGCTCATGCCGTAGCGAAGGCCATTGCCTTCACCGTGGGCACTGTGCTTCTCAGTCTTCGGCTTGTCCAAGAACGCACCCATTGCTGCCTACAGCTGAAGACCAATCAAGAACAGAGATGAGTTACCTTAACAAAACAATGACTGCATAACATGTAGGCCCTCTCCAATACATTTCCCAATTATAACGGTCCTAATAATTATGTCTGATAATCAATAGTATTGTCATCATTTTTGGACAGCATTTTTAAATTAATGTAATGATATTTATGGCATAATAATGCAAGCACACCATTTCAAAAGCAATATATATGAATTTCTCACAAGTACTTAACGTGGAAATTGGATGTCAAGAGCTTTTAAATAAAACCATTTAAACAAATGTCATAATCATAAGACAAAAAACCCAACAAAAATGAAGTCATTTTAGCAAAAATTGCACTTAAATAAAAGTCATAACCATAAACAATTAAAAATAGACTTAGTCTCAAACACTCCAATAAAAAGCACACAACAAAAAAAACACCAAAATTGGAGTCGTGGCTGCATCTCGCTCTCAAAGCACCAACAAAAGCAACATTTTTATGACTTTTTTAATGTTTTTCCACAACCATCAAACATGCACTGAGAACATTGCAAGACGGTTTTCATTTGATTGAATGGCAATATTGCTAAAATTTAGTCTAATAGATTGATTCCCAAACTTTTTACCGTCGCATACCCCATTAGACATGGTGGTAATGCACCAAAGTAAAGGATGCCAACCGCCGTAAAACCCGAGAAGAAGAAGCTGCCATCAAGCTTACCTCGCTTGACCGGAAAGGTAAAAAGTCATTTTTCCTAACAATATTTATTATTTTTCATTGATTTCATTATTTTCTCCTTTTTTTTAACATTCATGAACATGTAAACGCTGGTGTTTTCATTAATGAACATTTTTTTCAAGTGGGTACAATATTCACACGATATACGTTTTCTATTAAAGGATGATGCACACAGAGCACCTGTTGAACATGCATTTCTCTTTGAAAGCCTGTTTTGTGAACAAGAATGGTCAAAAGACCGTCAACCAGAATTCAGACCCTTATTGAAAGCTATAGGAAGCGTTCAGAGGCAGTTATTTCTGCAAGAGGATCTACTAAATATTGAGCTAATTTTTCTTTGGGGTGCCCAACTGTATGCACCTGCTTAATTTTGTTTAAATATTTACTCTACACTTTCTGTAAAACCTACAAATTTCATTTCACTTCTCAAATATCACTGTCTTTGTCTGCTATATGATATATTTTACTGTATATGCTGAACCAAACAAAAAATGATGATAAAGGAAAATCTTGAAAATTATTAGGGTTGCCCAAACGTTTTCATACCACTGTATATGTATATGTACATATGTAAATAATATGTATTATCGCCCAATATCTGTGTCGTTTTTTTTCCTATAATGAAAACTAATGTATCATAATGAAAACCGACGAGCAGCACACATGACTGTTATGGCATCAATACAAAAAGCAATAAAAATATTTTTGCTAAAATCTTGCCTAGCCTTTGCCAGCTTGTCACTTGTCTCGCGATACTTGCACGTGATTCGCACAATGCATTGTGGACCACAAAAGCATGCGGAGATATTGATTTCCTGCTCATGTATAACCTCCCACGCGGCATGACGAGCATGTTCCCAAAAAAGGCTGCTAAGGAGTGACTACAACTGCTTTCAAAAGAATGTGTGTGTGGCGTCATTGTCCATACGTGAGGAGGAGACGCTCTATTAATACAACGCGCCAGTTTGAATTTCATGTGCAGAGCAAGACAGTGGGCCATGCTGTGCATGCTCCTGTTGGCCCATGTGTGATATGATTGTTGAACGAGACCCCCCCCCCCCCACCACCCTTCTGAAATCCCAGTCGCCACCGAGACGTCGCCTAAATCTGCTATCCTGAGAAAGTGAGCCTGCAAGTGTGTGTGGGTGTGTGCACGTGGGTGTGGGTGGGTGTGTGTGAGAGAAGCAGGAGTGAAGAAATCCGGTATGTTCACCAGCAGTGATTCTGGCTAAAAATAAAACAAACATGCTGTCATCGCCTAGCAACCCCCCCCCACCCTGCAGTGCAAACATCCAGCTTAGCTTCATTCAAGTAATAACCTCCCACCCACCACCGCCACACATACACACACTCTCTCTGTCGCCTGGAAGAGAAAAGGAAGGGGAATTGCCTCATCAAGCTTTTAAAGCAGTGGCAGACCCTGAAAGGAGATGCGCAGACCTGGAGCGTGGGGGAGGGCGGCACATGCTAACACGACAAGACTTTATAACTTGTCAAGCTTTTGTCGACACAAACCCTCAAAACAACATACATCTTAAACCAACCGCTTAACCCCTCAGAACACCTCCCACAATACATTTGTGGCTCAAAAGCAACCCCCCCAAGTCGCTCTCAATTCTCAGACGCATGTGTCTGCCAAAAACCACTGACTGTGAAGAGGGAAGTTGAAGGTCAGGAGGGGATTACGTAACGCTGCAGAGAGGCTGCTCTCGAGAGGAAGAGAATTTAGGGCCCTATGAGATCTGTTTCATTTTTTCCCCCCCCAAATTCGTTTTTTTGCGTTTACATTTTTTTGAATTTCGTTTTGTACATTTTACAACTTATTTTTACCAGCGTAATGCACGTGATTTTTGGGTTTGTCCCCAAAAAAGTCCATTAATTAAATGCAAGAAAACCTTTACTGATGGAGTACATCAATAGACAATATAGCCCCCTAATTGAAAAATGGATGAAGCGTTCTCTAATGGATGTCAGTTTCTGCACTCATTACTCTCACACTCCTTCGGGGCCTCACCCTGGAGCCAGGCTTGGGGCAGGGGTACGAAGGAGAGCGCCTGGTGGTCAGGGATTTACCTGTGAGACCTGGCCGGACCCAGCCCAAAGAAGCTATATGGGATCTCCCCCATTAGACCCACCACCTGCGGAGGAAGCATAATGGTCTGCTGCATTGTCTTTTAGGTGGCGCTCAAGGCTGGGTGCCTGGGCGACCTGGTCTTTGGTGGCGAAATCTGTTCTAGGGACATGGAATGTCACTTTTCTGGTGGGGGAAGGGCCCAAACTTGTGCAAGAGGTTGAGACATTCCGACTAGACATAGTCGGAGTCACCTCAACCCACAGTTTGGGCTCTGGAATCAAATTACTCAAGAGGGGCTAGAAATGGTTCTACTCTAAAGTTGCTGCAGGGGACAGGCAGAGAGCTGGGGTGGGCTTCTTCAGTATTCCGTGCCTCCATTGCTGAGGCGCTGCCGCCCTAAGGTGGTTGGTCCCAGTCGTGGCAGCAGGCCCCAAAACCGGTGGTGGACACCAGAGGTCAGGGTTGCCGTCAAGCTAAAGAAGGAGTCCTTTTGAGCATGGATGACATGTGGGCCCCTGAGGCATCAGACAGGTACTGGGAGGCCAAGGGGCACACAGCTTTGGCAGTGGTCAAGGCAAAAACTCAGGTGTGCGAGGAGATTGGTGCGACCATGGAGCTTTTGGTCAGCCTCAAAGAGGTTCTGGCAAACCGTCTGGCGCCTAAGGAGAGGGAAGCAGTGTCCGGTCCACACTGTCTTCAGTGGGGACGAAATCCTGCTGAAATAAACTGTGGAATCGGACAGTGGATGGATTACTTTCAGGCACCTCTAAATCCCACTGATATACCTGCAATAGAGTAAGTAGTTTCTGAGGACAGATCTATCCCGGCTGAGATATCTGGGGTAGTCAAAACACTCCCCAGTGGCAAGGCTCCAGGGGTGGACTAGTTTCGCCATGAGTAGGTCCCTATGAGCTCCATGTTAACTTATTTCCGGAATTGGCCAATAAAAATAGAATTTACTGTTAAAAGCGTAATCTTGCGGAAATTGACAAAGTGAATGAAATGCTGTCATCGTGAGGAGAAGGAATGTTTGTGTGGGAAATTATTTAGCTGCTGGACGGCTCAATCATGGTGGAATCTCATAACAAACACTAAACCACCTCCTCTCGATCTAAACACTCTGAAATGACCATAAGCACCGGTAAAAGTAGTCGGAACCTCCTCTTAGCTATACTTCCGCTAGCTTCCATTCACGTTTTATGACAAATCTCGGGGAATCCTTTCCCCACGGGGCCAATGAAAGGCGGCGTTTATGTGTGATGTCAGGAACCGGACCGATCTCGAGCTGTATTTACTGTACATTCCCTTGCGTGGTTTTCCATCTGCACTATCAAAGTTTCTGTAAAGCTTTGCAACTATTGTCAGCTTTTTGATTAGCCTTGAGGACAGATGAGTCCTAGAAGAGAAAAGGAAGAGGAAAGCGGTGTGTCCGGTAGATGCATCAACACAACTGCCAACAGAGTGGCGGTGTTTCTGTTCCCGAAGGTTAAAGTCAAGTTTATAATGGCAATTCCCGATTGAATTGTGTTTCGGTCTTCGGAGTACTTGTCTAGGGCGCGGTTTCTGGTTTGAAGCAGCCTGTAACCCGAGTGGCTGAGCGTGTGAGACTGCTGACTACAGGTAATCCACAGACAGTGCGGTAGGTTATTTTACCATACCAAACCCTTTGAAACCGGTCTATGAGGAGCGATGCCAGTCCCCACGCTTTTGGCGTCGCTGTTTGATTCGACATCTGTAACTTCAGGCTCACATTTGCAAGGTTCCATCCCATGTAAAGTCTCTTCCTCCTGCCTTTCCGTGGGTTCTTTGTCAATAAACGGATCAGAAATGCCAGAGGAAGATGAATAACGGCTAAATTCTGCGGCCTCTTTGTCGGCAAATGTCCGGCCTGCCATAATGGACAGTAAATAATTGGATCAGATGCGCGTCGCAAAGCACTGAAATTAAGCTCTGTTCTTTGTCAGTTTTCTCGCAGTTTACTGTGCCAAACATGTCACTATTAAGTCAGGTAACACAAAAACGTCCCTACAATCAGTACTGGAAGTTTACTTGTGATGCTTTTTCTCCCCAGTTTGCTAGATCTACCATAATAAAGTGTAGTGCACCTAACTCCATCCATCCATCCCTCCATTTTCTATGCCGCTTATCCTCATTAGTGTCTCGGGTATGCTGGAGCCTATCCCAGCTGGCTTCAGACGGGACGTGTGGTACACCCTGGACTGGTCGCCAGTCAATCACAGGTGCACTTAAGTCCATATTTATAAACTAATGTTTCAACTAGAAACTGTAAAGCTTCATTATTACATACACCTTATTATAATATAAAATTAAATTAAATTAAATATGTAATTATGCAACATTGATTTCTTTGAATTTCAATTGCAATTCTGCTTCCTGCTTGCAACTGCAATTGAAGAATTTAAAGGTCATTCTCAATTCAATTCTGAATTTTGTACAGCCCTGGTATTGGAAGATTAAACACCTAATGCACAATATCATCATCCAACTTACTTTTTTGTTCATATGATGCACACTGAGCAATGATAAACGTAACGTCTGTCTATTTTCAGCTGTCTGCTTCGTTTTCAAGACTGGAGACGTGTTTGAGAGCTGGATATACATATATGGTGTTGGAACTGCACGGCTGTTGAAGTGTTCGGGGCAGGATAAAGTTATGAAAGAGCCTCATACTCTGTGGGGACACTTCACTATGCCTCCATCTGTTGTCATAACAAAGAGGCATGGCTTGTCATTGTGCATATGAGTCAATTACGCAAAAGAATGTACTAATTACAGTGAGAAATTATTTACCGACATTAACGCAGCCCAAGTAAAATATGATCTTGCTTAATGTAACATGGCTAACAAACTGTTTGGTTTGCTTACTGCAAACCAAATGATAAAGATTTAAAGATAGACCCCCCACCACCCCCAGCAGGGGTGCACATATGCCACTTTTTAACAGGTCAGGCTGTCTAAGGGTATTCATCACTGAGTGGGTGCACACATACCCCCAACAATCATCCAAATTGAATTTACCCCACCACCATCCCAAATGATCCTGCTCCAGTGTTATTATTAATATATTTAGATTGCTCATTCACATTTTAACACAAATCCCATAATCCCCCTCTCCAGACTGCACCTTAAGGACGCAATGTGATTATGATTAAATGGCAATGTCATAGATTTGACCAGGCTCGTTTTTTGTTTTTGTTGGTAGTACCTTATATAGTCTTTTAACTAGCAGCCGGTACAGCAACAGGGAATGAGGAACTCCACAAAAATGGTCAAGTGCCTTATTTGTGGCAGGACTCAGGCTGTACAGTTTCAAACAGCAATAAGAGAAAACAAATGACTTGAACAAAAGTCAAGGGGACATCTTGCCACTTGTTTTTGCAGTTGCACGCTGGCAGGCCACTCATTTAAAGAGAAAGGCGTAATGTTGGGCAGTGGTGGACATACTTCTTGAAAAAAATAAAATAAAATTACCTTCCCCAAAAAGTAACTAAAATATTCACAAAATTCCCCTTCATAAATGTATATAGTTTTCAGGGAAGGTTATTGTGTTACTATGTTGACATTCACATATGTAAACCAATTCAGATTTAGCTTTGTAGTGAGGGATGTTTCATGAGATTAGCTAGTGACTTGGAATTCTCTACCAAACTGCTAGGGGGCAGTGTTTGCCTGAGAGTGATCAACCACAACTGTCATTGACTATACAGTCGTGCCTCGCTACATTGGGGTTACACAATCGCTTCCTCGTTCTATCAAGTTTTTTTCAAAATGTATAAATAATGGCTGTAACGTGGCTGCGTTCGGCTCGTTGTTATTCAAAAAATATTGAAAGACAAGTTATATGTATTTGAGCCACTAGGTGTCAGTAATGACATCAGTCAGCCATGGGATGTCCGCCGTAATAAAGTCCTGGTCTTCGCAGGCCAAATTTGGTTCATATTATGTTATTCTGGTAAAATTGCTACTTTGCTTGTTTCTCTTAATATCTTGACTTTATTCTTGTCAAATTACTGCTGATTTTTCCATTATTGCTTTGTTTTTGCAGTTTTATTCTGTTTTCTTGTTCTGATATGACACTAACCTAACCACTAAATGTTTGTTTAGCTCAGGGGTCACCAACCTGTCGATCTTTGGGTCTTTACCAGTCAATTGCAAGAACATTAGAAATAAAATGATCAGTGCCCTTCCCTACCGGAGAGTGAGCAGTGAGCACGTATTTTGACCACACAACATTTTGACAAAATCTACCTTTGCTGCCTCAAAATGAAGGCGCAAGTATAACTCCTTAGACCTCCCAAAGAAAATCTTCCAGCTGCACACACCAATACTGTACATAGAAAAACACCACAAAACTATCGGGGACTCTCCCTCGTCGGCAGTGCGGGCAAAGTTTTCGCACGGGTAGTCCTCAACAGCCTTCAGTTCCTGGGCTGACCGAGTGTGGGTTCCGAGCAACGGTCAACAATGGACATGATGCTCTCCCTCAGGCAGCTGCAAGAGAAATGCCGTGAACAGAGAAGTCCCCTGTTCCTCGCCTTCACTGGTCTGACCAAAGCGTTCGACTTGGTCAGTTTGCCCGGCCTCTTCACCCTCTTGCTCAGGACTGGATGCCCCCCAGGATGATCGTGTCATTCCATGATGGCATGACTGGTACAGTCCAATACGATGGCTTATCGCCAGACCCCTTTTCCCAATCAAGATTGTTTTGAAGCACGGATCCGGCCTCGCCCCCAACACTCGTTTGAATAGGGCACTTTTCTCCACGCAAGGAACGAAGGCCCCCTCTTCAACCTCGCCCGTCTCAGAGCCAAGACAAAAGTGCACAGAGTACTCATTCACGAGATGCTCTTTGCAGACAGTGCCGCTCTCGCTGCCCACTCCGAGGATGCTCAGCAGACCTCGAGGTGGAGACATCGGAGCGCACTAGCGGGCAATCAAAGCTCAAGGGTGGCATCAAATGGGCGGAGAGGAGTGAGATCCAGTGGGAGGAAAAGAGAACCCATAAGCGGCAGAGACTACAGTTTGCCCCTGCCGCCCCCACCATCCCTACCTCAAGAGTCAACGCAGCTGCCAATGGCGTACAGGACTGCACATTTACAGCAGACACTGTAGTTCAAACAACTAGGTGCAGTAAACCATTGTCTTCCCAGATTGTCTTTAGTGACTCAAGCATGCCACAAGAGCACTGAAAGTCATTTTGCTAGTTACAGTTTGCATGTTAAAGGCTTCAAATATGAAATTTGCAAGTAGCATTTGGGTCGGAATCAGACACTTGGCAGGCCTAATGAGGTCCGCCCCGGTCTAGGGCCTAATCAATTATTCAATTCAGATTAATCAGCAATGGAAATACTTATTGTAGCCCTGGTGTAATGAGACTGTACATTTTTATGTTTGGGGTAGGGAGATTGTTTCCGTTGTGGTGAATTCATGGTTCACAGAGATGACCGTAGAACATTATCACTAAAGAGTATGCATCATTTCACGAAACGGGAACAGAAGGAGCGACCAGTCCAGGGTGTACCCCGCCTCCCGCCCGAAGTCAACTGGGATAGGCTCCATCATAGCCACGACCCTACTGAGAATAAGCGGCATAGAAAATGGACAGGATGGATGGAACCGAAGGAATGAGATTCTATCATTTAGATAATTTTTTTAAAAATTGGGTTGGGGCAGGACTTTGTCCAAATTTGAAAACAGACTTGAACCGACATTTGCAAATTAACTGTGCCAACTTCAACAATAGCTGACATTTCAACATGAATGTAATATGAAGGCAAGAGGAGAATCACTGACCTCGATGTCTCACCCACCGCACTTCCCGTTTGATTCTTTGCTGTTCATCAGAAAAAGACCTCCACTTTGCCCACGGCGGGTCATTTTTGTTGTTTTATTTCATATATAGACGCTTTCTGTAATCAAATGTGAGTGCAAACAAACAACAGCAATACAAACAACCAGAAACAACTGGATTATTAAAACGACGACTTGACTCACTCTACTAAGTGAGCAGCTAAGAGTAACCTCATGGACAACATAAAAAAAAATAGGAAGGAAAAAACCCAACATGTCGTCATCTGCACTTTCAAATGTGATGGTGGGTGTGGTGGTGGTGGTGGGGAGATTGGGGGCAAGGGGGGACCTCCTCCTAGACACCCCACCACTCAAAAAAGTCCAACCAGTGATACTACACTCACTCCCTCCCATCCCAAAGAGGTCCATCCTTTTCCTTTCCTCTCAGTTATGATTATCATCACCATGACGACACAAAGACAAAGAGAGCCAATTAAAGTCCTGGTGACCCGAGTAGGGACTGGCGAGGGCGGGGTCAATCAGTGTCAATCAATGACTGTCCATGTCCTGTGTGTGTGTGTGTTGTGGGGGGGGCATCCCTCTCCAAAAAAAAAAAAAAAAAAAAGTCCAGGAGAAGGGATAGTTTTTATCCACCATCTTCTCTTGACCATTCTTTTCACACACACAGTCTTCATGTCATTGTCAAGTCAAGTGTCAACCAAGTCAAAAAAAAAGAAGGAAAAAACAAACAGCATAAATGGTAAAAATCATCTCTACCATCACAATGCTTCAGTTCATAAAATCTTGACATTTTTCACCCCTCTTTCACTTAGTTCGAGGTGTGTGTGTGTGTTGTCATATTTTTGTCCCCGCTGCTCCAAAAACACACACACACTCACAACCAACATACACAAGTCCCCCCTTTAAGTGGAGAAAGAACATGGTGCAATGGAGAGACACACTCCTCCTCTTTCTTCTTATCCTCCTCCGCGGAGCGGATGCACAGGAGCACCGGGAGGGGATGCGGGTGGTTGCCTTGGCTACCATGGGTCTTCCAGCTCACCAGCACACTGGATGGGTAAAAAGACATGGGAAGAAGGGGAGTTATCTATTTTTGCTCAGCTACTACTTGCAAAAGCAGGGAAAACAGAAGCTCTGATGACGACTCACCTTGCATCATGAGAGCAATTGTTTGCAACGTTATTCTATCTGAGTGTGTTACATACTAACCATGTACATCAATGGATGAGGAGGACACTGATGGAGACGATGATTGGCAATGATTAAGGGCATATTACAGTGAGACAGACACACAAACAACAAAGACAATTCACAGCACCTGCAATTATTTTTATTTGTATATCTTTGCAGGACTGATTTGGCCCGATATAACCACTCCACACGCGCACTCACACATACGGTGTTAAGCATTACATTGCTGAACTGCTTAGGATGTCACAGTAAATACTAACTTGTTGGCCATTATTATGTGAAATATATTTTCCATAGTCTTTTTGAGCTGAGCTGATCTGAACCCAATTTTTTTAAAATAATAAAACTTGCTACAAATTTGTGGAATGAATAATGGTTTTTAATATATATCTTCAAAGCACTAAAATAATTCAACCAAAGTATTGCTGAATTTACTTTTTTTATTATGCAGTATGACCAAAAATTTTGTATGTCTTTTGTAACAAAGCTCTGTGAGTCTGATCCCTAATGAAAATAACAGTATATCAAATAAAAGATCAAATTGGAAAAAATTGGAACGCAAAATACTGTATGGTTGGGTATGTTGTGTTGTTCCAAGCTGCTGTTTAGTGTGTGGGCTATAGAGGGCAGTGGTGGTTAGAGCAAGCGTTTGAAATCAAGTGCGTAGAGTAAGAAAACTAAGAAGTGCCGTTGAACTGTGCATGACTGCTCTGTGTTTACAGCAAAACAAAAAAACAAAAAAAGGCCGACTGCAATTACAGCCAATAGTATAGTATTACAATACTATCAGGGTATGACTAATTATTTGACATGGTTATAGATGAATTTGTGGTGTGTTAGAATACTGTATTTTACTTTTGCACTTCCCGGCACCATGACAGAGGAGTCCAGGCACAGTGAGGAAGATCTACCGCTGCAGCTACGCAGCTGAATATCCGGTGTCCAACATGAAACTAATGTCACCACGGTACATCACGAGCATGTCTGAATGGTAGTGTTGTGTTTTCTTGATCCGGGTGGCGGGAGTCAAGTGGCAATCAGCCTTGAGGCGCATTACTGCACCTACAAAGGTTGGAGTGTGGCGTTACGGCAAGCGGATCGGACAAATCTTCAGGATTAGTATCCGCTGTGTTTTGAAGATCGGATCCGGACATTCCTATTTATTACTCTTTTTTTTTTTTTTTTACTTCAAAGTGAATGTGCTGTGGAAAACACCCCCTCCACACACACACACACACACACACACACACATTAGCTGTCTAAAACAAACTGGGATTGTTACTAACAGTTATTCAACAATAGAATACTCCCAGCAGCAAAGATTGGTCATCTGCTCAGTCACTCACACACACGCACACACACAAAGCACACAAAGAGAATGTTCCAAGTTAAAAAGTTGAAGAATATCTTGTTCTGAGAGTCCTTTCTTTGTCCCGTCTGTTGGGCAGGTGCGGGGTAGGAGGATGCTGGAGTTCATGGGGTCGTACAGGGAGTGGGCAGGTTGTGGCATGGTAAGGAAGGGGGTTGGGGTGTTGTGGGGGGGACCAGCCAGACAGAGAATACTGTTAAGCCAAGGCTCTATTTTGCATTAGCAGTTTCAGCCGGTGAGGTCCTGTTGAAAAAATGGTTCTGGGAGTCTGAGCGAAGGCAGTGTAAGTAAGGCAGAACTTGAGCAGACAGGCCTGCGTCGTTCAAATATGGACGATGACGTGAAGAAGGTGTGTCTGTTCAAGTTCTGTCATGGAGAAGAAGACGTAGGGGTCTGTCAGTCACAATATTTGGCGGTGGAGGGCAAGAGGGTGGCAGAAGAAAGGGTTGCTCTGTCAAAAGGAGGGATCAGAGTCAGGAGCGAGCGCATCCTGGCAGGCCTCAGACCCAGCGGCGATGGGTGAGGGCGGGGGCGAGCAGGGAGAGGGAGGAGAGGCGGATTGCTCCCAGTTATCATCATCCTCATCGTTGCCGTCGCCGCCTTCCTCAGATGTCCTCCCTTCCTCGGGACGCAGCTGGTAGGCGCCCAGGGACTCCTCTAGCACCGCTCGATACTGCCCCCGGTGGTGCAGGCGGAACTGCCGCAGCGCCTCCAACAGATGAGCCGCCGTGCTACCTCCCTCCTCATTCTCCTCCTCTCCCCCCGCACAGGCCTGAGGTGACACGCCAGGGGTCAGACTCTGCGGGCACGCGCCACAGGCACACAGACACAAGCATTCACAAACATGTAGCGCACACTAGCGTGACAAAGTCAGGGGCATTCTTGCAGCCGCTGGAACACAAGCCTCTGAGCCAGCGACCCTCAACCGTTGTCCATCTTTGTTCAGGGAGGAGGCCTGCCAGTCACTACCAGACTGACTAGACAAAATACACATTCAGCCTTTAAATGTACTGAAAGCCTTCGCTGCCTATTCTCTTTGGCCACACTTGATTGACACAACTTTGCAGTTTCTGTGAGTTTTGTCAGACTAAGCGCGCATTCAATGCTGTCCAACGTGGAAGATGAGTTTAGATGAATACAAACACACACACACACACACGCACACACAGTGGGCTGGGGGCTGGTGGAGGTGTGTGTGTGTGTGTGTGTGTGTGTGTGTGTGCGCGCTATTGTGAGTGGGATGCATGGCTGAAAAGGTGAAACGAATAAAATAACTCGAAAAAATGTGACTCACCCCTTCCTCTTCTTTGTGAGGGTTCAACTTGTTGTACACGGTCTCAATCACACTGCGTCTGCAACACACACACACACACACCGCAGTTCCATTAGCAACAACACACAACTAGACTTACACACTTACCATTTGTGTATTGATTTGTGTGTGCTTACTTGCTCGCCAGGCCGCCACCTGGTGGAAGGTTGGGGATGTTCTCTGAGGCGATGCTCCTCAGCACAGACACCAGGTCGGGCGTTCCGGCCTCACCGCAGTTTGCAAGGAGCTCTAGATAAACACAGAAGGAAACAGATTAGGCCCGCGTGGTACCATAACCTGGTATGGTGAAGGGTAGACTCTGACCCCCAACGCGGGCCTCCAGGTATTTGTCTAATTCCTCCTCTTTTTTTACAGCCTCCTCTGAGATCTTAGGAGCCCCGGGTAAACACACCAAGACGACGCTCATGTTGTCTCTGCTGCCCTGCAGCGTGACGAGTGACACACAGCAAACACAATCACATTTCCGCACTTGGGAAAGATGCAAAAGACAACCAATAGTACACATTTTACATGGCAAAATCTAAACAAAACTTTTGACAATTTAACCAGTAGAGTAGTAGACTGAGGATCACTTTGAACTATATCAGCGTGTGAACACAAGCTTTGTGGCAGTGTTTTTGACGCAAACAAGTCTTACTCCTTAAGGTAGCGCTAAATTTGGCAACATTGGGAACCTCACTCTATTTACTCTCAAGCAGTCAGCGCCAGCAGTAAATGAGTGCCGCTTACCTTGTGCAAGCAGGTGTCCACCACTGAGTTACAAACTTTCTCCAGGTCGTCGCACACCAGAAGTCGTGAGCGCACAAACTCACACAGCTCCTCGTTGGACATGACGTCCCAGATTCCGTCGCACGCCAGCACCACAAACTCGTCGCCTTCCGCGGCCCGCTCCAGCACGCACACCTCAGGCTCCGGGCTCACCAGCTGCTCTGTGGGGCCCTTACCATCCACACATTTGTAGTCATAGTCCCCCAGGGCTCGGGATACGGCCAGGGAGCCATTCACCCTCTGGATCATGACCGAGCCACCGGCCTTCTGGATTCGCTCCTTTTCTCGGGGGTTGCAGGGCTTGTGGTCCTGGGTGGAGAAGCCCACTTTGCTATCTCGGCTAAGCACGGCTCGGGAGTCCCCGCAATTAATGAAGTATAGGTGGGTAGGGCTGAGCAGCACGCAAACAGCCGTCGATCCGCTGCGGTCCAAGCCCTGCCGCAGGTCGGAGAAACTGCGCATGTACTCGTCGATTTTCAGGAAACCCATACGAATGCCGTCCTTCACACCCTCCACGGAGCCGGGCCCGGACCCAAACTCTGCTCCTCCCGACAGGATGTGTTCCAGCAGGTGGCCGGAGCAGTAGTTGGCCACTCGAGAGCCTGCATGACCATCATAGACGGCAAAGAAGGACCAGTCGGTAAGTCCATGGGGGAGGCCGACCACGGCCGTGTGGGCATCCTCCATTTCCACCCGCCAGCCCTGCATGGAGCTCAGGCCGTAGCGAAGGCCATTGCCTTCACCGTGGGCACTGTGCTTCTCAGTCTTCGGCTTGTCCAAGAACGCACCCATTGCTGCCTACAGCTGAAGACCAATCAAGAACAGAGATGAGTTACCTTAACAAAACAATGACTGCATAACATGTAGGCCCTCTCCAATACATTTCCCAATTATAACGGTCCTAATAATTATGTCTGATAATCAATAGTATTGTCATCATTTTTGGACAGCATTTTTAAATTAATGTAATGATATTTATGGCATAATAATGCAAGCACACCATTTCAAAAGCAATATATATGAATTTCTCACAAGTACTTAACGTGGAAATTGGATGTCAAGAGCTTTTAAATAAAACCATTTAAACAAATGTCATAATCATAAGACAAAAAACCCAACAAAAATGAAGTCATTTTAGCAAAAATTGCACTTAAATAAAAGTCATAACCATAAACAATTAAAAATAGACTTAGTCTCAAACACTCCAATAAAAAGCACACAACAAAAAAAACACCAAAATTGGAGTCGTGGCTGCATCTCGCTCTCAAAGCACCAACAAAAGCAACATTTTTATGACTTTTTTAATGTTTTTCCACAACCATCAAACATGCACTGAGAACATTGCAAGACGGTTTTCATTTGATTGAATGGCAATATTGCTAAAATTTAGTCTAATAGATTGATTCCCAAACTTTTTACCGTCGCATACCCCATTAGACATGGTGGTAATGCACCAAAGTAAAGGATGCCAACCGCCGTAAAACCCGAGAAGAAGAAGCTGCCATCAAGCTTACCTCGCTTGACCGGAAAGGTAAAAAGTCATTTTTCCTAACAATATTTATTATTTTTCATTGATTTCATTATTTTCTCCTTTTTTTTAACATTCATGAACATGTAAACGCTGGTGTTTTCATTAATGAACATTTTTTTCAAGTGGGTACAATATTCACACGATATACGTTTTCTATTAAAGGATGATGCACACAGAGCACCTGTTGAACATGCATTTCTCTTTGAAAGCCTGTTTTGTGAACAAGAATGGTCAAAAGACCGTCAACCAGAATTCAGACCCTTATTGAAAGCTATAGGAAGCGTTCAGAGGCAGTTATTTCTGCAAGAGGATCTACTAAATATTGAGCTAATTTTTCTTTGGGGTGCCCAACTGTATGCACCTGCTTAATTTTGTTTAAATATTTACTCTACACTTTCTGTAAAACCTACAAATTTCATTTCACTTCTCAAATATCACTGTCTTTGTCTGCTATATGATATATTTTACTGTATATGCTGAACCAAACAAAAAATGATGATAAAGGAAAATCTTGAAAATTATTAGGGTTGCCCAAACGTTTTCATACCACTGTATATGTATATGTACATATGTAAATAATATGTATTATCGCCCAATATCTGTGTCGTTTTTTTTCCTATAATGAAAACTAATGTATCATAATGAAAACCGACGAGCAGCACACATGACTGTTATGGCATCAATACAAAAAGCAATAAAAATATTTTTGCTAAAATCTTGCCTAGCCTTTGCCAGCTTGTCACTTGTCTCGCGATACTTGCACGTGATTCGCACAATGCATTGTGGACCACAAAAGCATGCGGAGATATTGATTTCCTGCTCATGTATAACCTCCCACGCGGCATGACGAGCATGTTCCCAAAAAAGGCTGCTAAGGAGTGACTACAACTGCTTTCAAAAGAATGTGTGTGTGGCGTCATTGTCCATACGTGAGGAGGAGACGCTCTATTAATACAACGCGCCAGTTTGAATTTCATGTGCAGAGCAAGACAGTGGGCCATGCTGTGCATGCTCCTGTTGGCCCATGTGTGATATGATTGTTGAACGAGACCCCCCCCCCCCCACCACCCTTCTGAAATCCCAGTCGCCACCGAGACGTCGCCTAAATCTGCTATCCTGAGAAAGTGAGCCTGCAAGTGTGTGTGGGTGTGTGCACGTGGGTGTGGGTGGGTGTGTGTGAGAGAAGCAGGAGTGAAGAAATCCGGTATGTTCACCAGCAGTGATTCTGGCTAAAAATAAAACAAACATGCTGTCATCGCCTAGCAACCCCCCCCCACCCTGCAGTGCAAACATCCAGCTTAGCTTCATTCAAGTAATAACCTCCCACCCACCACCGCCACACATACACACACTCTCTCTGTCGCCTGGAAGAGAAAAGGAAGGGGAATTGCCTCATCAAGCTTTTAAAGCAGTGGCAGACCCTGAAAGGAGATGCGCAGACCTGGAGCGTGGGGGAGGGCGGCACATGCTAACACGACAAGACTTTATAACTTGTCAAGCTTTTGTCGACACAAACCCTCAAAACAACATACATCTTAAACCAACCGCTTAACCCCTCAGAACACCTCCCACAATACATTTGTGGCTCAAAAGCAACCCCCCCAAGTCGCTCTCAATTCTCAGACGCATGTGTCTGCCAAAAACCACTGACTGTGAAGAGGGAAGTTGAAGGTCAGGAGGGGATTACGTAACGCTGCAGAGAGGCTGCTCTCGAGAGGAAGAGAATTTAGGGCCCTATGAGATCTGTTTCATTTTTTCCCCCCCCAAATTCGTTTTTTTGCGTTTACATTTTTTTGAATTTCGTTTTGTACATTTTACAACTTATTTTTACCAGCGTAATGCACGTGATTTTTGGGTTTGTCCCCAAAAAAGTCCATTAATTAAATGCAAGAAAACCTTTACTGATGGAGTACATCAATAGACAATATAGCCCCCTAATTGAAAAATGGATGAAGCGTTCTCTAATGGATGTCAGTTTCTGCACTCATTACAACAATGTCTTCAACAAACTGTAATGCCGTGCTTGTGATTATGGAAGATGCAGTCATCCATACAATTCCAACTGCATATGTAAGACATTTTTTATGACATGCTTATTTTGTTTACAGTTGTGTAACCCTTCAGACATTTGAACTGACGTACCCCCTACTCCTGCACACTTAAAAACATACTTAAAAAAAAATCTTTATTAACTTGAAATATTGAACATACATATATTGAACGTAATTAATTTGATAGTAATTCCAGGTCAAAATGTGTATTTTGCATGGTAACACTTGGATAAAGTTTCACATGAGCACTAATAAATAGGTAAGTATTTATCCCACATATCTTTAATTCCAATATGGCCCTATGAAATCCAATTTCTTCCCCAAATTCCCAAATTGTTCTCATTTTTTGGACTCCTGGAAATATGAATTTCTCTTGGAGATTAATAAAGTATTTATTTTATCTTATCTATTTATTTTTTACCAGAATAGTGTGTGTGATGTATTGGTTAATGAATAATAGGGCAGTTAATTCAATGCATTTACTGATACAGCAATGGACAATTTTGCCCAGTAATTGAGAAATGGATGAAGCTTGGCTAACATTTCGAATGGGATGCACACATTCCTGCAAAATCTTCAACAAACTGTAATGCCGTGCTTGTGGTTATGGAAGATGCAGTCATCCATACAATTCCAACTGCATATGTAAGACATTTTTTATGACATGCTTATTTTGTTTACAGCTAGGCATATCGCAAACGGCGCACTTATTTTGAAGGTCTGAAGGATGTTCTGTGTGTGAAAATGACTTTTTTTTTCCGCTCAGAACCTGCACGTTGTCATCGAGCACTGTAAAACGCTCCTTACGTTAAAGCAGTGAAAATATACTCATCCAGCCAGAGTCTCTCACACACAAACACACACACACACAAGCATGCTAACCCCGCATTTCATACATGCAGAAACTTAGACGAAAGACCACCACCATCTTTCAGTGTTTTTTGTCAATTCAACGTGTTTAGTTTTTGTTTTACATGAGATTCCGCCACGACTGAGCAGTCATCAAGAATTACTACACAAACGTTTCTTCTCCTCACAATGACAGCGTTTCATTCACATGATGTCAATTTCATGGAGATTCCGCGTTTAACAGCAAAATTGCATTTTTACTGTCCAATTCTGCTTTTCTGTTAACGTGGAAATCATAGGACCCTATTACAGTCTGATGCTGGAATCCTTCCGTTTGAATTGGTTGGATTTTAGCGTCACTTTTTTTCCTATTATGTGGTTTATGTCTGTACAATCATTTAATACTAAATTGAATGGGAAAGCTTAATCATGATAAAGCAGTATCTGCAACACAAAAATACATACAACCAATTATATTGCCTCATTTTCAGCTTTTTTTCCTGCTGCGCTGTGCAGGGATTGGAACACCAATATAAATGAAATCTTTGAGATGAAACACACATTGATGCACAAAATTATCATCAAACTTAGTTATTTCTCCACATGATGCACACACAGCAAGGGACAACTTCACACTCTGTCCCATTCCGGCTCCGTATGCGAGGCGTTCAGGTGCACTCATAATAGTGAGTGTTTGTCGCCAATTGTTTTATATTTTTATTTCTACCCCCTATCAAATTTGGCGTACGTGCTAGGTACAAAAATAAATGTGTTCACTCAAAACCGCACATAGTCACCAGTCATTGTAAAACGCTCCATACATTTAAGCAGTAACACACAACAGGGTGAAAATATACTCATCCAGCCTGAGTCGCACACACAACCGCACTAGAATGCTAGCTTCCATCACGGAAGCTAGAGGAAGCGAAGCTAAGAGGAGGTTCCGCCCACTTTCGCCGGCGTTTATTGTCATTTCAACATGTTTACTTCTGGAGGGGGGCGGTTTAGTGTTTGTAATGACTTTCCGCCATGATTGAGCCGTCCTCCGGAGATATTATTCCACACACAAACGTTCTTTCTTCTCACGATGACTACATCTCATTCACATGACGTCAATTTTCGTGACGTTCTGCGTTTAACAGGAAATTCCGTTTGTATTGGCCAAATGTGCAATTCCGTACGAAATTCCGCTGGGGCCCTACCTTAATGTTCTTTTTCTTCAGCAGTGGTTTTCATCTTAGAACTCTGCCATGCAGGCCATTTTTTGCTCAGTGCCTTTCTTATGGCAATCTGAAACTTTCAGACGTGACGAACATGAAAAATGAAGAAATCACGAATGGAGCAAACACATTTTGCCTGGCTCTCAATGCCTCTCTGGCGGCAGCTGGTGAGCTTATTTTTGTCCTAAAGTGGCAATGTTACATTCTTGGGGTACATGCTAACTTAGTTTTTTGAAGTGTCACTTAATCTTGCTCTCTTGTTATCATAATAACACTTATGGCTAGGGCCCTGGAATTTTAGTGGTAATTGAATTGTGCACAGAATCGCTCCTTTCTTACGCAGCGTGAATGGAAGCTAGCGGGATTATTTTAGTTTAGTTTAGCAGAGCATGCTTTATTGCATGTTTTATTGCTTTAATGTAAGAAAGCGTTTCACAATGCCCCATAAAGATGTTCAGGTACAGAGTTAAAAAGACAGGCATATTTATTCTTGCACCCAAGCTTGTCTTAACTGTCAAGACACACTCTCAAATAGGTTTGTCACAATAATAGTTAAATTGAATTGCAATTGCATGCGTGAGTTTGTGTTCCTCATCTCTTTTTTTCCACGCAGGCTGGATGACAAAAGGGCACAAAGCTGGGTTACACTTTTCCCGCAAACGAGGCACGCGGAAAACCACGCGCGGAAATCAGCTCGAGAGATTTTGTGTGAGTTTATACTCCGTGCGGCATCTGCTCCCAAAATGCAGAGGGCAGTGTATCAAAAACATCAAGTATGTTGATATGATGTTTGGATTTATGATGTTTGAGAAAATTTTGATGGAAAACAAACCATCAAGAGTGAAATGAAATGGGATGATGTTTTGATTCCCCTCTTGCGTGACCTGAGGGTGTGAAAGAAAGATCATGCAGCTTGTTTATAACCTTGCTTTGTATTCACAATCAATTATTTTTAACAAACTCAGTGTACGGACTGGCGCCTTTGTTGTTAACTTTGGGAAACAGCTCTGTGTGTTGGGAGCGTGGGGCATGGACTGGCCACCCCCGTCTTACGCTCTACTCGGACAGACCTGTATAAAGGAGAGGGGAGCCCACTTCCTGTTAGAGTCTGCTGCGGGTCGTGTGCAGACGCCCAGCCGGTCTGTGCACTCTCAAGCCGGGGTTGTAGGCTCTCCAACCCAGCGCGTCACGGTAAGAGCTGAGATTTTGATTCTGTTTTGTGCAAAAACAACCTTTGCTTGTTTGTAACTCAGTGTAAGGGGGAGAATAAAGACGCTGTATTTTACACTTATCCGTGTGTCTGAGTCTTTCTCAGTAAAGCCGATCACCCACGATCCTGAACTAACAAATAAGTGTTTTCCAACACATATGCGTACACACACAAACAAATATATATAATGTACTGTTCAAAATAATAGCAGTCCAATGTGACAAACCAGATTAATCACTGTTATTAGAGTATTTTTTTTTTGCTATCTGGCAAACAAGTTACCAGTAGTTACTGTAGACTCTCAGAAAACAAACAAAGGCAGTGAAATTAGGAGGTTGTTTTTTTTTAAATTGCAGTTTCTGCCGGTAACTTCATTCATTCATTCATTTTCTACAACGCTTATCCTCATTAGGGTCGCAGGTATGCTGGAGCCTGTCCTAGCTGACTTTGGGTGGGGTACACCCTGGACTGGTCACCAGTCAATGGCAGGGCACATACAGACAAACAACGACATACAAGCAGTCACACTCACATTCATACCTATGGACAATTTAGAGTCGCCAATTAACCTAACATGCATGTTTTTGGAATGTGGGAGGAAACCGGGTACTCGGTTTTCTCCGAGTACCCGGAGAAAACCCACGCACGCAGGGGGAGAACATGCAAACTCCACACAGATGCCCAATGGAGATTCAAACCCAGAACCTCCTGACTGGGAGGCCAACATGCTACCCATTCAGTCACCGTGTGGCCCTGCCGGTAACTTTACAAACTCAAAACTAGTTTGTGCAAACTTTTTTGGCAATCTTGTGAATCACTAAACTAACATTTAGTAGTATGACCACAGTTTTTTTATAACTGCTTCACATCTGTGTGGCATGGAGTCAACCAACTTGTGGCTCCTTTCAGCTGTTATTCCACTCTAATTTTCTTTACCAACACTCCACAATTCATTAACATTTTATGGTTTTGCTTCATAAACAGCATTTTTGATGTCACCCCACAAGTTCTCAACTGCATTAAGGGCCAACACCATAGTAGGTGAAACATGCCCATTTCATGATGTTGTCGTCACTGTGTACTGTGGCTTGAATTTAGAGTTTGGGGGCCGTCTCACAAATTGTCTGCGGCCCTTGAACCCAAAAAGAGCAATAATACTCTCATCAGTCCACAAAATGTTCCTCCATTTATCTTTAGGCCAGTTGATGTGTTCTTTGGCTAATTGTGACCTTTTCTGCACGTCTTTTTTTTTTTTTTAAACGGAGGGACTTCGCATGGGTTTCTTGTAAACATTAGCTCCACACAGATGTCTTCTAACTGTCACAGTACTTACAGGTAAGTCCAGACTGTCTTTGAGCATCCTGGAGCTGATCAGTGGCTGAACCTTTGCTATTCTGTTTTTTTTAGATCCATTTTGATAGTTGTTTTCCTTTTTCTTCCACATGTCTCTATTTTGCTCTCAATTTTAAGGCATTGTAGTTCATTTTAGCTGAACTGCCAAACATTTTTTGCAGCTCTTCATAAATTTTCCCCTCTCCAATCAACAAGAGAAATGCATGTTCAACAAATGCTGGTTTTATCCTTTAATAGGGGCCACCTGATTGACACCTGTTTTTTTCCACAAAAATTGATCACTGATTGAATGCCAAACTGCTATTTTTTTAACACCCCCTTTTTAAATAATTGCCCAATTGCACAGCCTTAAGAGCGTGCATATCATGAATGCTGGGTCTTGTTTTTTTTTCTGAGAATCTACTGCAACTTTAGTTTATTTGCCATGTAGCAACACAAATATGCTAATAACAGTGATATATCTAGTTAGTCAAATTGCACTACTATTATTTTGAAAACTACTGCACATATTTAAAAAATAATCCAACCAATGTATTCCTGAATTTAATTTTTTTGTTATTACACAGCATGACCAACAATATTTTTTGGCTTTTGTAAGAAACATCTGAGAGTCAGGTTCCCAATTCAAAATAAATCCCTATAATAAAAGACAAAACTGGAAAAAAATGGGCGCGCAAAATACTGCAGAGATGGGTATTTGTTGTAAGCTGCTCTTTAGTGTGTGGGCTATAGAGGACAGTGGTGTTCAGGCCCCCACGTGCTTGTACGCATGCCTGACAATGTCGGGGCATGCTCCTAATGAGACCAGATCTCCAGATCTGAACCAGGGCATCACTGAGCTCCTGGACAGTCTGAGGAGCAACCTAAACATAATGTCCCAGAGATGTTGTATTGGATTTAGGTCTGGTGAACCTGGGGGCTAGTCAATGGTATCAATTCCTTCATCCTCCAGGAACTGCCTGCATACTCTAGCCACATGAGGTCGGGCATTGTCGTGGACCAGGAGGAACCCAGGTCCCACTGCACCAGCGTAGGTTCTGACAATGGGTCCAAGGATTTCAACCCGATACCTAATAGCAGTCAGGGTGCCATTATCTAACCTGTAGAGGTCTGTGCGTCATCGTTTGAAAGGTAATCGATCGATTTCATCGTTACTAGGAAAAAAAGCATTGGATTTAAGTATGGCAGGTTTTATATGGATGTGTGTTTTTTTAGCTATTTTAATGATAAAGACTTTAGATGTTACCTTGTAACATTTTGTTTTGCCGTAAGTCGATTAGTCATGCCTGTTAACTGGGGCGCACAGATGACGTCACGTGACGCTGAGCGTGCACGCTATGGTAGAGTCCGTGTGGACGTTCTTAAGTATGCAATTTTTCATAGGATATGGGGTGTATTTCCATTGGTATACATATTAGTTAGCTAGATGACTTCTTCCTCTTTGATTTCGTATGGATATACAGTGGTATGCAAAAGTATGGGCACGCCTGATCATTTTCAAGATTTTCCTTTATAAATCATGACTTGTTTGGATCAGCAATTTCAGTTAAATATATCATATGGCAAACACAGTGATTTTTGAGATGTGAAATTAAGGTATAAATTTGGGCACCCCGACTAAAAAATTACATCAATATTTAGTAGAGCCTCCTTTTCCAGAAATAGCAGCCTCTGACCAATGCAGGTCTGGATTAGGGCCCTATAATTTCCTTGTTAACGAAATCGTAGACAGAATGGTGGAATTGGCCAATAAAAACAGAATTTACTGTTAAAAGCAGAATCTCACTGATAATGGCATCATGTGAATGAAATGCGGTCGTCGTGATGAGAGGGAATGTTGGTGTGTGGAATTATATACCCCACAGACGGCTACATAGTAGCAAGCTAGCATGCTAGTGCGGTTGTGCAACTGGGGTTAGATGAGTATATTTTCACCGTGTTGTGTTTACCACGGTAATGTAAGAAGTGTTTTACAATGCCTGATGATGACGTCTGAGTGAAAAAAAGATAAACACGTTACGGCTCTCTCGTTAGCTGTAAAGAGACCCACACACAGAACATCCTCCCGGCCTTCAAAATAAGTGTGCTGTTTTATACTTGTCTAACTGTAAACAAAATAAGTGTGGCATAAAAATATCTTACATATGCAGTTGGAAATGCATGACTGAATACATCTTCCTTAATCACAAGCACGGACTTAACAGTTTGATTAGATTTTGTAGCAATGTGTGCAGAGGCCGACATCCCATTAGAAAAGTTAGCCAAGCTCCATCCATTTCTCAGTTATTGGGCTACATTTTCCATTGATGCATTGCAACATTAAATGTAAGTTTTTTTTGCACTTAATTATCTGAANTCAAGTAATAACCTCCCACCCACCACCGCCACACATACACACACTCTCTCTGTCGCCTGGAAGAGAAAAGGAAGGGGAATTGCCTCATCAAGCTTTTAAAGCAGTGGCAGACCCTGAAAGGAGATGCGCAGACCTGGAGCGTGGGGGAGGGCGGCACATGCTAACACGACAAGACTTTATAACTTGTCAAGCTTTTGTCGACACAAACCCTCAAAACAACATACATCTTAAACCAACCGCTTAACCCTCAGAACACCTCCCACAATACATTTGTGGCTCAAAAGCAACCCCCCCAAGTCGCTCTCAATTCTCAGACGCATGTGTCTGCCAAAAACCACTGACTGTGAAGAGGGAAGTTGAAGGTCAGGAGGGGATTACGTAACGCTGCAGAGAGGCTGCTCTCGAGAGGAAGAGAATTTAGGGCCCTATGAGATCTGTTTCATTTTTTCCCCCCCAAATTCCGTTTTTTGCGTTTACATTTTTTTGAATTTCGTTTTGTGCATTTTACAACTTATTTTTACCAGCGTAATGCACGTGATTTTTGGGTTTGTCCCCAAAAAAGTCCATTAATTAAATGCAAGAAAACCTTTACTGATGGAGTACATCAATAGACAATATAGCCCCCTAATTGAAAAATGGATGAAGCGTTCTCTAATGGATGTCAGTTTCTGCACTCATTACAACAATGTCTTCAACAAACTGTAATGCCGTGCTTGTGATTATGGAAGATGCAGTCATCCATACAATTCCAACTGCATATGTAAGACATTTTTTATGACATGCTTATTTTGTTTACAGTTGTGTAACCCTTCAGACATTTGAACTGACGTACCCCCTACTCCTGCACACTTAAAAACATACTTAAAAAAAAATCTTTATTAACTTGAAATATTGAACATACATATATTGAACGTAATTAATTTGATAGTAATTCCAGGTCAAAATGTGTATTTTGCATGGTAACACTTGGATAAAGTTTCACATGAGCACTAATAAATAGGTAAGTATTTATCCCACATATCTTTAATTCCAATATGGCCCTATGAAATCCAATTTCTTCCCCAAATTCCCAAATTGTTCTCATTTTTTGGACTCCTGGAAATATGAATTTCTCTTGGAGATTAATAAAGTATTTATTTTATCTTATCTATTTATTTTTTACCAGAATAGTGTGTGTGATGTATTGGTTAATGAATAATAGGGCAGTTAATTCAATGCATTTACTGATACAGCAATGGACAATTTTGCCCAGTAATTGAGAAATGGATGAAGCTTGGCTAACATTTCGAATGGGATGCACACATTCCTGCAAAATCTTCAACAAACTGTAATGCCGTGCTTGTGGTTATGGAAGATGCAGTCATCCATACAATTCCAACTGCATATGTAAGACATTTTTTATGACATGCTTATTTTGTTTACAGCTAGGCATATCGCAAACGGCGCACTTATTTTGAAGGTCTGAAGGATGTTCTGTGTGTGAAAATGACTTTTTTTTTCCGCTCAGAACCTGCACGTTGTCATCGAGCACTGTAAAACGCTCCTTACGTTAAAGCAGTGAAAATATACTCATCCAGCCAGAGTCTCTCACACACAAACACACACACACACACAAGCATGCTAACCCCGCATTTCATACATGCAGAAACGTAGAAGAAGGACCGCCACCATCTTTCAGTGTTTTTTGTCAATTCAACGTGTTTAGTTTTTGTTTTACATGAGATTCCGCCACGACTGAGCAGTCATCAAGAATTACTACACAAACGTTCCTTCTCCTCACAATGACAGCGTTTCATTCACATGATGTCAATTTCATGGAGATTCCGCGTTTAACAGCAAAATTGCATTTTTACTGGCCAATTCTGCTTTTCTGTTAACGTGGAAATCATAGGACCCTATTACAGTCTGATGCTGGAATCCTTCCGTTTGAATTGGTTGGATTTTAGCGTCACTTTTTTTCCTATTATGTGGTTTATGTCTGTACAATCATTTAATACTAAATTGAATGGGAAAGCTTAATCATGATAAAGCAGTATCTGCAACACAAAAATACATACAACCAATTATATTGCCTCATTTTCAGCTTTTTTTCCTGCTGCGCTGTGCAGGGATTGGAACACCAATATAAATGAAATCTTTGAGATGAAACACACATTGATGCACAAAATTATCATCAAACTTAGTTATTTCTCCACATGATGCACACACAGCAAGGGACAACTTCACACTCTGTCCCATTCCGGCTCCGTATGCGAGGCGTTCAGGTGCACTCATAATAGTGAGTGTTTGTCGCCAATTGTTTTATATTTTTATTTCTACCCCCTATCAAATTTGGCGTACGTGCTAGGTACAAAAATAAATGTGTTCACTCAAAACCGCACATAGTCACCAGTCATTGTAAAACGCTCCATACATTTAAGCAGTAACACACAACAGGGTGAAAATATACTCATCCAGCCTGAGTCGCACACACAACCGCACTAGAATGCTAGCTTCCATCACGGAAGCTAGAGGAAGCGAAGCTAAGAGGAGGTTCCGCCCACTTTCGCCGGCGTTTATTGTCATTTCAACATGTTTACTTCTGGAGGGGGGCGGTTTAGTGTTTGTAATGACTTTCCGCCATGATTGAGCCGTCCTCCGGAGATATTATTCCACACACAAACGTTCTTTCTTCTCACGATGACTACATCTCATTCACATGACGTCAATTTTCGTGACGTTCTGCGTTTAACAGGAAATTCCGTTTGTATTGGCCAAATGTGCAATTCCGTACGAAATTCCGCTGGGGCCCTACCTTAATGTTCTTTTTCTTCAGCAGTGGTTTTCATCTTAGAACTCTGCCATGCAGGCCATTTTTTGCTCAGTGCCTTTCTTATGGCAATCTGAAACTTTCAGACGTGACGAACATGAAAAATGAAGAAATCACGAATGGAGCAAACACATTTTGCCTGGCTCTCAATGCCTCTCTGGCGGCAGCTGGTGAGCTTATTTTTGTCCTAAAGTGGCAATGTTACATTCTTGGGGTACATGCTAACTTAGTTTTTTGAAGTGTCACTTAATCTTGCTCTCTTGTTATCATAATAACACTTATGGCTAGGGCCCTGGAATTTTAGTGGTAATTGAATTGTGCACAGAATCGCTCCTTTCTTACGCAGCGTGAATGGAAGCTAGCGGGATTATTTTAGTTTAGTTTAGCAGAGCATGCTTTATTGCATGTTTTATTGCTTTAATGTAAGAAAGCGTTTCACAATGCCCCATAAAGATGTCCAGGTACAGAGTTAAAAAGACAGGCATGTTTATTCTTGCACCCAAGCTTGTCTTAACTGTCAAGACACACTCTCAAATAGGTTTGTCACAATAATAGTTAAATTGAATTGCAATTGCATGCGTGAGTTTGTGTTCCTCATCTCTTTTTTTCCACGCAGGCTGGATGACAAAAGGGCACAAAGCTGGGTTACACTTTTCCCGCAAACGAGGCACGCGGAAAACCACGCGCGGAAATCAGCTCGAGAGATTTTGTGTGAGTTTATACTCCGTGCGGCATCTGCTCCCAAAATGCAGAGGGCAGTGTATCAAAAACATCAAGTATGTTGATATGATGTTTGGATTTATGATGTTTGAGAAAATTTTGATGGAAAACAAACCATCAAGAGTGAAATGAAATGGGATGATGTTTTGATTCCCCTCTTGCGTGACCTGAGGGTGTGAAAGAAAGATCATGCAGCTTGTTTATAACCTTGCTTTGTATTCACAATCAATTATTTTTAACAAACTCAGTGTACGGACTGGCGCCTTTGTTGTTAACTTTGGGAAACAGCTCTGTGTGTTGGGAGCGTGGGGCATGGACTGGCCACCCCCGTCTTACGCTCTACTCGGACAGACCTGTATAAAGGAGAGGGGAGCCCACTTCCTGTTAGAGTCTGCTGCGGGTCGTGTGCAGACGCCCAGCCGGTCTGTGCACTCTCAAGCCGGGGTTGTAGGCTCTCCAACCCAGCGCGTCACGGTAAGAGCTGAGATTTTGATTCTGTTTTGTGCAAAAACAACCTTTGCTTGTTTGTAACTCAGTGTAAGGGGGAGAATAAAGACGCTGTATTTTACACTTATCCGTGTGTCTGAGTCTTTCTCAGTAAAGCCGATCACCCACGATCCTGAACTAACAAATAAGTGTTTTCCAACACATATGCGTACACACACAAACAAATATATATAATGTACTGTTCAAAATAATAGCAGTCCAATGTGACAAACCAGATTAATCACTGTTATTAGAGTATTTTTTTTTTGCTATCTGGCAAACAAGTTACCAGTAGTTACTGTAGACTCTCAGAAAACAAACAAAGGCAGTGAAATTAGGAGGTTGTTTTTTTTTAAATTGCAGTTTCTGCCGGTAACTTCATTCATTCATTCATTTTCTACAACGCTTATCCTCATTAGGGTCGCAGGTATGCTGGAGCCTGTCCTAGCTGACTTTGGGTGGGGTACACCCTGGACTGGTCACCAGTCAATGGCAGGGCACATACAGACAAACAACGACATACAAGCAGTCACACTCACATTCATACCTATGGACAATTTAGAGTCGCCAATTAACCTAACATGCATGTTTTTGGAATGTGGGAGGAAACCGGGTACTCGGTTTTCTCCGAGTACCCGGAGAAAACCCACGCACGCAGGGGGAGAACATGCAAACTCCACACAGATGCCCAATGGAGATTCAAACCCAGAACCTCCTGACTGGGAGGCCAACATGCTACCCATTCAGTCACCGTGTGGCCCTGCCGGTAACTTTACAAACTCAAAACTAGTTTGTGCAAACTTTTTTGGCAATCTTGTGAATCACTAAACTAACATTTAGTAGTATGACCACAGTTTTTTTATAACTGCTTCACATCTGTGTGGCATGGAGTCAACCAACTTGTGGCTCCTTTCAGCTGTTATTCCACTCTAATTTTCTTTATCAACACTCCACAATTCATTAACATTTTATGGTTTTGCTTCATAAACAGCATTTTTGATGTCACCCCACAAGTTCTCAACTGCATTAAGGGCCAACACCATAGTAGGTGAAACATGCCCATATCATGATGTTGTCTTCACTGTGTACTGTGGCTTGAATTTAGAGTTTGGGGGTCGTCTCACAAATTGTCTGCGGCCCTTGGACCCAAAAAGAGCAATAATACTCTCATCAGTCCACAAAATGTTCCTCCATTTATCTTTAGGCCAGTTGATGTGTTCTTTGGCTAATTGTGACCTTTTCTGCACGTTTTTTTTTTTTTTTTAACGGAGAGACTGCGCATGGGATTCTTGTAAACATTAGCTCCACACAGATGTCTTCTAACTGTCACAGTACTTATAGGTAAGTCCAGACTGTCTTTGAGCATCCTGGAGCTGATCATTGGCTGAACCTTTGCTATTCTGTTTTTTTTTTAGATCCATTTTGATAGTTG
Source organism: Oostethus manadensis (assembly GCA_024372805.1). Taxonomy (NCBI): domain Eukaryota; kingdom Metazoa; phylum Chordata; class Actinopteri; order Syngnathiformes; family Syngnathidae; genus Oostethus; species Oostethus manadensis. Next base: position 1,273,055 of record QODF01000106.1, on the reverse strand, counting down.
TCTTCCTTTTTCTTCCACATGTCTCTATTTTGCTCTCAATTTTAGGGCATTGTAGATCATTTTAGCTGAACTGCCAAACATTTTTTGCAGCTCTTCATAAATTTTCCCCTCTCCAATCAACTTTTTAATCAAAGTACGCTGTTCGTCTGAACAATGTCTTAAACGACCCATTTTCCTGAGGCTCTCAAAGAGAAATGCATGTTCAACAAATGCTGGTTTTATCCTTTAATAGGGGCCACCTGATTGACACCTGTTTTTTTCCACAAAAATTGATCACTGATTGAATGCCAAACTGCTATTTTTTTAACACCCCCTTTTTAAATAATTGCCCAATTGCACAGCCTTAAGAGCGTGCATATCATGAATGCTGGGTCTTGTTTTTTTTTCTGAGAATCTACTGCAACTTTAGTTTATTTGCCATGTAGCAACACAAATATGCTAATAACAGTGATATATCTAGTTAGTCAAATTGCACTACTATTATTTTGAAAACTACTGCACATATTTAAAAAATAATCCAACCAATGTATTCCTGAATTTAATTTTTTTGTTATTACACAGCATGACCAACAATATTTTTTGGCTTTTGTAAGAAACATCTGAGAGTCAGGTTCCCAATTCAAAATAAATCCCTATAATAAAAGACAAAACTGGAAAAAAATGGGCGCGCAAAATACTGCAGAGATGGGTATTTGTTGTAAGCTGCTCTTTAGTGTGTGGGCTATAGAGTACAGTGGTGTTCAGGCCCCCACGTGCTTGTACGCATGCCTGACAATGTCGGGGCATGCTCCTAATGAGACCAGATCTCCAGATCTGAACCAGGGCATCACTGAGCTCCTGGACAGTCTGAGGAGCAACCTAAACATAATGTCCCAGAGATGTTTTATTGTATTTAGGTCTGGTGAACCTGGGGGCTAGTCAATGGTATCAATTCCTTCATCCTCCAGGAACTGCCTGCATACTCTAGCCACATGAGGTCGGGCATTGTCGTGGACCATGAGGAACCCAGGTCCCACTGCACCATCTTAGGTTCTGACAATGGGTCCAAGGATTTCAACCCGATACCTAATAGCAGTCAGGGTGCCATTATCTAACCTGTAGAGGTCTGTGCGTCATCGTTTGAAAGGTAATCGATCGATTTCATCGTTACTAGGAAAAAAAGCATTGGATTTAAGTATGGCAGGTTTTATATGGATGTGTGTTTTTTTAGCTATTTTAATGATAAAGACTTTAGATGTTACCTTGTAACATTTTGTTTTGCCGTAAGTCGATTAGTCATGCCTGTTAACTGGGGCGCACAGATGACGTCACGTGACGCTGAGCGTGCACGCTATGGTAGAGTCCGTGTGGACGTTCTTAAGTATGCAATTTTTCATAGGATATGGGGTGTATTTCCATTGGTATACATATTAGTTAGCTAGATGACTTCTTCCTCTTTGATTTCGTATGGATATACAGTGGTATGTAAAAGTATGGGCACGCCTGATCATTTTCAAGATTTTCCTTTATAAATCATGACTTGTTTGGATCAGCAATTTCAGTTAAATATATCATATGGCAAACACAGTGATTTTTGAGATGTGAAATTAAGGTATAAATTTGGGCACCCCGACTAAAAAATTACATCAATATTTAGTAGAGCCTCCTTTTCCAGAAATAGCAGCCTCTGACCAATGCAGGTCTGGATTAGGGCCCTATAATTTCCTTGTTAACGAAATCGTAGACAGAATGGTGGAATTGGCCAATAAAAACAGAATTTACTGTTAAAAGCAGAATCTCACTGATAATGGCATCATGTGAATGAAATGCGGTCGTCGTGATGAGAGGGAATGTTGGTGTGTGGAATTATATACCCCACAGACGGCTACATAGTAGCAAGCTAGCATGCTAGTGCGGTTGTGCAACTCGGGTTAGATGAGTATATTTTCACCGTGTTGTGTTTACCACGGTAATGTAAGAAGTGTTTTACAATGCCTGATGATGACGTCTGAGTGAAAAAAAGATAACAAACACGTTACGGCTCACTCGTTAGCCGTAAAGAGACCCACACACAGAACATCCTCCCGGCCTTCAAAATAAGTGCGCTGTTTTATACTTGTCTAACTGTAAACAAAATAAGCGTGGCATAAAAATATCTTACATATGCAGTTGGAAATGCATGACTGAATACATCTTCCTTAATCACAAGCACGGACTTAACAGTTTGATTAGATTTTGTAGCAATGTGTGCAGAGGCCGACATCCCATTAGAAAAGTTAGCCAAGCTCCATCCATTTCTCAGTTATTGGGCTACATTTTCCATTGATGCATTGCAACATTAAATGTAAGTTTTTTTTGCACTTAATTATCTGAACTTTTATTCACTAACCAAAAAAATCACACACATTATGCTGGTAAAAATGAGTGTAAAACGTAAAGAACAGAATTCTAAAAAAAAATTTTAGACGGAAAAAACTGAGTTTGGGAAAACATAAAACTAGCTATTTGTTGATAAAACAAATCGTTACACCCCTAGTAGCGAAGTCTTAGCTCAGACCCCGTCCACACGTAGGCGGGTATCTCATAAAAAGGAAGGTTTTTTCCACGTTTTTGCCTATCATCCACACGTGTCCGCAAATACACGGCACTGAAAACAAAGATTTTCAAAACCTCCGGCCAAAGTGTGGATCTGGCAAAAACTCCGGTTATATGTCCGCGTATGGACGCAAATAACTGGAGGTTTGCGTTTCCAAACGTCACTTCCAGCGGTGACGTCACAATCCCGAACCGTATTTATGTGAGAAACAACATGGATGTCCTCAAAACTGACAATGTTTTCTAGCGTCTAGTTAACTTTGTGTTCTAAACCAACGTTTATAAATAATCCTAGCTCCATGTCGGTCCACAACGAGCCGGGTGCCGTGAAGATGACTTCCGTAAACTGTCATCTCGTTTGCGGGAATAACGAGATGACAGGGGACGATTCTGATTGGATAGAATTTTAGTAACTGTTGCCGCCTACAAGTTTGGCTGTGGTTCCCAATGCATTTTAAACCGGATAGCTTTTAAATACGAGGCCGTGTGGACACAATTTGTTTCATAAACGGAGAGGGAGAAATATGCTTTTTCAACAATTCCCTGCTACGTTCGGACAAGGCTTCAGTTTTTGTGCTGCTTTTCAGATGTTTACCTTAAGCTTATTGTCACATGCTGCAAATTTAGAGTGTCTAACGACAAACACTAATGTGCTCTTACATAACACTTATTGTTGGCTTGAAGAGCACACAATAAAAGCTGTTTAAAGATTGGCTGGACAGAAGATTGGGAATCAATCAGACACTTTGGCCTTCAAAATCAAAGGCTTGGCTACTTTTTTTTTTTGCATTTATGCTCATTTTGTTCATTCCTTCTCCCTTTTGGCTAATTACATCTACATTTGAGAAGAAAAGGTTTCTTTAAGCCCTGCTTTGTTTGTTTATTTGAATTGTTGTCTTTTTAGTTCATGTTATGTTAGTATCAGTATCGTTTGAAGTTTTGGATCGATTGACTGACTGGAGGAAATGTGACCTTTGACTGATTCAAACTTCTGTATGGACTTTTAAGATTCGGGTTCAAGTACGACGCCTGTATTTTAAAAAATCTCCACCAAAACCCCACTAGATTCTGTCCAAACTGGTAACACTGTTGAACAACACCCCGATCCTAAACAACAGACAGCCATTATCTCTCCGCCAGGGCACAAAACGCCCTTTTTAAGTGTTACTGTATGTGCTCCTGTAATCTCAGCCATGCTAAGCTAAGTGAGCAACCAACCACTGACAAGCCAATGACACCTTTCACTGTCATTAGCTCAATATAACGCCAAGTTAGCTCACCTTGGAGGGACAACTGTTCAAACATGAAGTAAAAAGGGGCTCGACGAGGTAAAGGGTCGTTCTGCTTATGACGGGGACGAGTTCACTGGGAAACTCCAGGCAACCGCTTTGGGCTTGTCGTGCTCCGGACGCCCGGACAAGGCAAGGCTGCCTCGCTAGGCCGCTGACACAGGTTGACGGTTTAGCTAGCACGGGGCGACTAGACGCTCGCAGAAGTGCATTAATTAACGCACATGCTAAGGCGGCTGCCCACGTGCGCGATTAACTGCACAACGCCGTGCAAATGAGCCAACCCGCGGGGAAAGGCCTCCGTGGCTCGAGTGTTGACAGAATCTAGCGTTGGCTAGCTAGCGTGCTAATGCTAACGGCTAGGCGAACATCAAATCCTAGCTTGTCGACTCCAACCAAAAGCGCACATTTACCTTAGCATGCTACCTACTTACGTTTTCCTGTCCTCCAGATCCTACCCTGAGAATCCGCTTGGCGTCTCCGCTGCTGTGAAGGTGGGTTCTCCGGAGCTAACGTAGCTAGCTAGCACAGTTGTTTCCTTATTTGAACCAACCGAAAAAGAACTGGAAATTGGCCTCAGATGAGCGGCGTTAAGTCCTCTCTCGGTGGTTCCCTGCTTGGATGGCCTTGATTTCTACGCATGTTTGACGCCACTTCTGTCCGCTTACTTTAAACGCAGACGATTCCGGTCGTTGGAGAAGGCAAGCGAGGGCAGTGAGAGGTAGCTAATATTATACAAGAGTGGCAAATCTAGCACTTTCCTCCATTGAGAGGCCACACAGCTTTCCATCGACTTTGGGTGCTGAACAAGCGGGGTGTTATTTTGGGTACATGCTCGTTGATTGGTCACAACCCCGAGGCTAGACGCCAGCTAATTTGCTGCTTTTTGTGTCAATTAGCTCAAAGCACCGCGCGGATTGGTCTAGTACTGACGCGCTGGGTCGCGCTCGACAACGACACCTGCGTACGCCGGATAGGCGGAGGTACACCGGCGTAAGCTTAGATTGTCAAACGTCAGCCCTCCCGCGGGTGAGTTTTGAAAGTGGCCCAGGGAGGTACAAAGACACTCCAAAAGAATCAGGAAACGTCGACGTTTGGGAGCTTTCGTGTCACTATCGCCACCAATGAGCGCTCGTGATCCGTGCAAACGGAATGTCCTGACACTGGAAAGTAAACCAACTCGCCACTCGTGTCGTTCTGACTGCTGGGGTGGGAGATAAAGTATTGCACGTGTTAGTATCAATTCGATACCAAGTAAATACAGTACCGGGATCGCCAATATTAATAACGATACTTTTACATGACTATATCAACACAATAATACACTTACTCCATTATATGAAATACAATTATGGAGCAATACACGATTGATAGTGGATAGTAAACAACTACTCTCGTGAAAATGTTATTTTCTGGGGGTGTAAACCCATCCCATCCATTTTCTATGCCGCTTATCCTCATTAGGGTCACGGGGATGCTGGAGCCTATCCCAGCAGACTTTGGGCGAGAGGCGGGGTACACCCTGGACTGGTCGCCAGTCGATCGCAGGGCACATATAGACAAACAACCAGTCACACTCACATTCATACCGATGGACAATTTAGAGCGGCCAATNGTCCAGACTTCCCGGTCCCCAGCGACCTCTTCCAGCTCCATCGGGAGGACACCAAGGCGTTCCCAGGCCAGCTGTGAGACATAGTCCCTCCAGCGTGTCCTAGGTCTTCCCGGGGGCCTTCTTCTTCTGCCGAATACGATATATTAATACAACACCAAAAAAAACAGATATTCGTGGAAAATATATTATTATATATACTAGCGAGAAGGTTTTCCAAGCCATTGGTGATGTTCCATTGTGGTACCACGTGTGTGGCTGTCCTGGATCTCCTTCCTGATTATCTTTAGCAGTTGAAAGTTATTCTATTCTATTTGTTCAAGGCCGTCTTTGGCGTTGACAAAGTAGAGAAAGAGCATTTTCTTTGAAAAGGCTCAGTGACACGGCTGCGGAGAACATCCTTGCAGAGCCACTTGGTGGATGGTGAGGAGAGCAGTGGAGACACGCACCAGTCCACAAGACATCTTTGTTGGGGGAACACTCATACTCAATAATGCTGCATGTGTTTGAAATCCATGTTTACTAACAGTCACTGTGTTCATGTCTGAAATGTAGCACTTGTCATTTTACTTTACACTGTACTTGAAAATACAATCATGTCAATCATCGTGAGGCCACAAGATCTTCCCTACTCTTCGGTCTATGCAACCAGTGCAGCAGATGACAATCACGAGAGCAGTCCTTCCAACCCAATATTTATTCAGTTAGGTGTTAAAAACGCTAAAAAAAACCCATCATCTTGTTTGCCAAATGGTTGATGTGGAACTCGTGTTTTGCTTATTGTCCATTTACAGTAGGCGCTCGTGAGCCCGTGGATTTCCTCCAGGACATCGTCGCATTAGCAGGCGTGCCAACACTCACAAACGTCCACACCCAGAACTCCCCAATAGAACATGAACGTGATGTGCACAAACCCAAATCATGGCTTCATCTTCTCCCACTTATGTGCATACTATGAAGTTTCGCAATACGAACGTTCTAATCTGGGCAGCCTTGGCGCGGCGCCACGACATCATGCGTTCCACAAATGCGCACCAGTAGGCCGCAGAGCCCGGATTTAGACACAGCCGACGTCACAACCGTCACCTGCGGTACTGCGTTGGTAAATGTTTGCTTATTACCCAGAAGGCTTAGCGCCGTAGATCCGTTGCTGGCGGGCATTGGAACGCGCCGCTGTATCTGACGACCCAGAGCACCCCCAAACACGCTCACTCAACAAGTCTTAGGGTAGGGTAAGGTTTAGGATTAGGCCTTTTATTGTGGCCAGCCTTAAGGCACACCTGTGAGGTGGAAGGATTATTCCGGCAAAGATTTATACAAATTTGTCAACAATATTTGAGAGAAATTGTCCTTTGAACTTCCGCTCATGAAAGGAGGGCCCAAATGCAAATGTTGGTATTTTTTTTGGTTGAGTAAGCAGAGCATCTACCGCCCCTTTTATTCAATCGGTGGTAAACACGCAGAGGAAGACGATGCGGTGAATGCGACTGGTAAGAGAAGATTAACACGTAAAAAAAAAAGATATACATGCCTGCATGAAGATGTTCAGAGTGTGTGTGTGTGTGTGTGTGTGCGTG
>QODF01000106.1:1232856-1265480 GCA_024372805.1 Oostethus manadensis | reverse complement strand
TCCAAGATGTTGCATCTCTAAGCCCAAGGAGAATACATTTTAAAAAGTGTTAGTTCTAATCCGGGGCACCCCCCCCCTACCCCTTTGACCCTTCTGGGTTTACAGCAAACATTAAAGACAAGCATGCACACACGCACTTATATTCCCTGCTGTTAAAAACCACCCCTCCCCAAGGCTGGATGGATGAAGTGTGTACTTGGGCACTCTCATTTTCAGGACATCTGGGTCACGTCATTACTGCAATCTTCTGCTTGTTCATTCCCAGCTTTACACAGCTTACACGCATATATATATATATATATATATACTTGGGCTGTCAAAGTTAACGCGTTAATGACGCGTTAACTGGTGTGTCCTAAAACAACACTAATTTTTTGGACTTCCTGTTTGACTGTTGGCCCACACCGTAGTTTGGGGAACGCATGTTTTGTGTGACGCTAAAAGCGGGGGCAAATATTGAGCAGAAAAGGGCAACGAAGAGGGTATTTTGAATGGCAAGATTGGCTTCAAAGCCCTGGCAGATGGCTCTCTCAAGACCAAAAGGATTTGTGTTGCTGTGACTTGAGTCGTCCCCGAAGTACATCGCCTCTGGGAGAAGTGAGAGGTTATTGGTGCACTGCGGGTGTTGTTTTGTCATTTATACAGTGGTACCTTGGCATAAAGTGTCCCAGCTAACGAGTGTTTTTAGATGTGAACGTCTCTCGTTTTAGTTACAGTTTAGGCTAGGAGCTGCTAGTTACCGGGAGAGCCGATGAGAGCTATTTCGGGGGCCAGCTATTGCTATGTCGTAGACATAGACTTCGCATAAAATTTGATGTAGCATATCGAATCTTTTACCGCAAATATTTACGTCCCTACTTATTATAGATTAAACTTATTTTAGACTTAGACTTTATTGATCGACCAGTCCAGGGTGTACCCCGCCTCCCGCCCAAAGTCAGCTGGGATAGGCTCCAGCATACCCGCGACCCTAATGAGGATAAGCGCTATGGAAAATGGATGGATGGATGGATGGATGGACTTTATTGATGTTCGAGGGAAATTGCTTGGTTACAGTAGCTCAGTTGTAGAAGAAAAAGGCAAACACTTTGAAATAAAAAATACAATGCAAAATAATATATACAATTATATTAGATGACTTTAGATAAGTATAATATAACACAACAGAATTAATAAAATAAGTAAAGAGACTGTCTGATAAACAGTATTTGCATATTTACATACAGTGTGTAAAAATATGTCAACTACAAGTACATGTGAAGTACGAAGGAATAAAAGAGCTGTGCGAACATGAACCAAAGCGACATCCGAGCAGGTTTAAAAAATGATCAGCATTATTTGAAAATAAAGCGTTAAGATGGTATGTTCACTTTTGACACGTTTGAGAGGCACAGAAAGTCACGTGACCAAACGGCCTGTAGCTGGCCCTCTCAGCCGCGCCAGCGCTGTTAGGGCACCCTCTAGTGGTCCAACGCTGTCTTTACATTTGGAATCACAGGAGGGCAGCCTTTGCTTCGGACGCCGCGGAACGTTCCTTGGATTTCTTCAAGGTAAATACCGCTCAGCAAATCATAGCAATTGCCCTAGTGCCATGGCGCAAGCATGCCCTCTGAGCAGATTGGTTGCTTGGTAACCACTTGAAGGAAAAGCGTAATTTTCTCTGTTCTTTGATCTTCCAGCAGAAAAAAGGGGATTTTTATTGACAGTTGGATCTTCTCAATAATTAGAGACATGTATGTATTATTGTAATGTACAAAGAACAGCATACTAGAGTAAATATACAGAGAAGCTTAGAGAAACGCTGCTAGGGGACGGAGTCACGTGCGTGGTCATGTGACAGCCAGTGCCCGCGTGCATCTGTAAATTAGTTATAAGAACATATAAGCCGGAAGTCGAAGGGTTTCATCGGGGAATTGCTTTCGGTGTCGGTCAAAACAGTGCTCCAGGTGAGGCTCGAACTCACAACCTCGGCATTGCCCCGCTGTATACTGTCATATAAGTACCGCGCGCTGACCGATTGCGCCACTGGAGCGCCGCGGTGCTCCGCCGTCAGAACCGCTTACGAAGAGAGAATGGACGAGACTGCGCGTTTGCCGGAAGCTGAAAGTAGCATTCAACCGCCCGAGTCGTGGTGCGTTCAAACACAACGCAGAAAGTAGGACATCCTCACGTCCGTTTTTTTTTTAAGTCATGAAAATCCCGGCTATTACCGCGTGGCTGCTCGCGTTTTTTTATTTGATTGATTTCAAATGCACGTAATTCCAAAAAGCATGTAAAGTATGCAATTCGTTACTAATTATCCAACTGACCAATGTCCTTTCTTTGTCGTAGACTTAGAGTACTGTACTGTATTCGAGTAAAAGTACGCTTTTGCAGGAGAACTCAGACGCAAGCAAAGGTACAAGAAAAAAGTCACTGAATGAAAATGATGTTTAATTTACAGGGTGGGCCAAAAGTATGGGGACAGTTAACACTAAGACATTTATTGACAGACAGTACGACACAAACTACAATCTCCATCCATTTCAGTTCAGTTCATTCACTGTGTGGGGCTTTGTCTCGTTGTCTTGCATCTCCTGGACCTCCATTTAGCTTGGTGTATCTTTTACTGGTGGTACTCCAAGTACTTGTTTGCAGACAGGAGTGCATTTAGTTGTTCATTCATTCATTTTCTATACCGCTTATCCTCATTAGGGTCGCGGGTATGCTGGAGCCTATCCCAGCAGACTTTGGGCGGGAGGCGGGGTACACCCTGGACTGGTCGCCAGTCAATCACAGGGACAAACAATCATTCACACTCACATTCATACCTATGGACAATTTAGAGCGGCCAATGATGCTAACATGCATGTTTTTGGAATGTGGGAGGAAAGCGGAGTACCCGGAGAAAACCCACGCACGCACGGGGAGAACATGCAAACTCCACACAGAGATGCCCAACGGAGATTCTAACCCTGAACCTCCTGACTGTGAGGCCCACGTGCTACACACTCAGTCACCGTGCGGCCCAATCAGTTGTTATATGAAAAAATATGAAGGTTTGATGGACATTTTGTGCATTAAGATTGCACAAAATTAGGATTTATCGCTGGTTGTCTGTATTTTTGTGCTTCCGATAACGCTCGTTTAACTTTTCCCTTGTTATTAAATTCATACGCAGATTGAAATCAGAGCCACCGTGAGTGGAGAAAAAAGTGATGCTCAGTTTGAACCCATTTAAACAGAAGAACGCCAACATCAGACTGGAATGAAAGACACGTAATGGTACATTCTATTTGTAAAAGGTGAGGCTATTGATGAGAAAAAGGTTAGTCAACGTCGGATCTGTGGACCTCTCAAGTGATTCACATGCAAAAAAGTCCCCCGCAAGTGAAATGAAGGGTGGCTGTGATTTCGTCCCGATGAATAAATCTCCTCTAAGCTCTGCTTTTGTATTCACCGCTACTTGGAAGAGTCCGTATTTCGCCACGTCACCTGCTCTGCGTGTCGCCTCCTCTCTCGTGCTGTGTATGTAAATGAGCTTTCTTGCAGCATCAGGTCCCTCTCTCGTCAAAGGGGACCCGTCTGGGCCTCACGCACACACAGCAGAGGAGAGGCAGCCCAGCCTTGTGTTTCTTTTATTATCATCATCATCATCATACAGTAAGCATATTCAGAAGAGAACACCACATATGAGAAACAGTCGGAATTCAAACTCAACAGTTCACAGGACCACGTTGGGTCACCTGAAAGACATGCCTGATTTGGAAAATAAGAACAGAACAAAAATACCCCCCCCCCCCAAGGCTCCGAGTGGAACCCTCAGGGGGCAGTTTTACGGAAGGCTCTTCAAGGGGGAAAACAGGATGAACAGGACTTTTTTTCTAAAGGGCAAACCCGAACAAGCTGCAGTGATGCCACAGAAAGAGGATGAGTAGAATTTACAGCGTTGTAAACGACGACATTGGATGGAATCCAACAGACACTGAATGCGGGGAACCTGGGCCGATGCAAATGACATTCAAATGTGGATTTGAATCTCATTATTTAAATTTGCCGACATCGTTGCCACGTTTGAACGCAAACGTACGGCGCTGCGAAAAAGTGTTTGCCCCGTTCCCGATATTTCATTTTTTTGTCACGCTTTCAGATCAAACAAATTGAAATATTAGGCAATGACAACACAACTGAACGCAAAATGCAGTGATAGACAAACATTTTCTATCCTCCTAGGAATGTTCCCCACTGTTCTATGTTTTTGCCATTTGTAGATAATGGCTCTCACTGTGGTTCGCTGGAGTCCCAAAGCTTTACAGATGTTTATAACCTTTTCCAGACTACTGGATTTCAATTTCTTACTGGGGAGGTGCTACTGGGGGGCAATCACTTTTTCCCACAGGGTCATGTGGGTTTGGATTTTTTTCTCGCCTGATCATAAAAAGTTTCATTTAAAAACTGCATTTTGTTTTAAGTTGTGTCGTCACTGACTAATACTTCAGTTTGTTTGATGATCTGAAAATTAAAGTGTGACAAAAAGGCAAAAATAAGAAATCACTTTTGCACACCACTGTATGTCCACTGATTGTAAAAATACATATTATTATCACTATTGTCATTCATTCAATTGTCATTTTATACAATAAACACTATTAAATGTGTTAATTTAAAAACTTGACTTGTACGCCCTGTGCAAAAATTGAACTTCCTTTCCTCACATTTGTTGGATTTGGATTGCAATCCTGTTTAATAATGACAATTATTCAAATCTAGTTTTCTATTGAGGAATGTGAAGGCCCCTGAACGTGTCCTCTACTGTTTGTAATGTCATGAAATAACAGCAAAGGCGGTCTAGCTTTACATTGCATTGCATGCATTTTTTATGTGGGTCTTTGCCCCTTTATTTTGAGAAGATGCTGCGGCCCCTGTTTGATATTCTATATTACATATATCATATGCGGCTGAGGATGGACACTAATTGGATTACGCAAAACTCAATTGCGATTTGGAGTTTTCTACACGACAAATCATTGATTTTGAAATCCAACAGGTTTATAAAACAAAAAATGGCCCCACATGCCCACTTCTCATTAATTCCCAAAGCCCCACCCATCCTTTTACCGAACAAAAAACAACTTTATACAAAAGGATAAAACGTCACAGGTCACAACACAAAAGTCTCAACTGTCATCGCCGCACTCTGGTCCCCCGCCGCTGCCATGGCAACACACACCATACAGACACGCACCCCAGCGCACAAAACCATCTAAATAGTCACTCGCGTACTTTTGAGCGGTACCGCGTTCCCAAGTTCTCTAGTGGCAAATCCAGCTAAATTCGAGGTGTTTTTCAGTGGAAGTTCTGAATTGAGACAGTCAACCTGATTGATATTTGTACCTGCAGACGCTCATACTGCATATAAGTTCCAATCAAGGTGTACCTAATAAATCGGCATTCACAGGGGGATACAGGGTGGGGTTGACAGGTAAATGTGCGTTTCTATTACGTGGCGGTTTTATGACGTCCCCCTTCCAGAGCAATAGTTAAACGGGTCAAACTTTTCAGAGAAGAGCTGAGGGGGAGACGGTCAGTCGTGGATGACGATGGGGCCTCGCATCCTCAGGCTGGGATGTGGATGCGGGGGCCCCAGTGCCAGCCCCTGTGGTGTCCCCTGGGAGGCCCTGCGGAGGGTGATCTGCTCGCAGGGCTGCCGACAAGCGTGTCTGAGTTGGGAGCGCGACAGCATTCGCCTGGCCCTCCTGCGGGGTGGACATAGGACAGGAAGTGGGTGAGGCGACGGCAAAAGATCCGTTTCTATCCTCACAAATGCTGCTGTCCACTGGTGCTTCTGCTTTTAAACGGCAGGTTCAAAACCAGCGTCAGAATGGTGTTGAATCAATACCTGACTGGCAGTGAGCAGCATGCAGTGGACTACTTGGACATTTTGGTTTATTTGTCATGAATTGTGGAGTTCCAAACATTTTCATATGAAAAGGTTCTGCAGATAAATTGACATTTTANATGGACAATTTAGAGCGGCCAATGAAGCTAACATGCATGTTTTTGGAATGTGGGAGGAAACCGGAGTACCCGGAGAAAACCCACACACGCACGGGGAGAACATGCAAACTCCACACAGAGATGCCCAACGGAGATCTGAACCCAGGTCTTCCAGATCTCCTGACTGTGTGGCCAATGTGCTAACCACTCAGCCACCGTGCGGCCGAAACTACAGTATGTTTGTCTAAAAAAAGCATCTCCCAATTGAATAAAAAAAATATAGATATATAAAATGTGTAAAAAATCTATCTCCAAATGTAGAGGTCACATTTGCAGGTCTTCAAAGTCTTCATTCAATGAATATGGAAAGCAAAACCTGCACTATGGGACTCGAGTAAAAGCATGCATCTCCAAATGTCGTGATCAAAATTCTATTTTTTAAAGCAATACTTGTATGAAATGTGGGGGGGGAAACAACATGATGTTAGTCCAAGAAAAGCACATAAAGGGGTGAAAATTGCTATTATACATAATACAGGTTTAAATACTGTATTTAGTCCTAATCATATAAATACATGTGTAAATTATGAACTCCATATTACACAGATTAATAGAATCATTTCCGAAATATTTAGACATTATTTTTTAATGCTTTTTTTCCTGCGAGGATCTACTGTAGTCAGCGTTAAAGCTCGCACAGGAAAAAGGGTGTTGCTAGGCAGATTTTGGGGTAGTGAAGTCGCCGCACCGCAAAGGAGAGGGCGGGTCAGGAGAAGCAGCCGGTATGTGAGATTAAAAGAACGCTTTGAGATTTATTTATAATATGCGATAGACTTTCTTTGATTAGTTGATGCTGGGGTTTTTTTTTTAACACCAATTGGCTTCTCTTTTTTTTTTCCACCTCTTTGTCCCTCAAGGCCGTGACCTCACTCCCATCTCTCTCGGCTGTGGCTGACGGCGTTCCTCACCACACTGAGAGAGAAGGAAGGAGAGAGGGAGAAAGAGATGGAAGAGGAGACAAACCAGACATGTGTGTCGTTAGCGAGGCGGGTCTTCTCCAATCACAACCATTTGAATGTTGTATTTTTTTCACAAGCACTGTTGTGTGTGTGTGTGTGCGCGTGTGTGCGTGTGCATACGAGGCCCGGTGCCGCTTAATGAGCTAATGACATTTCCACCCAGGACCTAGCGGCGCAGTGCATTAGCGCGCCGGTCCAAAGGCTGGCTTAATGGAAGAACATCTTTGTCTTGCACATACACGCTGCATGGGCGAAGTAGGCTATTTGCAGACTAATACGTAAAATGCACTGGTTTTATTGGGAACCATTTGGGTCACTTACAGTGTGTGGATTTTCAAAGGTAACCCTTTGTTAGAAAATGTTTTTAATGTCACAATATAAGCAGTATTTCACTTGCTTGAAAAACTGACAAGGTTAAAGAAAACGAGGCCTTGCATTAGTCTCAGAGTGTGATGTCCTATTTTTTTTATGTCTTTGTAATTGCTTGCCTTCATCATGTTCTCCTCCCCCTTAAGCAGGATGGTGAGAACATTACTCCTGCTACTTTCTTTTTATTAGACTTTTTCCACCCACGCAGCCTCTTTTAAGCGCTTTTCCTCATGACAAGCCTTAGTTGGGTTCAGTTAATCACAAATGCGACTTTTAAAGTGCAATAATGAAGTGTGGGTAACAAAAAATTCTATCAAAAAGCACCTGAACAAAACTGAAAATGAAACAAATGCAAGAGTTACAAAGGGTGTGAAGGAAGGACGTCCGGGGGGCAGGTGGGGAGGTCAGCTTACCTGGTTTCCCGGGTGACGAGAAAAAAGCTGTCGTCGGGAGCGTCGATCCAGTTTGGTCGCCTCTTTCGGATCATCACCCCCCCCCGGGTGCTGCTGCTGCCGCTACTGCTGCGGCCGTTATGCTGTCAAAAGAAGTCATTTCATTCATTTTTATTATTGTTTATTCATACCAATACTATATTCCTTTTGCACAGAATAATATTAGTAATAATAACAAAACACCAGTCTCACTAAATATGAATTCTACATAAAGACAGAAAATCATCTAAATGGGTATCTGATTATTGTGATACATAATTATAAGTATTTTGGGGTGGAAAAATGTGAATTTCCACTAATGATTGCATTTTTTCCTTAAAGAAATCATTTTAATTATACATATACTGGTGAATTTCTACATTGGAACCACCCAAAATTATTTTCAAATGTACAAACAAATATAATAATCATCACTGTATGTATAATTATCATATACAAATGTATTGTCTCTCATTACATTTAATCTCCTGACTATCAATACATTTTTATTCCATTATATTTATTAACTGACTGATTACATTAGATATTTATTTTTTGCTAGCATATTGCACAATTTTCACTGTGTTTCTTTCATGACTTACTTTTGCATTTGTTTTACTTACTACTTTGCATGCAGTACATGCATCTCTGCTGTGTTTCTGCCAGCGTATCAATAAAGTTTAACTGAATTGAATGTGAGTACAGTTGAGGAACTTACCAGGAGTGCTCCACCTGTTGTTCCAGGATTCTCTGCAAAAAAACAGGGATTGGTTATTACTGTTCATTTACATCCTGCTTTAGGTAAAGGATTCGCTGCCTTGTTCTGGTAATCATACCCGGGCGCCTGTCTGGCTCCGCCCGGCTGTGGTGATGGAAGTTGCGTTTTCCCAGCATGCCGTGGGGTCCGTGAGGGAGCGAGGAGAGGAGGCGTCGAGGCGGCGGTGTCTGCAGGCCGGCCGTGCGGTGGGAGCGAGGGGCCTGCGCCGCTGGACGGGACTCTGCAGGACATGGACAGTCGTCGCCATGGCAACAAGACATTGCAGGTGGATGTTTGGGAACTCACCCAGAAACTGTACGACGCTGGTCAGGGTGCTCCTTTGGGCTGCTCTGATTTTGGGTAGGCAGGTCCCGTGACCTTCTGCCACCCTAGACACGTCTACATCACACACACACACACACACAATTACATGTCACTAAAGCATGAAGTCTTTGTTGGGGTCGTCAAATCATAGAAAACGATGATGATGCATGAAGGTCACCTGCTGATGGGGGGGTCACACAAGTCCCCCTGCTCACTAGGGGGTGCTGCAGGCAGCCACAAAGTCAAAATGATAAGAGGCAAGGTGTGTCACTGGATCCACGACAAGGAAGAGAACATGAGGGGCATTATGGTCCATGCTTTGGGGGAAGGGCAGGGGTGGGCGTGTCTTTATGGGCCCCTGGGGGCCAATCAAGAGTGGAGTATGGTGGAGTCGATGAACAAGTAACACGAGACGTATGAAGCAAAAGGACTCGGGAGGAAATGCTTTCAGGTCTTGACTTTTATTGGAGCCCGGGCGCTGACGTTCACAGACGAGAGAGCACGAGGAATTACATGATGATGATGCTGGAGGGGGGGAAGGGGCGGGGCTGGTGATAGACGGGGGGGGCATCCATTCAAGGCTTGACTGATGTGAATTGAGGATGACGTCAACCCTGGGTTGATGAAATGCTGATGTTAAAGACACACGCAGGCAGTCCATATGAGAGGGGCCCAGCAGGGGGCGACAACAGCAGCTTGTTTTGTGCTCCCAGAAAAAGAAGTCTTTCAAGTTAAGAGTTTCAATTCAACACTTTATGAGATGGAAAACACAAACACAGATGATATTTACAATAAACACAAATTTTCTTGGTATAAAATACATTTTCTCTACTAAATATCCGACCTGGGACGAGAATATGAAGTGCAACCAGATGGGCAAATAAAACAGATGATTGAAACCCAAGAGTTATGAGGACAGGCAGTCTTTATTGGGAATGGGGGGTGGGACAATACAAAAAATCCAAAATAATAACAATAATAAAAACAGGAGGAGACAAACAAGGCTGAGGGTGGTGGAGGTGGGGCGAGATGGGTGCTGAATGCTGATGGCGGGGGTGAGAGTGTGTGTGTGTGTGTATGTGTAGATGTGTCCACGTGTGGCAGAAGTTAGGAGGAATTAAAAGCGCTCTTACACTCTGCCTTTATGGCCCCACAGTTAATGGGAACAAAGGGACGACGCGCAGCGCGGCGCAGCCTGATGACATCACGGCACATGTGCCGTGCCAGCTTGGTGAGCCGCGTGGCCTGCAGCAGGAAGGCCTGCTTTGTCTTCATGGACGACTTGGGGCTGCCGCTGTTCCGCATGGGAATGTGGTTGGACTGGCGGGGGGCGTGACTCCTCGACCGGGGCTCCTGGAAATCAGCAACGACAAACTCTTATTTTGACGGGCCGAGCCTCCAGGAAGTTGTGCTTTTGTTTTGTAATCAAAAAGTACAATCACACGTATTTGCTGTTTACACACTATCTCACAAACGTTAGGAACCACATGTAATGTCAAGAGACAATAGTATAGAGAGTGAACGTGGATGTACTTTAGAGTAGTCAACGTAGAGCAGTATAGATTTACTATGCACTAAAAACGAGTCAACACACAGCAATTATCTAAATAAATAAAATATAATTGTATCTACAGTCAAGAAGGGTGTGTATGAGCTGGGGCTGCACGAGTGCTGCTGGGGGAGCTGCGGTTCATTGAGGGGAAACGTGAATTCTAACAGGCAAGGCGTTGTGAGGCAGAAACTGGGTTGCATGGCAGTTGTCCAACATGATGAGCCCAAAACACCTCCAAGATGTGCCTTGCTGATGAAGCTGAAGCAGAAGGTGATGGAGTGGCCAAGGAAGGTGGAGGAGCACATCCACCAGGAGTGGACAAGGATGTCAGTAACAACCTGTATAACTCTACTCAATTCCATGCCCCAAAAGATTAGGCAGCTAAAATATTAACACCGAGTGTGTAACTTTAGGTGCTACTGAGGCAGTAACGGCTGTGTATTGATGACTCTTCTGTAAGTACAAGCTGTACGCTGACTACTCTAAGATATTAGCATTGTTCCTTGAGAAGACGGTTGCTGAAATGTGAGGATGTGGAGTCACTTTTGTGAGATACTCCACGCATGAGGTTTGCAGCTCATTGAATAATTCATTCAGGCTGACGGCTCCCGCAATAAATCACTTATTGCGGCTTTAACACGCAACAGAGGAGCATGTTGAGACGTCCATGTTGAGAACTCACGTTGCTGGCCGGAACGGGCGAGGTCCTCTCCTCGGGGGCCTCGGCTCGGCTCGGCATCTTCAGGCCGCCGTACTTCTTCCAGTACATCCAGCAAGACACGCACAGGCGGCACTGCATGTTGGGCGGCCCCCACGAGTACCACTGGGCAGACTGCATGGCTACAGATGCACAGGATGGGGTTGGCTGGGTTCAGGATCAGGTATATTGATTTCTCGCAGCTTCCCGCAAGAGCCTGATTGATCCCACATGATGACGACTACAATCTCAAGAAACTCTAACGTGATAATGACAAATCAATGTGCGAGAGTGTGTTTTCCCCCTCACCTCATTATCTAGTGTGGACACAAGTATCGGGACACGCCTCCTAATCATGTAATCAATCACTTTGGGGGCGGGGGATTCGAATCCTTGAATGTTAAGTCATCTTTTAGTGAGACCAACTTTGTGGGTGAACTTAAGTCCTTTCGTGACTGCAGTGCACAGTGGCACGCTTGGATGAGTTTGGTAAGGAAGATCGCCATTACTGCAAAACCTTTGAGATTAATTAGGAATGAAAATTGAATGCCAAATATCACAGTAAGTTTTTCCAGGTGGAATGTGTCCCTATTCTTTTGTCCATATAGTGTATTTAACACCTAATATAGACTGAGTGTATTGTGTAATAGACTAAAAATTGTTGTTGTTTTTTTTAAAACGCAAGAAACAGTGACTTTGACACTCACTGTAGCAGCTCTCACATGCCCGGCCCCCGCCCGTCGCGTGGAAGGCTCCGGGCCCAGCTCCGTTCACAGTCGCCATCTTGCCGTTGGTCAATGAGATCTGGTTGGGGTTGGGCTTATTACTGTGGTGAGAAGGGAGGGGGGTGATAAAATGATTTAGATGTCGTCGACTGCGCATTCAATCAAAAATATCAATTATGCATGAATGTTTCCATCAAGCAGCGATGGTCACACTAATGATGCTGTCGTGTGTTTACAGCAGCATTGCCTGGTTCGGAAAATGACTTACTATGTGGGAATATAAACTTGCTTCAGCTTGCTCTCCGCCTCGGCTGCCTTCAGCCTCTTCTGCTCAGAGAGAGACACGCAAGCAGGAGATGGTCAGTAGAGATAGTCAGAAATAACAACAAAAGAAACAGCGATGAGCTGGCAAAGTGGGGTCAAAATCAGGCACAATTACTGTTTTAATGACAGTAAAAGGCAAATGAAGGCTACTCCCCTGCGGCACATAACAACAGAGTTTCTCCCACCAAATGTTACAATGAATTCCCTATTTGTTAAGTGACTTAAGTAATCCATCCGACAGCTCCTAGGTTCCCAAAGTGGGGAGCAAGTGTTTGGAGTGTCAGTGCGTGGAATAAGAAAACTAGCAAGTGGAACATCTTGTCAAAGGAGTGAGTGCTTTGTGTTGACATGCAAATAAATGGCCAACTAAATTACAGCCGTCATTAAGTTGAATTATTCAGCCACCATTACAATACTTTTAGGGTAAGATTATTCATTTGACATGGTTAAAGATCAATTTGTGGTGTGATTTAGAACAACCGGTGGTTAAAACAGCACTTCCCGTGTGAGCTCCCTGCACCATGACAGAGGAGTCCGGGCACAGCAAGGGAAGTCAACCGCTGAAGCCGCAAACTGAATATCCAGCGTCCAACGTGAAACCAACTTAACCACGGTACCCCACGGACATGTCTGTAAGGAGTTGGGACATTTTCTCCTTCATCTGGGTGGCGGGAGTCGAGTTGCAACCAGCTTTGAGGCGCATTTACTGCACCTATCATGTTAAAGTGTGGCCCAGAACCACGGCAAACAAATCGGCCCGATCTCGTGGCGGAAGGCAATCTTTTCCGATCTTCCAAATATAGCTGATACAGATCCTGATGATCAGATCGGAACATCCCTAGTAATAGTACTTGTAGCCATAAGGCTTCATCACCCAAACAAACAGAATTATTTCTCATTTACAGGTACCGGTATTTGATTTTGAACATAAACTATGACTCCACCACCGTTTGTATTCCTATCACATCTTTAAAATTACAGCCATTTATATAAAAATAAGGAGCTATTCACCATAATATCTACATGTGTTTCTGATATTGCTAAAATATGTACATTTTTGTCCACCAAGGTTTTCGGAAATATCGTACATCTTATTTTCCCATATACACACATTCAAATGAGCTATTCTTAATCCTTAATTAAAAAATAATCTATCCTTCTCCATATCGATAACTGCTGCTTAAACATCTACTAACAGTAGACACACAAAGCAAATATCACACCAACAACTAACACATACTCAAACACCCCCATTCTTGCCAGCATTTGTACAAGAAAAAACACTTGGAGGCAACCATGCCATCTCTAGGCAAAAAACAATAATAATGTCCACAATATTCCGTGGTAAGTATTCATAAAGCGAAATCTTCATAAAAACAACTAATCCATCCATCCATTTTCTATGGTGCTTATCCTCATTGGGGGTCACGGGGTAGACAACCATTCACGATCACATTCATGTATCTGGACAATTGAGAGTCGCCAGTTAACCTAACATGCATGGTAATGGTAATAGTAATGGTACAACTTAAATATTGTCTGATGTTGCTATGCTTTGCGTATATGCTTCTACGGTTTGTGTGGCTAATAGACAACGTATAGCCTATGTTTAGGATATTATTGTTCCTCTGTGTAATACTGCAATCATTTTTGGATATCCAAAAAGAAGGGAACATTTCTTTTTGTCCTTAAGGCCAAAGATGTCAGTTGTAGCTCTCTATTTTGTTCCATTTGTTCTTGCATCGCTGCTTATTTCCCCGTCATGCACTCTCGCGGTGTAGCCGCATGTGAGGACCGTTAGTTCTTTAAGCCGTGTGCGGGCTGCCCTGCCGGACGCCAAGACAGGGTCGGTGTACTTGTCGCTTCGTCCTTCATCCTTGGTGTCTCCACTTTAAGCAGCTCTTCTGGTGGTGGATAGCCTTTCCGGGGTACTCCGGGGCCAATGCTCAAGGTAGTGTCCCCTTCTTTTTTTCTTGCCGTTGTTTTGCTGTTGCTAAGCAACACCGTGTAGCTGGTGGGATAGCTGGCGGGTTAGCTGGCTTTGAAACTGCTGTTGGCCCTATTCATTCGTTTCTCTTACATGAGTTTGTGCCTCTCACCCATTCGAGTTAACCGCAAAGGTCTTGGCACTCTCTTCTGGATATGCAATCACGAATTTCGGTTAAGAAGACTCCAAAAAGTCTAAAACTCCAGTAGCGAGAGCGGAACATTGCAACGAATCAGTGAACATCTGTTCCGATCAAAAAATACAAATTAAAAAAAAAAGTTTTGCATGTTTTTGGAATGTGGGAGGAAACCAGAGTGCCGGGAGGAAAAACCACACACGGGCAACACATTTATCCTTGTATTATAAGTACAGTAGCACAGAAAATGTGCATGCCTTGCTTGTTTGTCAAATCTTCTTTAGTTGTTTTCAACTTCATACATGTCATATTGCTAAGACATTTTCCCAGCTCTGGTTCCACAGTTTTGAAATATGTCACATCAGTTATATGGAAACGTTTTTCATGTCACCTCTGAAAGCCAAAATCAAAGTGGCGTGGTGAGTAATACCATGTTTCACTCGTGCTCTCCACATTTTTTCCCACCTGTCAGGGAAACTCGTTTGCTGCACAGCCATTTCGAATGCTATCGCGACAAAAGCGAATGTTCATTGTGCGAGCCTCCAATACTCTTCTTTTGTTTTCCTTACAATCTCACCACCTGCCGTGGGATCTGCACGATCACTGCTCGGCGTCCGGATTTATCCATAGATCCAATGCGGTGTGCCACTTCCACATCCTGCTCGAACAGCATTTGATCCTTAAACAGTTCCTTGGATGATGCAGGCATGTAGCTTGTGGGCCGGCTCAAGAGCCAGGCCAAGAACACAAATGTTACATCTGCGACTGTGGCTCTCCGATAGCTCCGCTCTTTCCTTTAAATCGTTGTTTTCTTTTCGGAGGCTTTAATTTATGCTCTCCATCTTGGTTATGCGCTGGTTATGCCTCAGTCCGTCAACTACAGAATTAGGGGGCTGTAAAGCATCTTGTTTTGCTTCAGCCTCTAAATGTGAGTGTAATGTTAGAAGACCAGGGTTACAGTCTAAGCAAAAAAGTGGATAAAGTGGGGCTTTTAGGAGAAAGGCATGGAAAAACAGCTCATTAAAAGCTACATAACAAAAAATTGAATTTTATAGTCGGGAATGAGTTTCTTAATGTTTGCGGTTTTATGATAGTATAACATGTTGGGGCATCCTAAACACGAAATCCACGCAATGACATGACTGGCCACTCTGAAACACTCCATCTTACCTGTTGCACGTATCTGTCTGTGGTCTTCCACATGTAGTAGTATTCTATGATGCTGGTCAGAGACTTCCATGGAAGCTTCACACGAGGAAGAGAAAGAGCGAGAAAGCGGGGAGACAAAGAGCGGGAGCAAAAATGAATGATAATAATAATCTCATGTTCTTGCCATCTGGGTGCAGAAGTTTTTCATGTATATTCATAAGCATTGTGACCGCAGACGGCTGAAAGCTACATGCTTTCTGGACGCGTGTGGGGTGAGTACATTTTGCACAAATAATAAGTATTCATGAGCACCTGGTGCCGACACGCATGTAAATACACACAAAGTGTAAATATTATTGGTTTATATTATGAGATATATTATTTCTATATATTAACATACATATAGTATATACAGTAGTGTTAAAAAATAATAGCAGTCCAATGTGACTATCTAGATTAATCACTGTTATTAGTATATTTCTACTGCTACATGGCAAACAAGTTTCCAGTAGGTGCAGTAGATTCTCCCAGCATTCATGATATGCACGCTCTTAATTGGGTAATAAGCTGAAAAGGCTGTGCTCAAAAAGTGAGTGTCTGCCGTTGACTTTACAAACTCAAGACCATTTTGTACTAACGTTTTTGTTTATAGAAATTGTCAATCATGTCAATCACTAAACTAATGTTTAGTTGTATGACCACAGTTTTTTATAACTGCTTCACATCTGTGTGGCATGGAGTCAACCAACTTGTGGCTCCTTTCAGCTGTCATTCCACTCCAACATTCTTTTACAACATTCCACAATTTATTAACATTTCTTGGACTGTCATAGTACTTACAGGTAACTCCATGCTGTCTTTGATCATTGGTTGAGCCTTTGCCATTCTCGTTATTCTTCGATTCATTTTAATAGTTGTCTTCCGTTTTCTGTGTCTCTGGTTTTGCTCTCCATTTTAAAGGTATTGGAGATCATTTTAGCTGAACAAATAGTTTTTGCACCTCTTCATGTATGGTGCTCATATTAGCAAGGTTAAAGTGGTCAAATATTCTGCTACTATTAAAGAAACAAATATTTCTCAATAAAACACTCCCCAATGACAAGGCTCCGGGGGTAGACGAGTTCCGCCCTGAATTCCTCAATGCTCTGGATGTTGGGGGACTGTGTTGGTTGACACGCCTCTACAACATTGCATGGAAGTCGGGAACAGTACCTCAGGACTGGGAGACCGGGGTGGTGGTCCCCATTTTTAAAAAGGGTGACCGGAGGGTGTGTTCCAACTATAGGGGGATCACACTTCTCAGCCTCCCTGGGAAAGTCTACTCCAGGGTGCTAGAGAGAAGGGTACGACCGTTAGTCGAACCTCGGTTACAGGAGCTGCAATGTGGTTTTCGTCCCGGTCGCGGAACACTGGACCAGCTCTACACCCTTGCAAGAGTACTGGAGGGTATGTGGGAGTTTGCCCAACCGGTCTACATGTGCTTTGTAGACTTGGAAAAGGCATTCGACCGTGTCCCTCATGGTGTCCTGTGGGGGATGCTCCGGGAGTAAAGGATTGGTGGCCCGCTACTACGTGCCATTCGGTCCTTGTACAATCGAAGTAGGAGCCTGGTTCTCATTGCCAGCAGTAAGTCCAGCTTGTTTCCGGTGAACGTTGGCCTCCTCCAAGGCTGCCCTTTGTCACTGATTCTGTTCATAATCTTCATGGACAGAATTTCTAGGCGCAGTCAAGGTGTTGAGGGAGTCTAGCTTGGTGACATTAGGATCTCGTCTCTGCTATTTGCAGACAATGTGGTCCTTATGGCCTCATCAGGCTGTGACCTTCAGCGTTTACTGGAGCGGTTTGCAGCTGAGTGTGAAGCTTCTGGGATGAGACTTAGCACCTCCAAATCCGAGGCCATGGTTCTCAGTCGGAAACGGGTGGACTGTACCCTCCGGGTTGGGAGTGAGGTCTTGCCTCAGGTGGAGGAGTTCAAGTATCTCGGGGTCTTGTTAACGAGTGAGGGAAGGTTGGAGCGTGAGATGGACAGACGGATCGGTGCAGTGTCTGCAGTAATGCGTTCGCTGTACCGGACCGTCGTGGTGAAGATAGAGCTGAGCCTGAAGGCAAAGCTCTCTGTTTACCGATCGATCTACGTTCCCACCCTCACCTATGGTCATGAGTTATGGGTCATGACCGAAAGAACAAGATCGCGGATACAAGCGGCGGAATCGGGTTTCCTCCGTAGGGTGGCTGGACTCACCCTAAGAGATAGGGTGAGGAGCTGGGCCATCAGGGAGGAGCTCAGAATAGAGTCGCTGCTCCTTCACATCGGGAGGAGCCAGCTGAGGTGGCTCGGGCATCTAGTCCGGATACCTCCCGGGCGCCTCCCTGGTGAGGTGTTTCGGGCATGCCCAGGCGGGAGAAGGCCCCCGGGAAGACCTAGGACACGCTGGAGGGACTATGTCTCACAGCTGGCCTGGGAACGCCTTGGTGTCCTCCCGGTGGAGCTGGAAGAGGTCGCCGGGGACCGGGAAGTCCAGACTTCCCTACTGAAACTGCTGCCCCCGCAACCCGGACCCGGATAAACGGAGGAAAATGGAATGGAATATTAGGTAAATAGATGTCCAGTCATGTGTGCCATCTTTTAGCTTGATTTAGTTTTCAATTCATTTGGAGCTGTGAATACACTCAAATATACAGACAGTGTATATTTCTTTCAATAAAATACAGTAAAAAGATTTATATTTCAGGCATAGTTGTAAATGGTGATTAATCATGATTAATTAATTTGAAAACGGATTAATGTGATTACTTTATTTATATTATTTGACAGCTCTAAATATTAGATATTACAATCATTTGCTTCGTCACCACACACAAAGCGTATTTGCTGTAGCTTATGGTACATTATATTGACCTAAATTGCTTTGACCTAAACTACAGAAAAAAAGTTTACTTTTTACGCACAAACAAACAAACACACAAACACACACAAACTGCCTTGTCTGTCTACATCAGAATACATCAGAATAAGCAGTTGTCAGCAATTGATGGCACGTTTTTTTCCAGTAACTTTGGGACTTCAAGTTGGTCGACATACCCAGGCATGTGTTCTTTGTCTTATTATAAACTTGTGTACTAGCTTAGCCATGAAGGGTACTCTTGTTTACCACACTCAAAAGCCTCAAATTGCGTATCCATCTTGTCAATTTGTATGCTAATTAAAGATGTCTGAGCATGCAGTTCATTAGCTTCTACACATGTGACACACATGATTCAACTCTGGTGAGGAACAACGTTATTTCTCCCTCTCGTCTTGTCAAGGCAGTTTTAAAGATACAGTCTTTTCATTTATGGCCGCTATTAGGAGTTAACTGAGCATGAATGTGTTGCAGGAAAAGGAAATCCACTTACAAAGTCTTGTCGGATGTCGTTGAAGTCCTTGCCGTACTTCTCCAGCGCCTCCTCAAACATGGCTGCCTCCGAGGCGCTCCACTCCTCCATCTCATCCCTGCAAAGCACAGGACCACCCGCCGGCACCAGCACGCTCAGCGCGCTTGACAAGTCATAGTTGTGAGAGTGCAGCGTGTCCATGGCGTGGAACTACGAGATGAGAGCATGGATACAGTGTATTTTAAGAATGGCGAGTGTCGCCGAATTGTGTGGCTGTGGTAAGCAGAGACTCACCAGTGTAATATCACGCGACGCCGCGGCCGCGCTCATGTGTAAACTTGGCTGTCGCACCGAGCTGCTGCAGTCCAACGCCCGAGCGAAAGTACCGACCGCCCTACGAAGGAACATCAAAACGTTGCATTCATATGGCTCGTACATAAACAGGATGCACAATTTTTTAATTAATATTCTCGGCTATCTAATGTCTAAATCTTCTTTTCCTTTGGGCTTATCCCTTCAGGGGTCGCCACAGCCAATCAATTGCCTCCATCTAACCCTGTCTTCTCTTGCGCCAACTACCTTCATGTCCTCTTTCACTACATCCATAAACCTCCTCTTTGCTCTTCCTCTAGGCCTCCTGCCTGGCAATTCAAAACTCAGCATCCTTCTTACCAACATATTCACTATCTCTCCTCTGGACATGTCCCAACCATCTCAATCTGGCCTCTCTGACTTTATCTCCAAAACCTCTAACATGTGCTGTCCCTCTGATGTGCTCATTCCTGATCCTGTCCATCCTGGTCACACCCAAAGAGAACCTCAGCATCTTCATCTCTGCTACCTCCAGCTCTGCCTCCTGTCTTTTCCTCATCTGCACTGTCTCTAAACCAAACCACATGGCTGGTCTCACCACAGTTTTGTACACCTTTCCTTTCATTTTAGCTGAAACTCTTCTATCACACATCACACCCGACACTTTTCTCCATCCATTCCATCCTGCCTGCACACGCTTCTTCACCTCTTTTCCACACTCTCCATTGCTCTGGACTGTTGACCCTATGTACTTAAAATCTTTCTTTATCTCTTCTCCCTGGAACCTCACTCTTCCACTTGAGTCCCTCTCATTTACACACATGTACTCTGTCTTGCTGCAGCTAACCTTCATTCCTCTCCTGTCCAGGGCAAACCTCAACCCCTCAAGCTCCTCCTCCACCTGTTCCCTGCTCTCACTACATATCACAATGTCATCTGCAAACATCATAGCCCATGGAGATTCCTGTCTAACCTCGTCCGTCAGCCTGTCCATGACTATAGCAAACAAGAAGGGGCTCAGAGCTGATCCCTAATGGAGTCCCACCTTCACTCTAAACTCCTCTGTCACACCTGCAGCACACCTTACTACTGTCTTACAGTCCTCGTACATGTCCTGCATCGCTCTAACATACTTCTCTGCCCCTCCAGACTTCCTCATACAATACCACAGTTCCTCTCTGGGCACCCTGTCATAAGCTTTCTCCAGATCTACAAAAACACAATGCAGCTCCTTCTGACCTTCCCTGTACTTCTCCATCAACATCCTCAAAGCAAATACTGCATCGGTTGTATCTAATGTCTAAATATATACAAATATTTTTACTTAACAAGCAGCACTCAACAAATGCTGCCATTTTAGAGTCAGTACAGAGAGTGAGGAGAAAGTGGCAGCCTTCAAGCTAACTACAGTGCAGCATCATGACTCAATGCTCAAAGAATCATTCATCTTGCAAGATCAACACCATTAATTAATTGCCTTTTGAAATGTATTTATCACGTGCATGAATGTATTGTGGAGTGAGTGAGCATGCCATTGTTTTGAGTGATATATGACATACAAGACCTACA
Source organism: Oostethus manadensis (assembly GCA_024372805.1). NCBI lineage: Eukaryota > Metazoa > Chordata > Actinopteri > Syngnathiformes > Syngnathidae > Oostethus > Oostethus manadensis. Next base: position 1,244,778 of record QODF01000106.1, on the reverse strand, counting down.
CAGGAATTGAACCAGCAATGTCTTGGTTGAGAAATAAGAATTCTACTGCCCATGTCACCTGTGTGGTAATAGAGCGTTTCATTATGTAATGCAAAGTTAATTCCCACCAGTTGGGGGCACCAAATAAATTGCCCATTCATTTTCAATGGGAAAATTATCACAGAAAATTTGAAATTACAGTAAATGTGTTCGTAAATTGGTAAATGTTTTTTTGAAAAAGGAACAAAATATGAATGTAGGCGCAAACAATGGTTTCTAAGCCAAACGCCACAGCCCCAGTGTGCGAATATTTCGGTTTTAAACACAATGAACAAAGTGAGCCCAGGAAACTGATGAGCCAATATGTCGCATTTGTTGGAAATTAGCGGCAACAAAGAAGTGGAGTACAACAAACTTGTGTGCACCTGCTGCAAGCTCTCAGTGTTGTTTGCTAGATGTTAAGCATTCCTGTAAAGGAGCGATACCCGATGTTCATTATTTATTGAAGTGCAATTTTCTTTACAGAGACTTGATACTCCGTTTTATTTATTTATTTTATTGTTGTGTGTGGTTTTTATTGGTGTGTTTTTTTCTTAACAGACACAGGGTGTGTTTTTCATTGAGACTGAGTCCATTTTATCTTCACTGGTTTTTTTTCTTTTTCTTTGTTAATTTATAATGTTGTTTGTTCATCCATCTTCTATGCCACTTATTCTCACTGTTGTCGTGGGTATGCTGGAGCCTATCCCAGCTGCCAGGGTACACCCCGAACTGGCATGTTGTTTAACTGATTTTATTTAAAAGCCAATGACATCCCAATTACAACGATAAATACTCGTGATAAATTCAAGCTTATTGCTTTTGATACGGTGCACTCGCATTATTATGCCATGTGTTGATACGTTAATGAAAAAATGGTCTCAAATTAATGTTGACAGTAATATCGTTTATTGGCAATAATTTTTTGAATTATCGTCCAGCAAAACTTGTCATTGTTTCCGCGAGGTCTAATCATCACAATAATCACAAAACCCAGTGTGTCAAGAGATCTTACCGTGCCACTACCAGAAACTGGTCTATCTGTTTGTTGCTGAGTGGACACTCTGGGTCCCAGAGCTTCTCCTCGAGTTTGGCCTGGTCCCTGTCATCTGCTTCACCTGCAGGGCACACACACACGTTTTAAATTTACTGGGTTTAATCTCCAAAAACAAGTGAAGAATATGAATTGATTCAAATATAAGATGGTATTTCTTCCTTAAGCAAAAAGTTGCTTAAAAAAAATCTATGAGGAGAAAAACCATTGGACCAAGAGAAAATTTTCCGCCGCCTGAACATGGGTCACTTAGGCCCCCTATGGTGCCAGGCATGCAGAAAGGGCGCGATGGCGAGCGTCTGGTGGTGAAGGAGAGGGTAGTTTCCCTCCACCATCGGGTGGGAGGCTGGGTTCTGACAGTTGCTAGCGCTTATGCACCAAAGGGCATTTCTAAAAATCCTCCCTTGTTGGCATCCTTAGAGGGAGTACTGCAGAATCAGAATCAGAAAAAACTTTGCCATTGTAAGTGAAAAATTCACAAACTAGGAACTTTTTTCGGCGACTCCTAAGAATCCTAAGTAAACATAGAGCATTAAATAAACATAGAACTAACTAAACATAGAACCCTGAGTAAAAACGTTGAAATCACTGATAAGTAAAGGCATTATAGGTGCCAAAAATACTGGTTATAAAGTGAGCATAGTGCAAATGTTATAAAGTGTTCATGAGTTCAACAGCAGCAGGAAAGAAATTGTTCTTGTGGCGAGAGGTTCTGGTCCGAATGGACCGTAACCTTCTGCCAGAGGGGAGTGGCTCAAATAGTCCATGTCCAGGGTGGGAAGGGTCAGCAAGTATCCGGCCCGCTCGCCCCCGAGTTCTGGAGACGTACAGGTCCTGGAGAGATAGAAGGCTGCAGCCGATCACTTTCTCGGCGGAGCGCACGACACGCTGCGGTCTGTGTTTGTCCCTGGCAGTGGCCCCGGCGAACCACACTGTGATGGAGGAGGTGAGGATGGACTCAATAATGGCCGTGTAGAATTGCACCATCGTCTGGACAGGCAGCTTGGCTTTCCTCAGCTGCCTCAGGAAGTACATCCTCTGCTGAGCCTTCTTGATGAGGGAGCTGATGGTCTGCTCCCTCTTGAGGTCGTGGGTGATGTTAGTGCCCAGGAAGCGGAAGGAGTCCACAGTTGTGATGGGGGAGTCTGTCAAGACGAGAGGGGGAGGGTGCTTTGACTTTCCTGAAGTCCACAATCATCTCCACTGTCTTCTGAGCATTGAGCTCCAGGTTGTTGCAGCTGCACCAGGACACCAGCCGGTCCACCTCCTTCCTGTAAGCAGACTCATCACCGTCTAAGATGAGCCCGGTGAGGGTGGTGTCATCCGCAAACCTAATCAGTTTCACCGAGTCGTGGCCGGAGGTGCAGCTGTTGGTGTACAGTGTACAGACGGCTCCCTTGCGAGATTCCCTTCTTCTGGTGGGAGACTTCATCCCTTACGTTGGCTGCGACAGTGAGACCTGGAAAGAAGTGATTGGGAGGAACGTCCTCGCTGATCTAAACCCGAGCTGTGCTTTGTTACTGGACTTTTGTTCCCGTTACAAACTGTCCATAATGAACACCATGTACAAGCATGAGGGTGGAAGAAGTTTGGGGAAATAATGAACGACAACCTCCAGACCGCTTCGAAGAAATTCGGGAAGCAGCATTTGCTGTAGAAGAGGGCAGCAGTAAGCTGTCAACACTGTGTATGGTGGGGGTGGGGTGATGCTAACCTCTGCTCGAGATGTTACGGATCAGTGGAGAGAATACTTCTAGGACCTCTTTAAACCTAGCAACATGTCTTCTAAGGAGCAAGCAGTGCATAGGAACGCCATAGTCCGCCCAGAGTTCCTTATAGCCCTGGATGCTGTGGTTGACACAACTCTGCAGCATCACATTGACGTCTGAGGCAGTGGTGGGGTGGCAAAAAAGGGGACCGGAGGGAGTGTTCCAACTATTGTGGGATCACACTTCTCAGCCCTCCTGGTAACGTCTGTTCAGTCAGTCTGGAGAGGAGGATCCGCTGGACAGATGCATCTCGGATTCAGGAGGAGCTGTGTGGTTTTCGTCCTGGACGTGGAACAGTGGACCTCTACTCTCAGCAGAGAGAGAGCATGTGTTGTGTGGACTGGTTTTGTGGACACATTCGATCGTATTCCTCGAGGAATCCTGTGGAGAGTACTCAAAGTATGGGGTACGAAACTACCTAATTCAGGCAGTTTGCTCTCTCTATGACTGGTCAGAGCTTGGTCCGCATTGCTGGCAATAAGAAACTCAATTCCAGTAAGAGTTGGAGCCCGCCAGGGCTGCCTGTTGTCACCGATTCTTTTCATTACTTTTATATACAGAATTTGTAAGCGCAGCAGGAGCGTTGAGGGGATTCGGTTTGGTGGTTGCATTATTTTGTCTCTGCTTTTTGCAGATGATGTGGTCCTGCTGGCTTTAAGTACCTCAAGCTTATGTTCACAAGTGGGGGAAGGATGGAACGACAGACTGCAGTGATGCAGACTCTACATTGGTATGTTGTGGTGAAGTGAGAGATTAGCTTAAGGCAAATCTCTCAATTTACCTGTCGATCTACAATCCTACCTTCACCTATGGTCATGAATTGTGGTAGTCACTGAAAGAACAGAATTGCGGATACAAGCGGCCAAAAGGAGTTTTTTTCTTTAGGAGTGGCTGTCCCTTAGAGATAAGGTAAAAAGCACTGTCATCCGGGAAAAACTCGGAATTGAACCACTGCTCCAATAGAACCCCACTTGGACATCTGGTCTGGATGGGGACATCTCAATTAGAATCTCATTACAACACTAAACCGCACCCTCTCGAAGTAAACATGATGAAATGGCGATAAACACTGGGGAAAGTTGGCGCAACCTCCTTTTATGGAGCGTGAATGGAAGCTAGCAGGGTTAGCTAGTTTAGTCTGCTAGTCCAGCTGTGTCTGTGCAACTCTGGCTAAATGAGTAGATTTTCACCGTGTTGAGTTTTACCGCTTTAATGTAAGCAGTGATTTACAGTTCCCAATGGCAATGTGCAGGTTCTGAGTGGAAAAAAATACAAGAAGCATGTGTATTCTTACACCCAGCGTGTCTTAACTGTAAACAGACATTTTCAACAGAGAGAAAACACTTCAGGCCTTCAAAATAAGAGCACCATCTAACTATGTAAAGAAAATAAGCATGTAAAAAAATGCAGTTGGAATTGCATCGGTCACTACATCTTCCTTAATCACGAGCCCGGGCATTACAGTTTGTAGATTTTGCAGCATGGGTCCATTAGAAAAGTAAGGCTACATCCATTTCTGAATTACTGGGCCAAATTGTCAATCAATAGATTGCATCAATACATTTTTGTATCTAATTGACAGACAATTTATTCACTAAGCACACATTATATGCTATTAAAAATAGGTGTAAAATGTAATATAAAAAAAAAGAAAATAGGAAAAAACTGAATTTGGAGCAAAAAACAAAAATTGGGAAAAACTTGAACTTTCATCACTATTAGAGCTACTTTGACAAAAACAACAGTTAAAGCAGGGGTCTCAAACTTGCGGCCCGTGGGCCATTTGCGGCCCCCACCTTAATTTGAAAGTTTGCCCTTGAGGTTTATATGACTGGCAGTTTGTACAGTGTTGTGTGCGGAGCTGACAAACCTACCATTCACGGTGGGGTATATGGCTCTCAGAGGCGTGACATCGACTGGGCTTGATGCAAGCAGAGAAAAATTTTTCAATGAGTGAAAAATGGATCATTTTGAGTATATTATTAGTAGTTTTGCACACAACTTCTTTATCTTATTTTGTGTTAAAAAAAATTTAAAAGACGTTTGACAAGATTGGATTTTTTAAATGTATCTTTAATTTAAATTGCGCGCGCGACATGTGCACCGAGGCCCAGCCGCAGCGGCCCCAAGGCAAGTTCAGTTTGAGACCCATGATTTAAAGTGTATTTCATTTACAAAGCAGATGTCCACTCAAACAGCATGGCCATTGTTTTCAATGCTATTTTGTGGTAATTCACACAAATAAACATTTGTACATTTATTTTAAAAAACTATATAAATTCAAAACGTTGAAGCAAATATTCTTTGACCTTTTGGTTAACCTACTCAAAACCTCAAAACTTGGTGGCGAGTTCCTGTTACCTTACGAGCTACCTGTTAGAGACCCGTGTCCTGTAGGTTTATCCAGTGTGTGCAAACCAACAGGTCGTTGGTGTTCACTTGCAAGCAAACAGAGATCCTTGGACGGAATCTTGGGTCTTTGGCGTGTATCAGAATTCAGTAGATTGCTTTCACACTTGACCAGAGAAACTCACACTAGCAGAGCAAACGCACAAGACTTTATTTCATTCATTCATTTTCTATGCCGCTTATCCTAAATTTAGGTCGCGGGTATGCTGGACCCTATCCCACCTGACTTTGGGCGGCAGGCAGGGTACACCCTGGACTGGTCGCCAGTCAATAACAAGGCACATAAAGACAAACAAAGACATACAACCATTCACACTCACATTTATACCCATGGACATTTTAGAGTCGCCAATTAACCTAACATGCAGTGAGGGAAAAACTATTGGAACCCCAGCTGATTTTTTAAGTTTGCCCACTAACAAAGAAATGATCAGTCTATAATTTCAATGGTAGCTAAATCCAGAAAAATGCGTTTCAAAAAGTTATTATATTGCATTTCCATGAAAGAAATAAGTATTTGATCCCCTATCCATCAGCAAGATCTCTAGCTCCCAGGTGGATCTTATACAGGTAACGTGCTGACATTGGCAGCCCTCTCAGCTCGTTACCTGTATAAAAGAGACCTGTCCACAGAAGCAATCAATCAATTCAGATCCCAAACTCTGGACCATGGCCAAGACCCAAGAGCTTTCCAAGGATGTCAGGGTCAAGATTGTGGACCTACACAACGCTGGAATGGGCTACAAGACCATCGCCAAGCAGCTGGGTGAGAAGGTGACAACAGTTGGTGCAATTATTCACAAATGGAAGAAACATAAATGAACTGCCAATATCCCTCGGTCTGGAGCTCTATGCAAGATCTCACCTCGTGGAGTTTCAATGATAATGACAACGGTGAGGAATCAGCTCAGAACCACTCGGGAGGAACTTGTCAATGATCTCAAGGCAGCTGGGACCATAGTCACCACAAAAACAGTTGGTTCGTAAAAAGTCACCACAAAAACTACACCGTGAAGGACTGAAATCCTGCTATGCCTGCAAAGTCCCCCTGCTCAAGAAAACATTTGACTGAGAAAGAGGAAGAGGAGGGTGAGACTGGGTGGAAGACTGGGTGAAAGTGTTGTGGTCAGTAAAGACCAAAATTTAGCTCTTTGGCATCAACTCAACTCGCCGTGTTTGGAGGAGGAGGAATGCTGCCTATGACTCCAAAAACACCGTCCCCACCGTCAAATATGGAGGTGGAAACATTATGCTTCGGGGTGTTTTTCTGCCAAGGGGACAGGACAATTGCACCGCATCAAAGGGAGGATGGATGGGGCCATGCACCGTCAAGTGTTGGGTGAGATGGGTCGTGGTTGGGTATTCCAGCATGACAATGATACAAAACACACGGCCAAGCCAACAAAAGATTGGCTCAAGAAGAAGCATATTAAGGTCATGGAGTGGCCTAGTCAGTCTCCAGACCTTAATCCCATAGAAAATCTGTGGAGGGAGCTGAAGGTTGGAATTGCCAAACATCAGCCACGAAACATGAATGACTTGGAGAGGATCTGCAAAGAGGAGTGGGCCAAAATCCCCTTGAGATGTATGCAAACCTTGTGGCCAACTACAAGAAACAGCTGACCTCTGTGATTGCCAACAAAGGTTTTGCCACCAAGTACTGAAGTACGTTTTTCAAAGGGATCAAATACTTATTTCCTTCATGGAAATGCTAATTAATTTATAACTCTTTCTGTCATTGTTATCTCTCAGTGTTCAAATAAAGCTACCATTGAAATTATAGACTGATAATTTCTTTGTTAGTGGGCAAACTTACAAAATCAGCTGGGGTTCAAATAGTTTTTTCTCTCACTGCACATGTTTTTGGAATGTGGGAGGAAAGCGGAGTACCCGGAGAAACCCCCGCACACACGGGGAGAACATGCAAACTCCACACAGAGATGCCCAACGGACATTCGAACCTAGAACCTCCTGACTGTGAGGGCAACATGCTACCCATTCAGCCACCGTGCGACTTTGTTTTAACCGAACCATACATGACAAGTGTGAAGCCACCCTAAGCAAACAGAGCAGTTACGATGCCCATTTTAAGACAATGGCTGTCTTATATTGGAATGAATGCACTACTTCAACTACTGTACAGCTAACTAATAAATAAATGGGTGCAGTCCTTACCCTCTTGTAGCATTTCCGGTACATCCGCCTGAAAGCGTGGCCCTACCCGGATCTCTCCTTTGTCGGCTAGCAGGGTTTTCTGCGTGGGGTCGTACACGAGCGAGTAGAAGAAGGTATCCTGAGAAGGATCATAATGGCAATCATAATGCATTCACAGCAGGAGTCAGCCACATTTAGAAAGGTCCTCACCTCTTTGTCGAGGTATGAAAGAACCGCTTCAGTCTCATTTAGTAGCGCCACGCTGCACTTCCCCCTTAAGAGAGAGTACATGACAGGACCGTGTTAAAATCACAAACAGGAAGTGAGCAGATACCCGTTCATGCCGATTCAAGGGCACTGCCAAAGTGTAATGCGCACAATACAAGTCACAGCACCTGATGTGCGTCGCCGGTAGACTCTCGTACTGCCGCGAAAGGAAGAGTTCTCTGTGGCGTAGTTGGTGTTTCTGTTTGTCCGTCAGCTCCGTCTCTGTTGGGTTCTCCTTCTCCTCCTCTAATTCCTCTGTGCAGACACAACAAAATGACATCAGAAGACATACATTCCTGGAACAATACGTAATTTTTCCAGAATCAGAAACATTATTGTCATAGTAGAGAGTACGGCAAATTATGTGCAATCCTCTTCAGTGTAAAATACGAGAATAAAAACAAATAAAGATTAAACAAGAAACTGAACTCTAAAAACTCGCCCTGAGCTTGCATTTTTTTAGCTGCCATGTGCACATTTAGAAATATTAATGGTGAGGGCACTGTGTTGTACAATGACTTGTCATCATAACAATGTTGGGTATTTGTTGCCATGGTGACCATGATTCATCTGTTTAAATAACCTGTAATACTCACAAGCTAGCCTGGAAACCTTTCCTGCCACATTACCATTATGATCTGTATTAATAATGCACAGTGACAGAGTGGTTAGCATGTGGCCGACTGAGAGTTTGAAGCTCCATTTCGGCTTATCTCTGTGTGTAGTTTGCATGTTCTCTACCTGCATGTGTGGGTTTTCCGTGGGTACCACACCAGATCGTCCCACATTCTAAAAATCTGCATGTTAGGTTCATCTAAGACTGCGCTGTCCATTGGTGTAAATGTTTGTCTATATGTGCCCTGGGATTGGCGTGTACAGGGTATACTCAACAATAAATATAGACTCATTCTTAGCCTCCCTGTGTCTCTGAAGGTGTGCCACCGGGGTCCATCCTTGGCCTGACTCTTTTTTCTATTTACATTAATGAAATCCCAAAGGCTGTTAGTGAAGCTGCTGTGCACCTATATGCTGATGACACTGTTTTGCATGCCTTTGGTTCATCTCCGGAAACAGTCTTTCAGTCACTACAACAAAGCTTCTTGAATATACAGAATGCCTTTACAAACCTAGAGCTATCCTTAAATGCTAAAAAAAAAAAAAGTTGTCTGGTTTAACTGTAAAAGAACTGTTCATCTTTCCACCCCAGACTTCACAGAGTACAAATACTTGGGAATCTGGTTAGACAATTCACTGCCTTTCCGTTGCCGTATCACCATGTTACAAACCAAAGTTAAAGCAAATCTTGGCTTTCTGTTCAGAAACCGCTCTGCCTTTACATTTTCAGCTAAAAAGATGGTTGTTTGAATTGTGTATCCTTCCTTTGTTTGATTATGGCGACATAATCTAACGCCATAATTGGCAACTCTAAATTGTCGATAGGTATGAATGTGAGTGTGAATGTTTGTTTGTCTATATGTGCCCTGCGATTGACTGGCGACCAGTCCAGAGTGCACCCCGCCTCCCACCCAAAGTCAGCTGGGATAGGCTCCAGCATAGCCGCGACCCTAATGAGGATAAGTGGTATAGAAAATGAATGAATGAATCTAACGCCATGCTTGCAAAGGAAGTCTTCAAAGGGTTTGTTAGCAGCGCTCCCCCTACAGGACACACCAGTCTGCTGTGCTCTCAGGTTAATTGGCCCTCATTGCAGTCCCGTCGCGACAGTCACTAGCTCTTGTTCACTTATAATTTCTTGCTTGGTCTCTTACCTCCATATCTGAATCAGTTCTTGCAACAAGAACATCACTCAAGATATAACACTCGCTCTTCACAACTCCTCAAACTGAAAGTTCCAAAATCAAGGTCTTCTTTTGGCTCAATGTATTTGTTTTGCTGCACCAAATGATTGGAACTTTTATCAAAACACGTTGCATTTGGAAACTTTGATCTCACTTACCGCTTTTAAACACAGAATGAATCATATTTTTAAGGAGTCATGTAAATGTTTTACTAATCAGTAATCTATTGTTTTTTTATGTGTTTAAAATATGTTTGTTGTCCTCCTTCCTCTCATTTTAAGTGTTTCTAGCACTTCAGGCCAACATTGTCAATAAGAAATTTGTTCTTAATGTTTTGCCTGGTGAAATAAAGGTTTACTACCCCCAACGTCTCGCAAAAGTCAGCTGGATAGGTACAGGGGTGGACTAGGGAAAAAATTTGGCACTGGTCTTTTTGGTCCAGACTGGCCCACTACAATTTGCACGCATATACTGTGCCAATTCGCCCCATTAATGTACAATACTTACAAACACGCATGCCCTTTATAACACCACTATACTATACAACATATTCTGGGGTCGTGCATACAGGCGCTGCTCAATAAATTAGAATATCATTACAAATTTGAATGTATTTCAGTAATTCTATTCAAATAGTGAATGTCATATTACATCATGATGAATTGAACTACTCATATTCCAAGTGCTTATTTTCTTTCAACTTTGATGATTATAACTGACAGCTAATGAAAACAAACAAAAACAGTATCTCAGACAATTAGTATATTGTGAAAAATCAATATTGAATTCCCTCCCAATCAGCTGATTACCTCAAAACATTTAAATGGTCTCTCTCTCTCTAGTCTTGTAGACTACACAACCATGGGAAACACTTAGTTTATTTTTAAATTGGTAAGTTATATTCTCATTTTCTGATATACTGAATTTGGGATGTTTTTAGTTCTATCATCAAAACTAAAAGACCAACATTTGAAATACAGCAGTCTGCGTGTAAAGAATGTATACAAATATATGAGTTTCACTTTTTGAATGAAATTACTGAAATAAATCAACTTTTTGGCAATTCTGAGCAGCACTTGTAAATCATCAGTTGGCTCACTGCGGTCTCTGGTGTGATCATGTCCACGTTAGATCACAAATCCGAGTATGTAAAGTAGACCAATAGTGTGGAATGGTTCTGAACAAGATTAAAACAAAGAAATAAAAATTAGCCTGCATGCACCTAAATTACATTTAGAATTACACAAAACAAATCTTTATTCTCAGTCTGCCCATTTAAAATTAGCCACAACTTCACCAAAATAAAATAACTAATATTTTATCTCAGCCAGCGCCTCTCAAAGCCTACACAGCGTAATAATTATATCCGGACTCATCTCCAGCCTGCACCTTTTAACTTGTAGCTAGTACTACTTGTTTAACTTACCACTCATTGTTCTTCTATCACACATTACACTGAGACACTGGCAGGTAAGTGACCAAGTTCAAATGAGAATTGAGTGTAATGAGTAGTAATTTAATGAAGGTTAAGAACCATTTAGGTTTTAGATCCCGTTATGTAAAACAGGTAGATATCCACCACGGTGGCATCCCGCCTCAGGGTAGCGTGGATCTCCACTATGCAGTGTGCAGCGGGAACTGACACTGCATAGGAGGCTTTTGACTGCTTTGGAGGCGGGACGGACGTTTCAGAAGTACCCGCTGCTGCGCACTGACAACACACAAGCTGCACAACAATACATACTTCACTTTTAAGTTCCCAAAAAACCTCTAAGACTACGCCAGAAAAAATAGCTAGATTTGTCGCTAATCGCTTTTGAGAAAATACGTTGTCAGCGGGATATGGAATGTCGTCTGATTTAGCGACAAGAGTCGCCACGTTGACAACACTGGAACTTATCACTTCCATTATGTATATGGGGGTTTCTGCTCCGCTCCTCCTCTCTCTATCTATATTGATATTATCATTTGTTTTTGATATATTTGCGTAGATTCTGTCGCTCCCTTCCAGAGTTTTTGTCTTCTACTGCCTGCCCTGTACACACGCGCGCACACACACACTGTGCATGCCACACTATTACCTGCAAAACAGAAACGCCAAACGCAAACTGAATTTTTTAACACCTTGGTAAGCTATGACATGACAGTGTGACTTGGAGGGGCGTGGTTGGGAGGAACGGCCTCCCTGACCTGAACCCGTGTGGTGTGTTGTTGGTGGACCTTTGTGCGAATCACAGTTTGTCCATAACAAACACCATGTTCGAACATAAGTGCACTTGGCACCAGGACACCCTAAGCCGCAGGTCTATGATCGACTTTGTGGTCGTATCATCAGACCTGCGTCCGCATGTTCTGGACACGCGTGTGAAGAGAGGGGCTGAGCTGTCAACTGACCACCACCTGGTGATGAGTTGGATTAGATGGCGGGGAAAGATGCCGGACAGACCTGGTA
>QODF01000106.1:1219871-1231956 GCA_024372805.1 Oostethus manadensis | reverse complement strand
GGAGAAGATAAGGGAGAGGAGAGGGGAAACATGCAACCACCTTCATTGAGAGCCAGCATAAGAACAAGATATTGGTAAGATGTTTTTGTGAAGCTAGGTCCCTCTGATTTCCACGTTAACGGAATTGTGGAATTGGCCAGTAGGAACAGAATTTACTGTTGACAAATGGACATAATGTGAATGAAAGTATATTTGCTGCTACTTGTTGCACTCACTCATGAACACATTATAACGGGATCGTCTTCTTAGCTTGTTGTTACAACTCCGTGCAGTAGCCAGCCTGCAAATACCCAACGCCACAGATGGATTGTGGAAACACTGAATATGCTCCAATCTCTCAGCAAAAATCACACACACTCTTTAAAGGAGATGTTATTGTCAAATAAATCAAATGCAAGCTTGTGAAAAATAATCGGCACATCAAATCTCCGCTGAACTGAGTGGACTCCCTGGGAGGAGTAGCAGGTTTTTATTAGTGGTTTCAGAAATCCATTAGTGATGTAACCAGCAACCAAACAGAAGGGGGGAGGGGAAATCCTACTCGCGTGCGTCGCGTCACTCTGCCTTTCTCTTGCGGACAAAACGGTGCACTAGCGTCTCGCTCTCATCATGTTACCCTCCCCCGTTATGTGAACCCAGGCACGGAACAGGTATTCATGTAAAAGGACACTTGTGTTTTGGATGACTAAGCACCACCATTGGAGTAGTGAGATGAATGTCATGTAGTCAGTGCGTGTAATAAAGTGGCCTTACATAAACCACACCTGATGGAGAGACTCTTGTTTAGTCGGAACCTTGCTCATGTGTACCAGTCCACATTTTTTACTTTTTAATAAGAAATAAACATCTTGTAAAAGGACAGTGGCGCTGTGGCGATATTCACCAGGACTCACTTGCATGTTTGTCCGCCAGCTGAATGAGGCTGTGAGAAATGTCCCTCCGCCTGTAGAAGCACACCACCTTGGCCTCCACATTCCCACTGGCCGTCTGAAAAGAGAGAAGAGGAGGGAAGATGCTGATGAAATAAACAAGGTGGCAAACTACCCTCAGCCCCGCCCCTCCTTCATGGATCCATCACACAAATTTCTAATTTCCCCAGAGAGAGCTGTCCTCTTTGTGTCCACGTCAAGCTGCTGTGCTGCTATGACAAGCTGACCCCGGCAGTAAGGGTGCATTTCACAAAGATGATTGATTGATTGTCTGCTTGGCTGTGCAATTAGAGCAACAGGATTAAAGACTCCGTTGACATAAAAGCACTGACTGATGGCGGTGTGTGCAGATGACAGGTTGTCAAGTTTAAGAAATTTGGTGCACTTGTAGGTACGATTACCTCTCGCCTAGCAAGCAGTACACTTTGGTACTTGTGGTAAACAATTCAATATCTAGGGCCCTTAGATTTCCACATTGGAATTGCAGAATTGGCCAATAAAAACGGAACTGTTAAAAGGCGGAATCTCCTGTGTGGCTTCTTCGAGCTGGGCCCACCCAGGCTTCACCAGGCGCTCACCTGCGAGCCCCTTCCCGGGCCTGCTTCCAGGGTGAGTACCTGGTATCCCACACTGGGCAAGGTGTTCTTGTTCTTCATGAAGGGTCTTCTGAATCACTTTTTGTCTTTCCCTTCACCTAGGACCTGCTTGCCTTGGGAGACCCTGCCAGGGGCATATAGCCTAGGACAGTGGTTTTCAAACTGGGGGGCTACCACAAACACATTTCATTACTACCATATTTTTCGGGTGGGGGGGGGCACTGAAATTTGATTTATCTCCAAAAGGGAAGGGTGCTGCAAAAAAAGTTGCAGGTTAACATAACTTCTACAATCACTCGAGCAGGCAAACCACGATAAGGTGGTGCTTCACAGAGCAGCGTGCTTGTAATGTGCGGATTAAAACTGAAATATCGATATTTCCGATACGGGCTCTTCATGCACTAAAGCCAATTCTGAAATCAAAATAGTAATACATAAGATATATAGTATGATTTTGTCATTTATTTTTTCTGATGTATATTTTAGCTTGGCTACATTGTAAATAGAGATCACCCAACTACTCCAGCATATTTTGGGGTTTAAAACAAATCAATAAATGAATATAATTCTTAATGCTATGATTTGAAATACTGTACATACATTTTAATATGCACCAGAATTTACTAAGCAGATTATTTACTACACAAATTTCCACATATTATTGGATAGGTATTGCCAATACCAGCTAAAATTTCACCCAGCATCAAAAATGAATTTAATAGTATCGCACACCACTAGAGTACACACTGTAGTAATCTTTACTTCCGTAAACACACAGATGCGAGTGAGGTCGTGGTTTTGCACATGCGCGGGCGGGCGGACAGGCAAGCGGACGGATGGATGGGCCTTAGAAATTGCTGTATAACCTTTTCCAGACTGATAGAGCTCAATGAATATCAGCCAAGTTATGTTTAAACAGGTTGGGGATAATCACTTTTCCCCATAATAAAAGGTAATAATAAAAGGTTTCGTTTAAAAACTGCATTTTGTGTTCAGCTTCATTGTCATTGTTTACATTTGTTTGATGATGTGAAACATTGATGTGTGACAAGCATGCAAAACATTTGTAATCACAACTGTAAATGCACTATTTGGTATTTTTTACCTAGCTGTGTACTGTTCTGTACTTTAAATAGTCGTGTTGCACCACTGTCTGGCACACACTAGAAAAAAGCATTTATTTTATTCAAAGTTTAAAAAATCTTTCTATGCACTACGCATCCATTTTCTATTTTCTTATCGTCACAGGCTCACGTGTATGCTGGAGCCTACACCAGCTGACTTGCAGGGCAGACAAACAATCCTTCACACTCACACCCATGTACTAAATACACAATTGTATGACGTGCACACCTGCAGTCCGGTGCGGCTCATATCAACCAATCTTTATTTTCCTTTAAATTTAGTGGGAGTGGCTTATACACCAGTGTGGCTCAGGCATCAGAAATGACGATACCGTCTCACCAATTTAGGTCATAAAATGTCGTAAGGCAGGGGAGATACTCACAAAAATGACAGGGTACTTACCTTGTTGAGCTCTTCTATTCGCCGGATCAGGTAAGGGTTACTGGAGGAGTTCTCGAAAAATACATAATCTGCAAGGAAGGGGGGGGAAGAAAAACAATATACCGTAAATGTCATTTTGCATTTCTGTGCAATTAAGACTGCCACGCCACGCAGAATTTTGCCTGTGTAGTCTGCCCGGCTGCAGGAAAATAAAAAAGAAAGATTTGTGATGCATCCGTCTCTTGCGTCATGTTCTCCACAACTCAAAATCACACCCAACGGTAAAAGATGAAAGTTAAACACTTTAAAGGCAAAGCTCTAAGTGCTTTATGCACAACTTGCTATTCTCTAAAGCGATGGCACAAATTTGGCGCTACGTGTTCGCCGCCGCTCATACACACATTAAAATGGGACTGTCAATGTAGCATGTCGGTATGTATTATAACTCTGCTTCTTCTTCATACGCGCCTGGTCTGCCGGAGAATAAGCAGGAGGGATCAGGGTTGACAACTTAACTTTTGCCCCATCCACACGTAGGCGGGTATCTCATAAAAGGAAGGTTTTTCCCACGTTTTTGCCTATCATCCACACGTGTCCGCACATATACGGCACTGAAAACGAAGGTTTTCAAAACCTCCAGCCAAAGTGTGGATCTGGAGAAAACTCCGGTGATATGTTTGTGTATGTACACAAACAACCGGAGGTTTGCGTTTCCAAACGTCACTTCCTGCGAACGTATACGGTGACGTCACAAACCCGACCCGTATTTACATCAGAAACAACATGGATGCCCGCAGAACTGACGATGCTTTCTTGCGTCTAGTTGACTTTGTATTCTAAATCAGCGTTTATAAATAATCCTGCCTCGTCAGTCCAAAACAACGAGCCGGGCGCCATGTTTTCGGAGGAGATCATATGATTCTGATTGGATAGAATTTTAGTAACTGTTGCCGCCTACCAGTTTGGCATGCTTTCCCAATGCATTTATCCGGTTACGTTTTTTATATACGAGGCCGTGTGAACACTATTTTTTTCATAAACAGAAAGGGAGAAATATGCGTTTTTAAAAAATACCCTGCTACGTGTGGACAAGGCATTATACACTATAATGTACTAGCAACAAATTGGCCGTCTTTCTGGGGTGTTACTGGAGACTGACGGGCAATGTACATATGACTCTTCTCAACGAGCAGCAGGCCCCTTCTGACTGAGCACTTACAAGCTCAGTCCTCTTTGCAACATGAAAAAAGACTTACAAAAAAGTTCTAAACATATTTGTTGTGATGCGTTATTTCTCTCTCCTAGAGCATCCATGTTTCAATTAGAAGCGGCATTTAAACTGTCTTCATGAGAACAAGACAACACCTAACAATTGATCAACAGTACCTTCTCATTAAGAGGCTTCACACAAGGTTCTTGTAGAGAAGTGACCACTAAGATCTCGAGCCTAGGTTCCCAAAGTGGGACAATTGCAATAGGGGGTACATGAATAAAAAAAAAAACAATTAGCGCCTAACACTCCAAATTACGAGTGCCCCGAATGCCACACTGCACAAGAACAGAGCAGAAAGCTGATATGAGATTAAACGAGAGACAGCACGATGTTTTTTATTGCTGTGTGTGTATTAAATGAACAAACAAGTAACTATGGTCATTATTTTGTGCATTAAGAGTGTTTAATCCTGAAAATTTTATTTATATTGGTGCTCCGATCTTCACGTTGGTGCAGAGGTAAAAACCTGTCACTGTGAGGGGGGATTCCCTCCAAAATTAGGTTTTATTGTTGGTTGGATATATTTTTCTATTTCGGATACTGCTTTATAATGATCGTTAAACTTTCCCCTTGGTGTTTAATATCAAACTGTAGCCCACCTGAGTGGACAAAAAAGGTGAAGCTCAAATTCTAGCCATTCAAACAAAAGGAAGCCAAAATCAAACTGGAATACAAAAATATGTAGGGTGATTAATTATCTATGTACTTGTGCTCATGTGAAACTTTATCAAAATGTGACCAAGCAAAATAAACAATTATCACCCGGAAGTACTATAACAATTAATTATGTTGAATGTTGAAAGTATATTCAATAAAAAGGTTTATGTCGTTTAAGTGTGTAGGAGTATGTACGCCAAAAACATGCATGTTGGGTTAGTTAGCACCTCTAAATTGTCCATAAGCATAAATATAAGTGTGAATGGTTGTCTATATGTGCCCTGCGAACGACTGGCAACCAGTCCAGGGTGTACCTAGCCTCCCGCTCGAAGTCAGCTGGGATAGGCTCCAGCATACCCCTGCAACCCTAGTGAGGATAAGCAGAATAGAAGATGGATGGAGTAAGATGTACATGGCTTCAGACCAAATGTCTGAAGGGGTACAGTTTGGGAACCACTGCTCCAGAGTTGACAGTATGGAGATACAGAGACTGGCGGTGAAAAGTGTGCATTTCTGTGAACTATTTTTACCATTAAGCTTCCAGGACAGAAATGTTCACCACTTTGACATGTAGGTGTTCATTTTAGACGCATCCTGAAATTTCACCCAAAGTCCTAGCCCTCACTTTTTGTGAGCAGCGTACACAAATTCATAGAATGACCCGCACTGACTAAACGCAACAAAAAAACTTCAAGGAACCCATCCATTTTCTATACCGCTTATCCTCATTAGGGTCGCGGGTAGGCTGGAGCCTATCCCAGCTGACTTCGGGCGGGAGGCGGGCACACAGCTATCTTTTGCACGACTGTGTGTAAACGTTATCGGTAAAGTTGTATTTCGATTGGAATCAGCCTGTCCACTCCTTGTATTGAGTTCTTGGCAACCCCGATGGGTAAACGTGCTCCTGAAGAACAATATGCTGGAAGTCATAACTCTGAAGGCGGTTGCGGGCATCAGGGGAGGCGGCTTTCGGAGGGGATGTTGCACTTAGGAACCCCTTGAACGCAACAAGGAGACAACCTTGATGAAGCGGTGCAATTACACGTCACACACCGTGAGGGATAGGTCGCGTGTGGGGGGAGGGGCGCGCGTGCGTGCGTGCGTGCTTTCCATCAAGGCCAACGCCAAGAAGCAAGACAATCCTTTGATGATCAAGTCCAGTGCGCTGCTAACGAGCTAGCTTGCCAATCCGGCGCACTTTTGGCGAGAGTGGCTGGGGCCGCGACACCAGGGGATGCGTGGCGCCGTTGGGATTAGCGCACAAACAGCGGCGTCCTTCCGGGGGAGCTAACAGCGGCTACATGGGGGCTCGCGCTGATGGCTGCGTGCCAATGGAGGCAAATACAAAGGCAGCCTCTCGGTCGCACTGGCGTGCTAACGTTTAGCTCGGATGCATACACACTCCGTGTCCGGGCCGTCTTCCTAACGCTTGCGTTGACTCTGTGGGCAAACAAAAATGTGTCGACGTCCCCCCCCCCCCAAAAAAAAAATGTTTACATTCTGGAGCTAAGCTAGCCGATTAGCCAGTTAGCGGCTAGCTTGCTAACCGGCTAGCCAGGCCTGCCCCGTTTTGGATAACCACATGTTTTCATTCGTCCCCTTTCCCCTGAATCGCGTCCGCCTCGCGGAGGGGCAGGCGGGCTCTAGGCCCCCGGCCGGGTGCAGCCAGACCGGGACGGCAGTTGGTAGAGAAAGACGTACATACCTCCGACCCGGTACATGTTGGCCGCCATTTCTGCCCTCCCGGAGTGCTAATGTAAAACATCAACTAAGGCCAAAATGAATCAATTCATAAAAAAAGTAAAACCAAAGGAGGTATTACGGGCTCCCTAATGTATATTCTCGGCGATTCCGGATGTTCAGGGTTTTGGCCAGTCCAACCCCCTCCTGGTGTTCGCGACAGAAGCCCGATCAGCCCGAAAACCCCGGTGACGCGGGGGGGGGGCGGCGCGCAGGCGCAAACATCCACACACGCAAGCCCGCACCTAAAACAGCAGGCCAAAGTGGACCTGTTGGCCTTTATCCCGTCCAACCGGGAATGCAGTCCCCACCCACCCTGGCCGCTTCATTAGGGACCCCTGCACCTAGCCAGCCAGTGCATGAACCTTGGGGGGCAAATCTTTTTTGCTATGAATTATGACTATTTGCATTGGCTATTAATGACTATTGTTCAAATTCCATGTTCATTATCCATTCATGCGTCCATTCTTCTACACCTAATTGTGGCTAGAGGGGAACTGGAGCCTATCCCAGATGACTTCTGTCGAGATGCAATGTACACCCGGGACTGGATGAATTCCCTGGTGCCCACCAGGAAGGAGATCTGCAGAAACGCCGGCAATTTTACCATCAAGACTGATTTGGTTCCATTGACTCAGGACGATGACATCATCCCAAGCGTTCCACTTCGTACCTTATGGATCAATTCATTGGCTATGCAGCCCAGGTGGGCTGGAGCTTACACTAGCGACTTTGAGGATAGCAAGTGGAGTGCACCCTGGACTGGTCACCACCCAGTCACGGGACACACTGAGAATCAAGCATTCACACAATTTCCATCCATCCTTGTTCGGGTCTTGCCACGCGGGCCTACTTTCGGATGCGGGAGCGAGTACCTGTCCTTGGAGTCCTTGGAAACATGCAAACTCCATTTGAAATCTGAAATACTACACGCTGGCAGGTACTACCACTAATAAAAGTCCTTCTTGCCTCTCACGCGGGTGGGCTGGAGCCTACCACAGCTCATTTGGCTGGCTCCAAAATGTAACTATTTCGCAATATGAGTCGGCTGGGATAGGCTCCAGCATGCCTGCGACCCTAATGAGGATAAGCGGTGTAGAAAATGTTATTATAATGTTGTTTCTAGCGGTGAGAGTGATCACGTGACAATATGGAAGCCTTCTTATTGATATGTGCATTATAAGGCAGACTTGTGCATGAAAAAAATGCATGCGTGCCGCGGAAGGCAACACCGGGCTGATGCACTTTTCGTGCGTGGCTCCGCCATTGGCTCTCCCGGACGGGGTGGGAGTGGGGGGGGGAGTGCACAAGCAGGGCACTACCGAGGAGACCGGCAGGAAGACCTCCACGACTTCACCTCCACTCCCAGCGAACAGGCTGAGAACTTCCGCCATGAGAGCGGGAAAGAGCGCGTGAAGCGGGAGTTCTGGCGCGCTTTCCGTGCAGCGATGAAGTTCGGGGAGAGCATCTGCGTTCTCAACGTCGGGGGTACCCGCTACGCCTTCACCCGCGACGTGATCCGGGATTTCCCGCTGCGGCGCGTCAGCCGCCTCCATGCGTGCGCCACGGAGAAGGAGGTCCTGGAGCTGTGCGACGACTACGACCGAGACCGCAACGAGTTCTTCTTCGACCGCCACGCTCAAGCGTTCGTCTTCATCATGCTCTACGCGCGCTCCGGGAAACTCCGCTTCCTGCCCGGCGTGTGCGAGCTCTCTTTCTACACGGAGATGCTCTACTGGGGGCTGGAGAGCGCGCACTTGGACTCCTGCTGCCAGAAGCGCCTGGACGAGCGGCTTTCCGAGATCGGGCTGGACGGGCTCTCAGAGGAGGACGCCGGGGGGTCCGGGGAGGAAAGCCAGGGCGCGGGCGATCGAGGGCCGCGCGCGGAGCTCACCCGGCGAGCCAAGTGGCGGGAGAGGACGCGGAAGGCTTTCGAGGAACCCAACTCCTCCATCGGAGCGCAGCTGCTGGCTTCGGTGTCCGTCATCTTTGTCATCGTGTCCATGGTCATGCTGTGCGCCAGTACTTTGCCGGACTGGGACACGGCCAAGAGGAACAGCGTGGAGGAGCACAGGCAAGTGCAAATGCGCATTCAATCTGCTCAATTGGAACTCATCCAATGTGCAAAGACGACGCTGGTTTGGGTGGAATTAACTCAATTCATGCCTTCGTGTGGTGGGATTATGTTTGCACACCCTGCTGGGTGCTGTTTGTGGAGCTGCACACATCCAACACGCAATGGGCCATCTTCTCATTCCAATAACATCATGTTTGTTCTTGGAGTCGGATTGGGCATCGCTTTGCACGCCCCTGAGAGCGTGCAAAGATTTGCCCTTGTTGACTGCCACGTAAAACTTGAGGGGTGTGTAATGTTTGTGTCATCAAGAGGAGCAAAAACAGAATACTCAGCTTTGTTTATTCGAGGTGGCACTACTCCACCTGGAGCTCAGGACGATTGCTGGCAGTACGCGAGCGGCTCTCGGTGGATCGTGTAGCTGTTGTCCCGTCATCATACCGTTTAGTTATGTTAAACATGTCTGAAAAGGAGCAGGGAGAAGCAGAGCTCATTTAGTATCCCCCTGGATGTCTTGGTCTCGCGCTACGCTGGCAGTCACGAGACTGCGTAGACATGCGGTACCTGTTCCAAAATTGCACAAACAAGCCAAGCAATAGAAAATGCATACAGTCTTACAGTTTGGCTTGGTATTTGTGTGCACGTGTGCCATGAAATCCCTTGAGGAATGTGCTGGGGGGGCAGAGAATATTACATTTTGCATTTGTTGATTCCCTGGAGTCGCCACGCTGCTTTCCTGAATAGATGGTGATGCTCAGGCTGGCTAAAGTTATTGTTTGCATGCCATCGGGTAAACGCCTCAAAGCGGCGATGATTCTTTGCTCGGGAAGGATATCGATTCCGCTGATTCTGTGTGTTTTTTCGCAGGCTGCTTATGAAACGCAGGCACCACCTCCCTCTAATTCACTTTTGATTGCCTTTCATCGTGCTAATCAATAGAGCCATCAAACACTGTGACGTCCCCCCCCTTCACCACGACTACCGCTGTGCGATTCCCCAGTCCGTCATCCATGTTGGATGCCGATCTTCCTTCCGCGTATCACATTGTTAGCAAAACGGATATTGCATGTTATGTGTGTCCGTAGCACTCATTTCCTGTTCACAGCCTGCTTGTGTCTCCTCTGTAGGATAGTGGAGGCCGTTTGCATTGGCTGGTTCACGGCCGAGTGCACGGTGCGCTTCCTGGTGGCGCGGGACAAGTGGGACTTCCTTCGCCGGCCGCTCAACATCATCGACGTGATCGCCATCACCCCTTACTACGTCACCATGGCGCTTGCCCGGGCCGGGATGCCGGGCGCCGGGCTGGGGGTGGCGGGCGTCATCCTGCGCGTGCTTCGGATGATGCGAGTCTTCTGGCTCATGAAGCTGGCCCGCCACTTCCTTGGCCTGCAGACTCTGGGGCTGACGCTGCGGCGCTGCTACAGGGAGATGGTGATGTTGATGGTGTTTGTCTGTGTCGCCATGGCGATATACAGCGCGCTGGCACAGCTCCTTGAGCACGGCTTGGATCTGGGCTCGCAGAACCAGGACTACGCCAGCATCCCGGCCGCCGCCTGGTGGGTCATCATCTCCATGACGACTGTGGGGTACGGGGATGTCTACCCTGTGACCGTCGGAGGGCGGGTTCTCGGGGGGATGTGCGTGGTGAGCGGCATCGTCCTGCTCGCCCTGCCCATCACGTTCATCTACCACAGTTTTGTACAGTGCTACCACGAACTCCGACTCCGCTCGGTCAGATGCGCTCGCAGCATCTCGACGGAAATCCTCCAGTGAGCCTTTTGTTTCATTTTGCCGCAATTGCCCATTCGCTCCTTTTTCATGCGGCGTTTTTAACATCGTTTGAACGGGGCCATGAGAAACACACAAATCATTATTTATTCATCACAAGCAGGCAGTGTCAATCTGTTTCCCCTGCGAACTGTTTGCATTGCATCTCTTTGTGTTTGCCCGGCCTTCAGCTTTTTCCAGGCTGAGCTGACCTACATGTGCTCTGTACATGTGAACGAGGACAGAAGAGATGGCTGCCTTTGTGTGTGTGTGCGCGTGTGCACGTACTGTGTGTGTGTAGAGCGAAGATACTGACGTACAGAGGCAGAACTTCAAGGTGGCGGACATAAACAATAAAGCCACTGGACTGCCAAGTTAAAGGATGAAATGGGTGTGAAGTGAGCACAAAGAATGAATAGTGTGTGTTCACTCTCCATTTTGTATTTCAGCATCTCCAAGGCAACCTCATTCAAGGGCATGCCAATCACAAATAGGCCACGGGCACACACACACACACACTCTTCATTGTCCCGTTGTTTTTGGGGAGGAGAATAGGACATGGCTGCACCAGTTAAACATGGCCACACCAAATGAACAGTGGAGGCTGTCAACGGCAAAGGTTCTGACATCCCATGAATCATATTTGATGAAGCGATGGATGGATGAAGAGACACGATCTAGACAAGTCGACACCTCTCCCACACAACAGTCTCTCCGTCTTCTTCTCCTGTCGCCTTCTTACCCTCCTCTCGATCAGACATGTTTGTCATACGGCATATACTGTATGTTGCCATTTGCTAGGTCTGTTTCTCGTCAAGCAGAGCCGTATGACACGTTGACATCTTTTGTGCGCCGTCAGTGTGCTTTTCAAGGGGCATAAACGCCACACGGGTGGAATATTAGTGTTTTGTCACCGTCGCCGCTAATAGCTCCTAGAGCGCCTCTTTCATGTGTAGACTCGTGACTGACGTATGCAGTGGTTCTGGGGTTTTAGAGGAAAGCCAGCGCTGATTGCGCGGTTACACGCCAGACTTGTGAGTCTTGATGCCAGTCGACGAATTGGGATAAAATACCCATCTGCTTTCCACGCCGCATTATTCAGGGTGGGCTCACCGTTCTGGGACAAATAGAGCTCGCCAAAGCACATGCCATGACACGATAACGACATTGTGTTTACAGCTCCAAGCAATCAGACACAGCACTCGTAGGCCAGGAACACCTGAGTCCTTTGGCAAGGTCGCCTGCCTGACGGGAATTACATTTCTGCAGCCATTTTTCAAAGTAGCTGCCTTGAAAGTTGCCAGGGACAGCTTTCCTTGGCAAAGACCAAGCTCTATGTCATCGATGCTGGTTGGTGATCACCACACGGACAAAAACTCACGCAGTGTGCAATAAAATAAGCAAACAAAGGCAGAGAAGTGTTGTTTGCTGTGTACAGTATGATTTGACACATAAAATTAACTGCAGGCGTATTGTTCTATTTGATACTCCTGATATGGCGTTTATGTTTTCACACTGATTAGGACTTTTGGGGAAAATCTGA
>QODF01000106.1:1119219-1215308 GCA_024372805.1 Oostethus manadensis | reverse complement strand
CGTGCTTCTATATGACCCTGCCTTGTTAAAATGAAGCTTCCAAGGGCAACCTCGTGCTTCTATATGACCCTGCCTTGTTAAAATGAAGCTTCCACGAGCAATCTCGTGCTTCTATATGACCTTGCCTTGTTAAAATGAAGCTTCCAAGGGCAATCTCGTGCTTCTATATGACCCTGCCTTGTTAAAACGAAGCTTCCACGAGCAACCTCGTGCTTCTCATGTTTTTCTATATTTTTCTCTCGAGTGCTTATTTGCGTTGAGTTTACGTTGAAGGGTGGAGTAGACTAGTAGCGTAAACTTGTTGTCCTTTGTTGACATTCAGTAGGTATTTTGAAATAAGTAAAATCAAGTCTGTTATCAATTCTGGCTGATAAAACCATGACAAGGCCTTTTAGTGTAATGCCTCATTCACTTCCCACCAAGTAGTAAAGAAGTTAGAGCAAATTTCATAGCGGGAATGTTAGAACATTCACTCAAGACAAAAGCTGTTATCGAGGAGTACACATGTAAGATGTGCCCAGATTTCAACTCCGTTTTTGCTCCAGTTAAGGTGGGATTTTTCCATGCCAGACTGGGCATTTGGATTGTTAAGGAAAGAACAAATATTGTAAATAAGTAAATAAACAAAAATTATAAAAAAAACACATTTTCAAATTGTACGACTTGGAAATTTTCTGAATTATTTTACATGTGTACCCTGTGTTTACTATTTTTATTTGAAAATTAAGAGTAATGTGACAAATGATAACAATGCAAACAAATCCACAAAAATGGATGCTCAAATATGTGTGTTTATTGAGAAAAAATGAAAAAGACGCTGTATGCATATCGGTTTAATATTTAAAAAAAACTTGTTTGAATCACAAAGTCAATGCTTTAATTTGTATTTTGTAATCATGAAAACCTTATTGCCCCCCCCCTCAAATTACAACTGTACCACAAAATATATAATAACATAGGCTGTGAAAATCTGTTTTTATAGTCAACAGAGTATCCATTTACATTTTTTGATAATCAAAAAGTCCAACAAAGATAATCAAGTGTCAGTTTCTATGTAGGCCGCACACTCGCAGTGTGGTAGCACACTGTGTTCGTATTCACTCCACGCTAACGAACAAATAGAAAGTACAATACACCAGGAAGAAATGCACCAACATCCACTCCATATTTGAGAAAATCAATATTCTTTGCATTATTTTGTTAAAACGATGTAAGGGAGTGCAGAATTATTAGGTGAATGAGTATTTTGACCGCATCATCCTCTTTATGCATGTTGTTTTACTCCAAGCTGTATAGGCTGGAGAGCCCACTACCAATTAAACATATTAGGTGATTAGGTGCATCTCTGTGGGAAGGGGTGTGGTCTAATGACATCAACACCCTATATCAGGTGTGCATAGTTAATAGGCCACTTCCTTTCTTTTGGCAAAATGGGTCAAAAGAAGGACTTGACAGGCTCCGAAAAGTGAAAAATAGTGAGATATCTTGCAGAGGGATGCAGCACTCTTAAAATCGCCAAGCTTCTGAAGCGTGATCATCGAACAATCAGGCGTTTCATTCAAAATAGTCAACAGGGTCGCAAGAAGCGTGTGGAAAAACCAAGGTGCAAAATAACTGCCCATGAACTGAGAAAAGGCAAGCGTGCAGCTGCCAAGATGCCACTTGCCACCAGTTTTGCCATATTTCAGAGCTGCACCATCACCGGAGTGCCCAAAAGCACAAGGTGTGCAACACTCAGACATGGCCGAGGTAAGAGAGGCTGGAAAACCACCACCACTGAACAAGACACACAAGCTGAAACGTCAAGACTTGGCTAAGACAGACTTTTCTAAGCTTTTATGGACTGATGAAATGAGAGTGAGTCTTGATGGGCCCGATGGATGGGCTCGTGGCGGGATCGATAAAGGGCAGAGAGCTCCAGTCCGACTCAGGCGCCAGCAAGGTGGAGGTGGAGTACTGGTTTTGGGCTGGTATCATCAAAGATGAGCTTGTGGGGCCTTTTCGGGTTGAGGATGGAGTCAAGCTCAACTCCCAGTCCTACTGCCAGTTTCTGGAAGACACCTTCTTCAAGCAGTGGTACAGGAAGAAGTCTGCATCCTTCAAGAAAAACATGATTTTCATGCAGGACAATGCCCCATCACACACGTCCAAGTACTCCACAGCGGGGCTGTCAAGAAAGAGTCTAAAAGAAGAAAAACTCATGACATGGCCTCCTTGTTCACCTGATCTGAACCCCGTAGAGAACCTGTGGTCCATCATCAAATGTGAGATTTACAAGGAGGGAAAACAGTGCACCTCTGAACAGTGTCTGGGAGGCTGTGGTTGCTGCTGCACGCAATGTTGGTCACTGATTTGTTTTTGTTTTGTATTTGAATGTCAGAAATGTATATTTGTGAATGTTGAGATGCTATATTGGTTTCACTGGTGAAAATAAATAATTTAAATGGGTATGTATCTGTTTTTTGTTAAGTTGTCTAATAATTATGCACAGTAATAGTCACCTGCACACACGGATGTCCTCCTAAAATAGCTAAAACTAAAAACTACTTCCAAAAATATTCAGCTTTGATATTAATGACTTTTTGGGTTTATTGAGAACATGGTTGTTCAATAATAAAATGAATCCTCAAAATTACAACTTGCCTAATATTTCTGCACTCCCTGTATAGATAATCTGTATTTTATTCACTTTTGTATTTACATTCAAGGCTTTCATATTGTAAATAGGCCAACAATCAGTGAAAATGTTTCATTGCTACTGGGATTACCGCACAGCTGCAGGTACACACAGTACAGTGCATGTATGCACACGTGCATCGTGGTTTGTGACATTCAAATTGCAGACGTGATGTGTTTCGCGGCACAGTTAACGTATTTTGCACCGTTATACACTGCCTGGCCAAAGAAAGGTTGCCACCTGGATGGAACTAAGCAAATAGTTGGTCAGGTCTAGCTCCAGCAACACTATGTGCTCAAAGAATGAGGTCAGCCGTCTACCTGAATATGCTGAATGACCAGGTTATTCCATCAATGGATTTTTTTCTTCCCTGATTGACAATGCCAGGAGTCAGCCCATGAGACATCATTTTCACATGTGGAGTCCAGACCTTAACCCCATTGAGAATCTTTGGGATGTGCTGGAGAAGGCTTTGCCCAGCGGTCGGACTCCTCCATCGTCAGTGCAAGATCTTGGTGAAAAATGAATGCAACCCTGGATGGAAAAAAATCTTGTGACATTGCAGCTTATAGAAGCAACACCACAGCGAATGCATGCTGTAATCAAAGCTAAAGGCAGTCCAACCAAATATTACAGTATATGACCTTGTTTTTGGTGGTTACGGTTTTTTTTGGACAGGCAGTGTATTTTAATGAAAGTTTTATTTCTTTGTCTTGTCCAGCATCATAACAGCTGAATGGGAGTCAAGCTGCCTTTAAATGCTGAGCAAAATTTCTTTGCCAAGGGAGACTTCATAATCCAAAAAGAGTCTCCCTTGGCATTTGACTGCGTTTATTATTAATTTTGTTGAACCACATTTAGATGCTGGACCTGACGTGAAAAGGGACCGGTGGGGTGAAGGATATAAGAAAGGGTGCAGAAGAACCTCACAAACATATTTCAACCATGATAATCACAACCGGGCAATTTCAGCAACCGGCCCACAGGAGGCACCCCACAGAGGGGATGGCCCGACCCCGCCCCCCAAAGAGGCAACCGCGAGTCCACTCCGAAGAGGTGCAAGGGAGACCCGGCCGGACGCCACTCGGCAGCCGAGCAAGGGCCACAGGGGGGCACGGACGGCAACCACCGGAACACCTGCCGGGGGCCGGCCAGCTACGCTTTTAATGAAAGTTAAAATGGAGGTAGATATTAAAATTAATTTATATCCCACTGCGGGTCAGGGATGAGGTCCTGCCTCAAGTGGAGGAGTTTAAGCACCCCGGGCTCTGGTTCACGAGTGAGGGAAGGATGGAACGCTAGATCGACAGATGGATTGCAGCGTCTGCAGTGATGCGGACTCTGCACCAGTCTGTCATGGTGAAGAGAGAGCTGAGCCGAAAGGCAAAGATCTCAATTTACCGGTCGATCCACGTTCCTACGCTCACCTATGGTCATGAGCTTTGGGTAGTGACCGAAAGAACAAGATCCCGGGTACAAGCGGCCGAAATGAGTTTTCTCCGCAGGGTGGCTGGGCTCTCCCTTAGAGATAGGGTGAGTAGCACTGTCATCCGGGAGAGACTCTGAGTAGAACCGCTGCTCCTCCGCGTTGAGAGGAGCAGCAGGGGAGGGCTCTTTATTAGGCACAAACAGGAAATTGCCAAGTGAGTCAAGTAAGACAGCCTCTGATTATGAGGTAGGATTTACATACTTGTGTGTTTACCTTAATACAGTATTTCAACATACAAACTGTGTCTTGCTGCGGTTTGTATCCTTTTGTGTTCAGCACAACCTCGCTCTACAGTTATTAGATATTATTAACATAGGGTATTTGTCAAGTTCTTTTGGACTTGAGCCACCCTGCACTGAAAGACCGATAGGATTGTAATCTACTCAACTCTATGGTGTACTATTTCACACTTTCTACAGGAGCTTGTCAGGGCACATTAACCTTTGAATCAAAGAGGAATAGCATCAAGTGAATACTCAGACAAAACAGTTGTATCTTGACAGCACCAATAGTTGTCATGATGTTAGTGGTCTCTCCGGTCGTCTCTCATTACAGTATTTTTGTTGTCCACTAAGCAACTTAGCATTACTTAACATTTACTGTGAACAACCACCTTGCGTCATATAATGCATGCCCATAGGTATGTCACATAGGCATCAAACAAGTCCATTTTGCATCGTCTTCATGTGAGGGATTCGAAAGATATTCCGTTTTTAGCATCATAATTGTCGTACTCTTTGATGAATACAGCTACGGTCACGTGACGCTGATTTTCAACAATAGAAGACAAATTTGACCGAATAGAAGATCTAGAGGGGTCCAAATACTCGCTAAGTTGGCAAAATGGATCCCTTCTGCCAATGCTTCCTATTCTGTGTATGAGGTGTGTTAAGAGGCCGCTTTACACAAACAGTCCCTTTGCATCAATGTTTTCTATTTATTTATTGTGCGAATGCCACATGCATTCACGTTCAATATAGGACAATATGCACCTCTTGACGGCTCAATGCGGGTGTTGGCAGCCCTACGTGACACAGCACACGTAGGGTTTACTGCCGCACGCCGATTTGTTTTTGTGATTGGCTTTGAAGGCATTGGAGCAACACTAATTACCTCCGCCAGGCACAAGCGCAGAGGTTATGTTTTTGCCGGCATTTATCCAATTGTCTATGTTCGAAATAAGTTCTGAGTGCATTTGGATGAAATTTTCAGGAATTGTCAGAAATGGGATATAGAAGAACTGATTACATTTGGGGGCTGATTCATATCACCGTCTAGATGCAGGATTTTTTTTTAAAGGATTCTTTACCATTGCGATTGTGGGCGAACAGGTAGCACCCGCCAGATATAAATGAACGTATGGGAAACACTGTCCTTTTTATCATGTGATAGCAGTAGTACTGAAGCCTTTGTATTGTGAGTGAATCGGACATGGAACAGTGCTTTTGTCAATGATGAAGAAAGAATCCAGGGCTATAATGCTGGTTGATACATCACGGCATATTTTGCAATCTTTGGCTACTGTGCACAGGGAGATTGTTGGATAACAGTAAAAGGTGCAGTCCATAACTAACTGTATGCTCTATTCATTGTGTTGAATTCTCTTGAGAAACGGGGCAGATACATAGACAGCATTTCACTAAATATGCTCGAGTTAAAAGTAGCTGCTAATGTCAGTTGAGGCGAATGTCATAAGTTAGTTCAGTGGCGAGCGGTCTGACTGCTATGTCTGCACGCGGACTCTTCGGCGCTGCTCGTGCACGCATCACAGCTGTAAATGTGCCATATTTTAGCACCTTCGTTTTTTTACCCCCTCACGGTAATTATTGCCGGCAGGTCACGTGACTTTGAGATTATTTCTAGAACGCAGCACACGCTCAGCTTTTGCATGTTATTGACGGACGACAACAGTCCTGTGCAGTGTAGCCCATGTTGTTATCATTGCCCTGCGTGCAAAATACATCCGGCATGAAAGGCAAACCAAAACCTTTCATGCGCTGTGGCGACCCCTGTCATGGAAAAGCCAAAACTGAAAGGGAAAAAATTGTGTGCTATGTGACATGGAAATACAAAGTATCAAACAGTAACATTGTATGTCACCCAAGTCCAGCACGGGTAAAAAAGATTCCAAGCCCGAGGTTAGTAGGAGCTAGCAGGCCATTCAACATTGCCACTGAATTCTTTCTAGTTGAAGTCCCTCTTCCACTATTGGAAACCATTGTTACCAGTAGGAGCGTAGCGATTTGTTTTAATAACGATTTCATTCGTATCGTGATTCGTGCTTGCCGATTCGATTCAAGCACGATTTGGTTCATTTAGAACATTATGATCTGAAACCGCGACCCGGATAAGTGGAGGAAAATGGATGGATGGATGATCTGAAACCATTCAGTAACTTTAAATCAGTTCAGTAGCTTTTTAACCAAAAAATTCAACCAGTTTGATTGTGAACATTTCCTAGATTCCAGTTGATTTTTGTGAGAGGATCAGGCATAAATGAATTATGGCTATAAACAGGTTAGCTCAATGTATCTCGTCTGGTATGGCAACTTTGCTGAAGACAGATTGATGTAGTTGGATCATAGGAATGTAAATTGATACATCATAAAGTAAGCACATACAGTACATTCATACAGTAAATGGTGCACTCCTAGTTTATTGTCGTTCATTACAGGTTATGTGTTGCTGTTAAGGAATATCAATGTTCATTATTTATTATGCGGTGCAGACTTGATATTCAAGAGGGTCTCTTTCTTTGTTACTATTTTCAGTTATGATTTTTATTTAAGTCTAATTAATGGTATAAGAAATTGAGACTCAATTTTATTTTCATTGGTTTTTTTAATTGGTCTTTTTTGTTTGTTTGTTTAATGTATTTTATTTAAAAACTCTTGGCATTCAAATTTGCAATGTTAAATACTCTTGGGAAAAGTTGCTTTTGATATGGTGTACTCGCATTATTATGCCATATATTATCATTACATGAATGAACAAATGTTGTCAAAAAAAATCGTGACAATATCTGTTATTGGAAATCATTTGTAGGACCATTATCGTTAAACAAAATTTGTTTTACAGCTGGCGGACTTTTCGGGAAACACTAATCGGGAATCACGTATTATTGCCAACATTTTTTGAGACCAAATAAACCGTGTTACGACAATATAGAATACTAGTGATGACGATCGCTATTTTTCTCTTGTCTACTCTTTTACTGTCTGTTCAGCTGTCTTTTGATAGTATTAATCAAAACAATTTATAATAACTTTATACTTGTATTTAAAAACAAATATTTGTATTATTTATAAGTAACAACATTGTTGCTTTTTATAGTTACATTATGCGTTTTTTGCGCTGCATTTCCTCTTTTGTTGAGTTTTTATTTTATTTCTGCAAACACAGATGGCCCCAAAGCCACACTTTGGACACCCATACCTGTTTTGTCAGGAAGGCCAGTGTGCCCGATGTGACTTTTTGGCAAAGTCAGCTTTCAAACGTACATTACACCCGTTGTTGATGGTTTGTATTTAATTATTATTAAAGGTAATTATTTCAATATTCAACACAGATTTTTTATGTATGAGGTGTGTGATAAAACGGAACAACTGACTGTGCTTAGCCAAATGCAGTGAGCGTCCATAGAACGTGTCGGGAATTGAGGGTGCGGGTTTACGTCGGCGGGCGCCAACAAATTTGTAGGCAAATGTCGAATTAATACATCTTCTGCTTTACATCAGTAGCAAGCGGCTATTTAACTCTGATGGCAAAAACAGCCAGACGTCATACGCTGACGCTGTGAACACCAAAGAAGGGCAGATGTGCCTAAAGCACTTCCTTTGTGCTTCGAAGAATGCCCCGCTCCCTGCCACTTTCATGTAACCGAATTGTCGGTCAAAGTTCACAGGCAGATGGGCTTCTGGCTGCCCAGCTCTCACTCTATAGGTTTTCTCCAAGCAAAACAGATCTTGTGACACGCCTAGCAGTTATAAATCGTCTTTTAACCCCTCTTGTTTTCATATGTCACATTTAATTCGACCTTGCTGCTCCCACACGCACTTACCAAGGTCACCTTCTTGTTAAGGCTCCCCAATCTCTTCTTTTAATGGTTTTTTAAGATCAATTTCTTTTTTGTTTGACCTTTCTGGTGTTTTTTTGCAGGGTCTGAGGCCAATTATACCAACAGAATCCCCTTCCATGGTTTTTGCCACACCCACCAAGGTGGTGTCAGAGACCGGGGCCATGGTGGAGTACATGGGGGCTAACAAGGTGCCTGAGTTCCAGCGGATATTCCAGGCAAGTTTTCATAAGCCCGACTTTCTATTTTTCCCCCCTCTTTAAAAAAATGTAATTTCCCTTCCATGAATCAATCACAAGCGCGGCACACAAGCACCGCCATCAATAACACAAATAGTAATTACATTATTGACGCCACTGTTTTCTTTCGGCCTTTCTTTTGGTACCCCATCCAATTTTCAAATTCACACCATTTCTGTGGCTTTGTGTTGAAAAAGAACATTTTCATTTTCCTCCCCCTTCCAGGCATCAGACAGCACCCCAGTTCATTTGAAGCGCGGCGTTCCTGACAAGCTGCTGTACCGCACCACCATGGCTTTGACCGTTGGAGGCGTTCTCTACTGCCTGGTGGCCCTTTACATGGCAGCCCAGCCCAAAAACAAGTGACCCGTGGCAGGACAAACCCAGCCTCATTTGACACTTTCATGACCAGCCGTGTTTCCACCAAGCAGTCCAGTATGCTCTAATTCAGATTCTTGTGGTATGGGTACGGATCAGAGTTGCCCACAAAGATCATTTATTCACTCGTGCAGTATTGCACAACACAGCAGCAACACAACCAATGTTATAATAGCGCAGTTGTGACTTTTGCAACAGTTAGATAAAGCTTCTTCTCAGCAGCTACTGACAAAGGTTGCCCACAGCCACAGATAATTAACGTTTAATGCGGACAGAGAAGAGCCGAAGTAAACAAACATGGATTTGATTTATTTCTCACAGACAGGACCAAACCAAAGTGAGCCAAACTGTACTGCTTGTTGCAAACAGGAGGACTTGTCGACACCCCTGCGTTTAGGCTTGCCCCGTGTGCAACCTCTTGGAACTCTCAACGATTACAAATGATCACTGGCACACACGCCATCATGTTTTTTCTTTACAAAACGGAATGAATTGAATAAATTTAATGGGAAAACAGCTCATCCATTACTGTTGTTCCTTCCACCATCATACCTGCGTCTCAGCATGTGCTTGAGCATGCGGCATGTGACCGGAGGGCCGTGCAACTTTGGCAGCAGGAGTGCATCCTCGTGCAGGCACCGTTCAAGCATGCTGGATGATGACATGATGCTGCTAGTGGGCTGTGAATGTCAGACACTTTTTCCTCTCTCTCTCATGTATTGACAAAAACGTGCTCTCGACCTTGATGCCACGTGCCGTATTGATTGCACGCGGGCGTCACAAGGTCACGTGATCACTGAAACAACGGATGGTGTCTGTTGAATTAACACTGCATCGCAAACGTCACCTCATATTATTACTTTATGGCATTTTCTTGCAAATCTGAGCTGGGCCTTGTAGTTTGTCGTATTTAAGAGGCTTTATTGTACCGCAGGAATAATGGGGAGCGTTACGTGTGCAATCAAGTCACTGTCATTGATAATGCTCTCATGCTTTATTAGTTGCATGAAGCCAAAATCTACATGAATGACGACCAAATTAAGAAAGCGTCGGCCATCAGTTACATTGACAGGCCAGTTAAATGAGTCTAGGGCAGGCAGTTGCTAATATACTGCCTTTTAAATAGGATTTTAATGGTAGCATTGCTCATCAGACACACCAGGCCGATTGATACAGCCTGTGGCAGGCGCCCAGGTGAGAGTAAGATAAGGTGTTTTTTTGAAGATGTATGAAGGGTAACAAAAAATCTGTTCCATCAACAACTGCTCATCTTAGAGTCCCTGCATTTGTCAGTGGAATAAAACATACTAAATGTCGCCTTTTTAACACTTTTTTTTTTTAACACTTCAAAGAACACAAAACGCAAAGGTCTTCAAATCCTCGCTCGGCATACAAACGCTATCAGGAACAGCGGCGTGGTACAGCCTTGCAGGAGGTGCAGACTAACAGAAGGACACAGGAATAAAAGGACAAGAGTTAGGCCCTTCAACATTCGGCAGACCCCCATCCACACGTTCTGTTTGTCT
This sequence comes from Oostethus manadensis, assembly GCA_024372805.1. NCBI lineage: Eukaryota > Metazoa > Chordata > Actinopteri > Syngnathiformes > Syngnathidae > Oostethus > Oostethus manadensis. The sequence continues at coordinate 1,204,924 of QODF01000106.1, read as the reverse complement.
TTTGATAAGTCTCACCCGTCTTCTGTTTGTGGGATCTCTCACACCGTGCTTCTCCTAACAGTGGGAGTGCTGAGACATTGAGTGGTAAACATGTTGTCTTGCAGCTCTCCTGGTGAGCGACAACAAAGGGGGCCATTGTTAGCGAAGGGGCAGACGCGGGTTCTCAAGTGTGGCGTCGTGATGCAAGACGGATGATGATGATGATTATGATGGAGGGTCTCTTGACAATCCCACTCGAGAAGATGACAATTGTGTTCGTCCCTGGGAGATCAAAGAAGTGCTGTATGTTTGGTATTACTATACAGTAGAAAGGGAACTTGTCAGTGTACAGCTTGTATGGCAGTATAGACTTGCTAACCACTGAAAGTAAGGCTGCATGAGTGCTGCTGGCAGTTCTAAAAAGGGGAGACATGTGCTGCTGAATGCAGATGGTTCTCGGTTTATGGCGTTCGGTGTTACGTCGTTTCATGGGTATTTATAATTATTTATAATACTATAAACTAAGTACTTTATTTTGGGGTATGTAAGCACGGAAGTCGCTTGAGATCACATACACAATCCATTCATTTTCTATACCGCTTATCCTCATTAGGGTGGCGGGTATGCTGGANTACTGTTCCTGACTTCCATGCAATGTTGTAGAGGCGTGTCAACCAACACAGTCCTCCAACATCCAGAGCCTTGAGAAATTCTGAGCGGAACTCGTCTACCCCCGGAGCCTTGCCACTGGGGAGTGATTTGACTACCCCAATTACCTCAGCCACGGTGATAGAACTGTCCACGTACGTATCCTCAGACTCTGCTTCCTCTATGGAAGGCATGTCAGTGGGATTGAGAAGGGCCTCGAAGTATTCCTTCCACCGACCAACTATATCCACAGTCGAGGTCAGCAAGCCCCCGTCCGCACTGTAAACAGTGTGAACTGGGGGCTGCTTCCCCTTTCTGAGGTGTCGGACGGTTTGCCAGAACCTCTTCGAGGCCGACCGAAAGTCGTGCTCCATAGCCTCACCGAACTCCTCCCACACCCGAGTTTTTGCCTCGACCACCGCCGAAGCCGCGTGCCGCTTGGCCTGCCGGTACCTGTCAGCTGCTTCGGGAGTCCCGCAAGCCATCCATGCTCGATAGGACTCCTTTTTCAGCTTGACGGCAGCCCTAACCCCCGGTGTCCACCATCGGGTTCGGGGCTTGCCACCACGACTGGCACCGACCACCTTGCGGCCGCAACCACAACTGGCTGCCTCAGCAATAGAGGCACGGAATACGGCCCATTCGGACTCAATATCCCGGTCCTCCCTCGAGATGCAGGCAAAGCTCTGCCGGAGATGAGAGTTGAAGACTCGACGAACGGGAGATTCTGCCAGACGTTCCCAGCACACCCTCACTACGCGTTTGGGTCTGCCAGGTCTGTCCGGCATCCTTCCCCGCCATCTAATCCAACTCATCACCAGGTGGTGGTCAGTTGACAGCTCAGCCCCTCTCTTCACCCGCGTGTCCAGAACATACGGACGCAGGTCTGATGATACGACCACAAAGTCGATCATAGACCTGCGACCTAGGGTGTCCTGGTGCCAAGTGCACTTATGGGCATCCTTATGTTCGAACATGGTGTTCGTTATGGACAAACTGTAGTTCGCACAGAAGTCCAGCAACAACACACCGCACGGGTTCAGGTCAGGGAGGCCGTTCCTCCCAACCACGCCCCTCCAAGTCACACTGTCATTGCCCACATGGGCGTTGAAGTCTCCCAGTAGAACTATGGAGTCACCAGCTGGGGTGCTCTCCAGAACCCCTCTGATAGACTCCAAGAAGGCTGGGTACTCTGAACTGCCGTTCGGCGCATACGCACAAACAGTCAGGACCCTTTCCCCAGTCCTAAGGCGTAGGGAAATAACCCTCTCCTTTACTGGGAAGGACTCCAACACAGAGGCATCAAGCCGGTGGGCTAATAATAAGCCCACACCAGCTCGCTGCCTCTCCCCTGCAGCAACTCCAGAGAAGAACAAGGTCCAACCCCTCTCAAGGAATTTGGTTCCAGAGCCCAAACTGTGGGTTGAGGTGAGTCCGACTATATCTAGTCGGAATTTCTTTGCCTCTTCCCCAAGCTCGGGCTCCTTCCCCACCAGAGAAGTGACATTCCGTGTCCCAAGAACCAGATTTGGCCGCCGAGGACCAGGTCGCCCAGACACCCGCCCTCGACCACTGCCCAAATCGCAATGTACCGGACCCTTATGCTTGCCCCTGCAGGTGGTGGGTCTGCGGGGGGGAGTTCCCGTGAGGCTTCTTCGGGCTAGGCCTGGCCAGGCCCCACGGGTGAAGACCTGGCCACGAGGCGCTCGCCTGCGAGCCCCTCCCCCAGGCCTGGCTCCAGGGTGAGGCCCCGGTGTCCCTAGTCCGGGCGAGGTGCGGTCACTCCTCTTGTTCTTCTTCATAAGGGTCTTCTGAATCACTCTTAGTCTGTCCCGTCACCTAGAACCTGTTTGACTTGGGAGACCCTACCAGAGGCATAAAGCCCCCGACAACATAGCTCCTAGGATCATTCGGGGACTTAAACCCCTCCACCATGATAAAGTGGTGATTCATGGAGGGGATCATATCTCACGAGAGATATGATCTAATAAAAGGTTCCTAAATTGGTTCCTACTTAGATCGGCTTTTGTTTTCCAATTCATGAGAATAGTTTTCTTTGCGATGCATAACGCAGTAAGGACCATGCGTGAGGTGTTATTATCGATATTGATGCCACCTAAAAAGCCAAGTAAACACAATGTGGGGTGTGCTGGAATATTACATCTGGACCAAGTGGACAGCTCCTCACATACCTGAAGCCAAAACCTTTGGACAGGTGCACAGTACCACACAGCATGTATATAGTTTTTAACAGAGTTATTTGTGCACTGGGAGCAAATATTTGACTTTGTGAGACCCATCTTGAACATCCTTGTCCTTTGTGCCTCTGTGAAGGCTAAAGCTTGAAGAAGTTTAATCATTGGTCCTCACACATGCATGTGGGTTGGTATAAAATATTCTGATCCAATCAATAAAACCCGGTCAGAACCCAAATTTATTTCATTCCCTGAATAGAAATTTCCGGTTTACCCTGCCAAAAGCTTTTTCTGCATCTCGAGAAAGGATAATGGTTTCCAAATTCTGTATGTTAGAATAATCTATGAGGTTAATTAATCTACATGTGTTAGTTGAGGAGTGTCTACCTTTAATAAAACCGGTTTGGTCTGGATGGATTATGGTAGGAGTAATTTTCTCTAACCTTCTAGCCAAAGCTTTACTGGTTATTTTAAAGTCTACATGAATTAAGGAAATTGGGCGGTAGCTAGATGGGAGTGTGGAGTCTTTTCCTGGTTTGAATAAGAGAGTAATATTAGCTAAGTTCATAGTTGGAGGCATTTTATTATTCTCCTTTATTTCTTAATAACATTTTGTAAAAAGTTGGCGCCGGTGTAGTCCAGAATTCTTTGTAGAATTCAGCAGGAAAACCATCTGGGCCTGGGGCTTTATTATTAGGCATGAGCTGGAGAGCTTCCTGGAGTTCGCCAACAGATAGAGGTGAGTCCAGAGATGTTTTCTGGTTCAGTTGTAATATCAATAGATTTAAATTATTAAGAAATTGATCTATTTCATCCTCTGATGGGTCTAATTGTGGCGTGTATAATGCTTTATAAAAATCCCTGAAAATCTTGTTTATATTANTAATTGTGGTGTGTATAATGCTTTATAATAATCCCTAAAAATGGTGTTTATTTTATCAGGGTCATGGCTGATATTTCCTGCTGAGTCTTTAACACCGTAGATAGTTGTTTTTTCTTTATTTGTTTTTAATTGATTAGCCAAAAATTTCCCAGATTTGTTACTATGTTCAAAGTTCTCCAAGCGAAGCCTTTGTACTAAGAATTGTGTTTTCTTATTTAATATTTCCTCAAGTTCCAGTTTGGTTTTTCTTATTTCATTTAGAGTGTGTTCATCTTGAGAGACAGAGTAGGCCTCCTCTAACCATTTCATTTTACCTTCCAAAACTGATATTTTGGCTTTCTTTTTCTTGTGAGAGGAAAATAAAATTATTTTCCCACGCATTACTGCCTTCCCTGCCTCCCAGAGACTACACGCTGATGTTCCTGGTAAATCCTTGTTTTCTATGTATAGAGACCATTGTCTCTTGAAGTAACTGATGAATTCCGAGTCTCCAAGCAATGATGTTTTCAATCTCCAGTTTCGTGTTGGTGGTTTACTGTTCTTTTTACTTACCAGTGTAAGTGTCACTGGTGCATGGTCGCTGATAATGATGGGATGATTTTTGGTTTCAGATATATCACTCATCAGTGTGCTGCTGGTTAGAAAAGAATCTAATCTAGAGTATGAGTGGTGGACTGATGAGAAGAGGGTGTAATCCTCAACAGTGGGATGGTGAGAGCGCCAAGCATGGCAAAGTCCAAAATCCTTCATGTATTGTTTAACAACCTCTGAGGATTGGTCCTGTCTATTATTTCCATTGCGACTCAGCCTGTCCGCTCTCGGATCAAGAACCATGTTGAAGTCCCCTCCTATAATGAGTGTGCAGTCTGAGTGATCATAGAGTGATTTGAAAAAGGAGTGAAAAAAAGAAGGGTCGTCAGCATTTGGTCCATATACGCTTGCAATGCATAACTTCATATTTTGTTTATAAGCTTTAATTATGATAAATCTGCCCTGCGGGTCTGTGAGTGTGTCGTCAACGTGAAAGTTAAATTTTTTGTTGATGAGAATTGCTACCCCTCTCTGCCTTGAGTTGAAACAGGCGGAGTACACGTGTGGAAAGTGTGTTGTGGAAAGTGCATCTATAGATGTGTTTGTTAGATGTGTTTCCTGTAGTAAGACAATGTCTGCCTCTAAATGCTGCAGCTGATTAAAAATGTTTAGTCTCTTGACCGTGGAACCAGCTCCGTGCACATTCCACCAGATAAACCTCAGTGTACCCATCACCTGACTGGTGTTGGTGGACTCATGCAGATTTGTTTTTCGGATACGGAAGGTATGTCAGTGGGATTGACAAGTCCCATCCATCCATCGAAAATTCACATAAATAATAAAACCTTTGACTGTACAAACAATGAATGCACACAAGGTAAAGTTTTAAGTTTAATAAAACTGCATCGGGACCAGTCCAGGTTGTACCCCGCCTCCCACCCAAAAGTCAGCTGGGATAGGCTCCAGCATACCCGCGACACTAATGAGGACAAGCGGCGTAGAAAATGAGTGAGTGAGAAAAGTCATTGGGAAATGAAGTGAATACATGTCGCTCTAACAGAAAAGCTGCAACGGCGAAAGTTTCACAGTTTCTTATTATTGTAGCTGACATCGGGGTTTGCCTGAAATGGTCACATGATCCCTTTTATGTTTCCCTTTGAGTAATCTGCAGCAGCAGCATTCCTTCCCACAACTCTCCTGTTGGTGAAAGAGGCTCGGTTTTACTCCAACAGCCACACAATCTTCATGTGTTCTCATTCGCTAGACAAGTCAAAGAATCGATTTCAGCGTCTCATTTTGAGGGACGACACCGTAATGACTGAAATCTGCCGCTGCGTTCGGCCCGCGAGCATGATTACATGTTGTTAGACATATGTTATGTTATAAAGGGCCATTAGGTGATGGCTGCTGTACACCGAACACATCATGTGTTCAATATTGGCCGCAGTTGCCTCAATCGCTAGACTCCCGTGAACGTCATCGACGGTCAAAGATGGCATTGCAACGTCCACTTAGACCGAGGACGTAGTCGATGAGCATCTTTTCATTGCAAAAGTATCTACTGTCAGGCGAACCGCATCCCAGGTCAACTGTCCTCGCTGTACGCAGTCCGGACGGCCTCTATCATTGAGAAAGAAATGCTGCTAGAGTTTTGGCACTTGAATTCTTGGAGTGTTTCATTTGTGCATTTTATGTCCTTCATGTGTTCTGTAACAGTAATAAATACTGTAGGTCCCGTCTTCGTATTGCCTGCATATATCAAACCCACGGCCGGCCCTTTCAGGCTAGAAGCGATGCGAGCAGAGACGAATCACCGCTGCCGGAGCAGGCCGGGAAGAAAGGATGAATTTTTCTAGACAGAATGAGGGGAGCCATTTGTGATGCCATGACGTGCAAACTAACTATGAGTGCCATCAAGCAACACCTTAACCGCAAAACGATGTGACACCTACCCACCTCTGGTGCTATAAACCATCTAAAATAGCTCTCCTAAAAATACACTCTCTGCGGGAGGCTAAAAGGTGAGCTAGTGCGTGCAGGCCCGGGAGACTTCCCAGGCTCTGGCCTCTAGGATAATGGTGACTCAGGTGAAGGTGGAAAACAGCAAGCGGATGGAGAGCGAGGCTGATAACGGCAGCAGCAGGAGGTCAGGATGGATTTCGTCCGACACGTGAGGCTGGGATGTGCTGATTTGCTGGGGACACTTTGAATCCTTCTCACCTGCCTCCGAAGCCATTTTGGAACACTCGTTCATTCGGCAACAACCTCTTGGAGGAGTTCAAGTAAAGGTCAGAAGGGACTTGCTCGTTTTATGCGCCCATGTAAGCACAAAATTCACCCATGGACAAGAGGTTTCGGGAAAAGGGCGTGGGGAATGAAGTAAATCAATATGGCGGCCTGGGGATGTGGACAAAGGTTGGTTAGGGGGAAGATTAATGTTAGTTTGAAGAGGAACCATGCTTCAGATGCAGGCCAGCCACATATACAGAGTATGTCTCATTGATTATGCATCACCCTGTTAAGTACCGGAGTAAATAAGCATCCAATCATAACATGACTGCTTGCTTTGCAAGTTCCATTTTTCCAGGGTTTGTTTTCTAGTGCTGAGTGTCTCAAATAGTGGGGTGAGGCTCCCCTGGGAGAGGCAGGGAGGACTTCCAGCATTATTGCAGAGCTGCCAAAATGAAAAGGAAATACATGTGGACATATGAAGAGAATCAATAATAATAAAAATAAATAAAAAGTAGCCATATTCTTTTTCCATTTTGTCATTCCTATTTTCTGTATTGTCTTTGTTTTTTCTCATTGCATTTACCGGCTGGCTCAAGCTGACGGCTAAATGCAAAGACAAAAGGTTCTTCTGCCAGGGTGACTAGTCCATACTCGATCCCACGATTCCTGCTTGCAGTGGCAATTTATGTTTCAATGGCTCTTAGTGAGGATTTGCACGTTGTTTTGCCTTTGCTTTTACTCACCAGCTAGAGCCATCCGGTAAATGCAATGAGAAAAAGCAAATGCAAAACACAAAGACAAAACAGAAACAGCAGACAAAATGAAAAAAAGAGTGCCTACATTTGTATATTTTTTCAATTATTGACTGTCTTTATATCTCTTATGTATTTCATATACTATGTATGAATGTGCTGTACTCAGCTCACAATTTGCCTACGCATGTATACTTCTTGGTGTTGCATTTTGTTGGTTTCAGTTTAGAGTTCAGTCTGCACAGTACAGGTAAATAGATATGTTTCTCAAAAGTATTTCAAATAGAGGAGCATGACCCAGTGGAGGCAGAAGCCACTGTTCTAGTGCGAGTGTGCAGGTGATGGCGCAGTATCGCCCCCTTGAGGGATTAAGCAGAAGGAACTCACAAAGTAATGTTTTATTTCAGTAAAAAATGATCAGTCCTCATATGTACTGTACAAAATATTAATATTGCTAATATTGTTGACGGCAGGTGTGTCAGAGCTAACATGAGATAGCTAACCTTATGTAGTGACCTACACTGGAACCCCATCCTTCTATTTTTCGGTGTGCAGCCCTTTGCGGAAAACACCCCTGAATGACAGTGTCGCCTTTGAGTTCATTCATTCATTCATTTCCTATACAGCTCATCAGCATACCGTATGCTGGAGCCTATCCCAGCTGAGAAGCGGGCGAGAGGCGGGGTACACCCTGGACTGGTCGCCAGCCAATCGCAGGGCACATATAGACAAACAAACATTCACACTCTAATGGACAATTTAGAGTGGCCAATGAAGCTAACATGCATGTTTTTGGAATGTGGAGAAAACCCACGCACGCACGGGAGAACATGCAAACTCCACACAGAGATGCCCAACAGAGATTTGAACCCTGAACCTCCTGACTGTGAGGCCAATGTGCTACCCACTCATCCACCGTGCGGCCCCCCCCTTATGTTCAGTTGGCATTAAATGTTCCAAAGAAATAGCAGGAATGCAGCGGCACAAGAAAACCACCTTAACTATTTACACTTGTAGGTGAGCTGCTTGCGATGATAGTGGATCCACGCCGGCGCCACCACCAGACCGGACAGGTAGCCCAGCATGGCGCCCAGGCTGCAGGAGACAGGCCAAACCTGTACAGAAAATAAAAACAACATAGGGCTGTCAATCGATTCAAATATTTCATCGCAATTAATCAACATATTTGCCCATAGTTATCTCATAATGAATTGTTGATACAGGCGGTCCTTGAACTTCTAACGTTCTCCCACACTACCCAGATGGACTACTCTATACTGTATTTCCCCCTCACCTTATTTGGCTTAGGGTGGTGGATGGTGGCTCTTTGTTCATTTCATGCTTTTACCTTGATGTTGTTCTTCTCACACAATCGATTAAATCAATTTAAATATTGAAACACGATTAATCACATTTTTTTGTCCATAGCTGTCCTCTGCTGTGCCTGGCCGTAAATAGCAGCTCGTGACCCACAATTTTTAAGCCTGCAGTTCAAAGCAAAGAGTCAGCTGACAGCTTGCGTTTGAAGAGACACTTGTTAGTTGTATAAATGACAAAATTGAAATACCGGCAGTGCTCCAGTAGTTTCTCGCTTCTCTCTCGCAGGCAACGCAATACGTGAGTCACAGCCACAGTAGATACAAATAACTTAAGTCTTGTTGTAAGAGCAATCCGCCAGGGTTTTGAAACTAAATTCATCAACCAAAATACTCTTTTCTTTGTCCATTTCTGCTTAAAAATTGTTCTCGCTTGTGGCTCCATAGTCACCGCTGTTTCCTCAAACTACAGTGTGGGCTGAGGGTCAAATAGGACGTGTGTCAGAAAAATAGTAAGGAAACTTACATTAACAAGTTATTAACGCGTTTTAACGAGTTAACTTTGGCAGCCCTGGAAAAAAGGCTTTAGTCAGCTACAATAATAGATAGTGTTGTCCTGTCTCTGCAATGGACTCACCTGCCAAGGCCTGTCCCAGTCTAGAGGAATCGGGAAGGCTCCCACCCAGGCTCCCACCATTGTGAAGGCCACTGTGATCTGGAGACAGGTGTCCCACACCGACATGGCTCTGGAAGCGACACAGGACAGGTTTGAACCTACAGATTCGATGGATGGGTGTAACCATTCATCCACTGCATCGATTTCTATGATCCAACCACATCGATTTGGTGTTTACAAAATGTTTATCAATCAATCAACAAATACATAAACAAATGAAAAACTAATAAGTATTAAAATCTGTAATAAATTTCAGCTTTCGGTTAAATTTGTTGTTTATTGTGCACCCCCCCTCCCCCTTTATAACCGTGTCTTGTTTGTTGTTATCTGCCTGTTGCATAGTCTTGGGATGTGTTGGCTCTTTCTGTTTATGACACCCCTTTCCCCTGGGACAAGCAAGTTAAGTGGGAGCTTTATGCTTACTCTGCTCATAAATCAAGAGTTATCTCGTCCTCACCGCCTCATGAGCATCACAATATAAAACAACTTCATTCTTGAATCGAATCGCTTTAGAGGGCTCACCCGTGGCGACTGAACACTCGAATCCAAGCCTGGACGTTTGGGCCGAGGACGCAGAGGCACCTCAGGGTAGTGAGTGAGGACAGCAGCACAGCCAGTGAGAAGGTCTCCAATGCGGATCTGAGAAATTAAGACAAAAAAGCAGCCAACCAATAGAGAGAGACGAACGGTTAGGATTGACCAATGGGCGCACACAATGAAGCACTCACTCGATTAGTGGAGCGCCGTATAGAAGCATAACGGCGTGGAAGAACACGCAGGACAGGAAGAAGTACAAGCAGCAACGGAACAACCTGGACAGCTGCGCCGAGGAAAAAAGGGTTGCTTAAAACAACAATCAACAAGCTGCACACCTCCCCGGACCCCGACCTTGTATCCTAGCGCCTGCTTCTTGACCGGCGGGGCGATGCCGATCAGCCAAAAGATGACGACACTGACCGAGGCGACAGCTGCGGACACCGAGTAGAGCCAGAGAAGGTGGGTTCCATACACCGAGAACCCCGGAACCAGAGCAACGGGCACCGCGGTCGCCACAAACACCGAGAAGGCGATGATGGCGTGGGCGCTCGCCATGGCTCGGATCTCATGGTCCCACATGGCGGCTAGCGTGAGTGTCGATCGCGGGAGAACAACAAAAAGGTTAGTTAGGCCTGTACAAAAACGAACAAAGTTACAACGTCCATCGATGAGTCGATCTTACTTCCGCAAAAATGGAGACGGGCATACTTCCGTTTGAATTTCACAATTAAAGGGCCAAGGTTGAAAGAGCAAGTAACTATATCAAAATGTATCTAAGCACAACTAAAGTATGGATTACGAAGAATTTAACAAAATAATAATTTGATATGTTTCATTGATTTTAGAAGTAGAACTAAAAGCTAAAGCTGATACTTTGATACGCCGAGCGACCTAGATGTCAGCCAATCAAATCACGTCACATTGACACGCCATGAATAGACGTCATCGAGTACCGGAAGTGTACAAAACATAGCACTCAAGCTAGCGAGAGCGAGAGTAGTCTTTCCCCAGTTGCTAGTGCAATTCCCACAATTTTTATTTTAAGCGAATAGCACCGCTACAAGACGGAAATATGGTCTGTGAGAAGTGTAAGTTTACGATATTGCTATCTGTCGTTAAACCTTGTTGGTGCTCGCGAACGACATATCGTCTTCGTATGCTAATGCTAATGCTAATGCTACCTGTTATCTTAAACTGTTCAGCCCTGATTTCGCCCAAAAGGCTCACTAAATCACATTGTGTGTTTATTACAGAACGTCTGTTTCTCTTACGTTTCATTATAGGTGAGAAGAAGCTTGGGAGAGTCATCACCCCAGACACTTGGAAGGATGGAGCACGGAACACGATTGGTAATCCGTAGCTAAAATGTTCTTTAAAGTCGTTTTCCCTTTACACTTTCAGCAGTCTCGCACTATTAAGGGTGCGTTTACACTTGACTTTTTTGGTCCGTTTGATTGTCAAGTGTGAACGCAGTCCACGACCAAAAGGACTGGCCCAAGACCACCCTAGAGATGGGTCCAGGTCTTTTTGCAAGGGTGAACCCCAGCCACTAACTGACCAAAACATAAATACATTAGGTGTACTTACTGGATATGTTCAACAAAGGGCTCTTGTGGCTCATTACAGGTCGCCGAAGTCACCAGAAACACCGCTTTTTTTCAGCACATCTCTGCCAACTTTGATGTCTTAATGCAATTTGTATGCTTTTTAGTTATACACACTGTATATTAAAAACTCGTGTGTGACTTAGTGGAACTTAGTACATCGTGAAAGTTATTTACAGGTACTGGACAGCCAGCGCTGCAAGTGTTCTGTTGGTGTCCTAACTCTTGAGAATAGCCATATGTTATTTCCTACTTTCATCTTGTGCTAATGCAGACATATGTCCAAACAGAAACTCTTGTTATCCGGACAGATAATTGGTTCCAGACCCAACTGTGGCAAGTGAATTTCTGCAAAGTAGGATTCATTGTTAAGAAATCTAATCATTTTGTAGTTGGAGCATATAAACTTTTTCATGATTGTCTTGTAGACATTAAATAACATCCCTATAATCAAATTTACACTCCTATTATTGTTTATATACACCACACTGCTAATGCGCAGGCTACTGGTTCATTGCGGCGACATGAGACGGCCACAGCTGAATAGCATGCTAGCAGTATAACTAGTTAGCCTCAAATGTATTTATTCAAAATTTAAGAGAGTTTCAAACGTAGCGGGCAAGAAAGGCAATGTAAGAAGCCAAAAAAACATACCACTTCCACATGGAATAGGAGGAGAACTTCTTTTTACGCTATCATGTTGGCCATGGCTGACTACATTCAGTGTGACAGTATGTGATGTCATGTTTCAGCATTTTTGTGTGTGTAATTACTGACCCTTATTGGCCAGATTACTACATATAACTTGTATTGCAGTACTTTTTCACTAATAATCTCCATAGTCAACCATCATTTATTAAGTAATTTTTGAAAAAACTTAAAAGTGAGTGCGTTATATTTGAACCGCAGTGTAGCAAGGGACAACTGTAAAGCAATGTTTTTGTGAAGTCACTGACTGCAGTTTCTGTTTTAGAAAGTGGTGGTCGCAAGCGGAATGAAAACAAGTTGCTAACTTCCAAGAAAGCCAGGTGAGTCTCACGGCGATGTCTTAATCTTAAGAAGGGCATATACCAGTGGTATCAAACTCAATTTAACTGGGTGGGGCTGGATGTTTGTCATGTCCCGTGTTATTCCTAGCAGTCTTTAGCTGCCAAAAGTCTTAGCTGCCTCGTCAGCATCGAGTGGTGCCGGTACGGCCGCACCGTTGTTGGTCAACGTACAGACCTCAAAATCTTAAGACCAGTTGAAAAATATGAGACCACTGCTGTTTACACTTTGCCAGGAAGCATCAAAAATGGGACATTGAAAGGTGGAAAAGAGGGTTTTTTTCTCAGATGAAAAAAAAATGTAACCTTAACGGTCCAGATGGCTTCCAATGTTACTGGCTTGACAAGTTCGAGATCCCACCTGAGATGTTTTCTACCTGGCACAGTGGAAGGGGGTCAATCGTGGTCTGGGGTGCATTTTCACTCAGTGGAACACTGGAGCTTCAGGTGGTGCTGGGTCGTCAGACGGCGGCGGGTACGTGCAGATGTTGCAGCGGGCATCCCTCATGACTGAGGGCCCTCGTCTGTGTGGTAGCAGCGGGGGTTTTTCAACGGGACAAGGCTGCAGTTCATAATCCTCGCTTGACAAAGGACTTCTTCAGGGACAATAACCTCACTTTTTTGGACCATCCTGCATGTTCCCCTGATATATATTCCATAGAGAAAATTTGGGGATGGATGGCAAGGGACTGCCTGGCCATCTGTTGATGCCCTTCGTGAAGCCATCTTCACCACTTGGAGCAATGTTCCCACTAGCTTTCTGGAAACACTCGCACACAACAATCGAGCTACTCATTATTGAGTCCTACTGTCAACATTTTTTGTCCTGGTTTGGAGAGTTTTTTGTCATTTTTTTAGCGATGGTCTTAAACGTTTGATCAGCTAATAAACAGCCTATTTCAGTTTAATTGTCCATCCATCCATCCATTTTCTTCAGCTTATCCGAGGTCGGGTCGCGGGGCAGCAGTCTAAGCAGGGAAGCCGAGAGGTCCCTCTCCCCGGACACTTCGTCTAGCTCTTCCCAGCGGATGCCGAGGCGTTCGCAGGCCAACTGAGAGACATAGTCTCTCCAACGCGTCTTGGGTCTTCCCCGAGGCCTCCTACCAGTTGGACGTGGCATGAACACCTCCCCAGGAAGGCGTCTGGGAGGCATTCTAACCAGATGCCCGAGGCACCTCATCTGGCTCCTCTCAATGCGGAGGAGCAGCGGTTCTACTCCGAGTCTCTCCCGACTGACAGGGCTTCTCACCCTATCTCTAAGGGAGAGCTCAGCCACCCTGCAGGAGAAAACTAATTTTGGCCGCTTGTACCCGCCATCTTGTCCTTTCAGTCACTACCCAAAGCTCATGACCATAGGTGAGGGTAGGAACGTGGATCGACCGGTAAATCGAAAGCTTTGCCTTTTGGCTCAGCTCTCTTTTCACCACGACAGACCGGTGCAGAGTCCGCATCACTGCAGACACCGCACCAATCCGCCTGCCCATCTCACGTTCCATCCTTCCATCACTCGTGAACAAGACCTCAAGGTACTTAACTCCTCCACTGCCAAGGGGTCACAATCCCCCTTCAGGCTTTTGCATACTGTAGCTCTACTTAAAACCTCATTAAGATCTGAATGTGCAAAAGGTAAATTCTAGCAATTTTTCAACTGGTCTTACGATTTTGATCAGGACCAATAGTATCCATAACCACCTTCATTATCCTAGCAGGGACAATGTCTAGAGGGCAGTTGGTGAGGTTTAGCTGTTGGACTGGTTATTTTAGAAGAGAAGTTCTGAAAAGTGTGTTTTACAGGGGAGTCTATCCTCCTTCAGTGCCGCCAATGTTTGAGAAGGCAGGAGCAAAGTTTGTTGGCTGTTGAGTAGGTGATGATCACGCGCAGGAAAAGGCGGCACGTTTGTGTGCAGATGGAGGTGCTAGGGCCTTGAAGCGGAACAGGGAGCGATCAGAAATATAATATTACTTAAGTCAGAAACTGACACTAAAACTCCAAGGGAGATTGCAAGATGCAGTCTGTGGCTAAACTGATGAGTGGGACAAGCAATGGACTAGGTGAGATCCAGGGATTCTTGCAGAGAATTAAAGCATTCAGCCAGCTGATTGCACATCAGACATAAAGACCACATAATATCAAAGTGTATCATGGTTTCTGTCAAAAACTCTATTCTTACATAAAGTCTTAGTTTTGTGGACGCTATACACATAACACAGGACTATAAAGTGCGAGTACACTGTAGCTCAGAGGTGGCCCCTTTCAAAGTTTGCTTGTAAAAAGTAGCAGTAGCCCTGCCCATCCTATCTGGTCGCGGCGTGCTGGGAAAAAAAGTGGTTTGGGTGGAGGAGCTTGGAGAAAGCACTGTTTCTGTCTGGGACGGTAAACCAGGTATGTCTTCAATCTGACGTGTAATCCACTCCTTTTTCCACATCGTCTTTTGAACATCTTATAACTGACATAAATTGAAATCTATCAGTCTGGAAAATAATATAACGCCATTTCCAAAGCTTTCGGACTCCAGCAAACCACATTGCAAGCCATTTTTCCCAAATGGCGAAAACAGGTGACATTGCTAAACCTTCCCAGGAGTGCCCAGCCAACCAACTTTACCCCCAGAGCGCGACAACAACTCCCCCAAGAGGTCGCAAGAGACCCCACAACAAAATCCAAAGAAGTGCAGCCCTCATTTACCTCAGTTAAGGTTAGCGTTCAAGAATCCACCATAAGACACCGGCCAAAAGTGACCATTACAGAGTTCCAACACGAACACCACTGCTGAACAAAAAGAACATTAAGGCCTGTGTCAGTTTTGCCAGAACACATCTTGATGATCACCAAGACATTTGGAAAAATGCTCTGGGAAATATCCCAGATGTCTCATGTCCCATTACATCTGGCTTAAAAGTAACACTACTATTCAGAAAAAGAATGTCATACCAACAGTAAAATAATATAAATGGAAACATGAATTCTGCTGTCTACCAAAAAATCCTGAGAGAGAGAATGTCGAACCATCTGTGTGTGACCTCAAGCTGAAACAAACTTGGGTTCTGCAGCAGGACAATGATCCAAAACACACCACCAAGTCCAGCTCCGAATGGAGAAAAAACTGAACGAAGACTTTGGTGTAGCCTAGTCAAAGTCCTGACCTGAATCTTATTGAGATGCCGTGGCATGACCTCAAAAAGGGTGTTCATGCTGGAATATCCTCCAGAACTCAAGAAGGGGTCAAACACTTGACAAATGTCAATATTTCCTCTATCAAACACATTCCATCTTGTTTTATCCGGGATGAGTCAAGAGCTGCAATCCATCTTGCTTTCAGGTTTGACCCTTACAGCAAGAACGGCTTTGCCACGTGCAGGATCTGCAAGAGCTCGGTCCATCAGTCTGGATCCCATTATTGCCAAGGCTGCGCCTACAAGAAAGGTTGGTCCCGTGAGCACAGTGTTGCCAGAGTATCTATTTTTTTTTTTTTTTGAAGAGAGGCTGCGTGGCACAAGGCTTTCATTTCATGTTCGTTTTCTTTTTGTTGCCTCTGGGAGCGGAGCTTTGGTCATAATGCATTACACACAAGTTTACCCACTTAGGAAAATTTGATTAACTTGAAAATCGCTTTTCCCTCTTTTCATTAAAACAAAACAAAACAAAAAATACAAGCTGCCTTTTGTCAGTGCATGGATAATGCTGACAACTTTTCTTTTAAAATTGTTGAATTCAGACATTATGCCTTTGAATATAATGAGAAATAAGCACAACATATCATAAAGACAACGTGGACAGTGTGGAGGTCTAGTAAATGAATAGTATACATTTGAAATGTTGCCAGTCATAAATAAAACCAATAGTTGACAGCTCTAATAGTAATAAAGTTGGAGACCCCTGTAACCTGGACACTGCCTTTATAAACAGGGCAGAATTCTATGTAATAAAGATATTCGATTTGTTATCTTGAACTACAAAATACATTTTTTCCCACTGGGATTGACTGGCGACCAGTCCAGAGTGTACGCCGCCTCTCGCCCAAAGCCAGCTGGGATAGGCTCCAGCATACCCCCAACCCTTTGGGGATAAGCGACATAGAAAATGAATGAATGAATGAACTTATTTCCCATGTATTTGTATTTCTCCATAACATGCATCAAATTCTTAAGGTACAAAAAAAAAAATCCACCCAAAAGTGTATTTAAAAAAAATTCCCAGAGCCCTGGCAAATAGTATGTACAGTTAATCAGTGTGGTGGGTATCGGTAGCAGCAGCATAAAACCCTTCTCATAGCATCCTTAATGCTGGCTATTGAAGTGAACTTCAACAAGGGTGAAAAAGCTAGCATTTGTGCAGATAATATTGGTTATTGAAAATGAGGACTTTTGCTGTCTTTTTCCCTTTTCTAAAAGACTCAGCATAATGTTTGATATTCACTCCGAGTCACAACCTTGTCTTACTTTTGTTTTCAAGGAGGAGGGGGGGAATTGTCAACTGATGCTGTGGTCACGCTCACTAGTAAAACCAATGACGTGTGTGTGCGCGCCCAACCTAAAGGCTATCTTGAGTGTATGCTACAAAAACAAATCCCACATTGTTCCAACTGATTCCAGGGATAGGAACTCATAATTAATTTATTTTTAAAAATCTCAAAACTGCAGTGGCATTTATTTATCACTCACATGATCATCTTTATTTTATTTTATTTTTTTATCTTCTCCCCCAGGAATCTGCGCAATGTGTGGCAAGAAAGTTCTGGACACCACAAACTACAAGCAGACATCAGTGTGACGATCTCGCGGTGACGTAGACATATGTTGGTCATATTGTTGCCTCGTGGTCTTATTACGTTATTGAATGGCTTTATTAGGATGAAACTAACTACACCTCATGTTTCTTTAGTTAGGCCTTTCCTTTTTTTATGCTTTTTGTGATTTACTGTGTATATGTAGTGTTTATTGTGTCTATTTTTTGAGTAAACTGTTAACACTCAGTCTAAAAATGAAAGCCTCATTACACTCGCGACAGAAACCCTGTTCAATGTCAAATGACAAATTGCAATGTCTTACACCCCTTTGAGCAATAAATGCAGTTTGGCAACTATGTTACATCATAAAGCACCAAAGTAGACCTCATGAGTACCGTATTTCTTCTAGTAGTAAGCCAGGGCATAATTTGTGGCACTCTGTATGCTTTTGCTCTCCATGGTTGGCAGACGGGATAGGTTGCTTGCTGCACGGCCGTGAGACCATGCTTTTGTGTACAGTGGAACCTCTATCTGGGTGTCTGTAAATAATTAATTTGATTTATTAGTTTCCTGTTGACAGAAAAACAAATCCAGGGCCTACTGTGATATGTTAATATTTGCGACGTAGGAGCCCTTTTATATTAATGGAATAGTTTTGTAGTTTGAGCATAGAAAACCTGTTTATGGTCTTGTACATATTGTTACTCTTACTGGTGAACACAGATGAGTGGAAGGAGCAACTTGCAACTTTCTTTGGCATCATGGTGGCTTATTTTGCAGCCATAATGATAGGAAAAACCCACAGAACACCCACTTTACGTAGTGCACTTGAACGGCTAATCAGCGCAGAACGCACACTGACCATTCTGTGTGCGTTCTATGAACAAATAAACCACCCACACACATAATTAAAGAGGATTAAGGGATTCCTTGGCCAGAATACTCCTAAAACAGAGGTTTCCAAATTTTTACAGTTGCATACCCCTTCAGACTATTGACCTTAAGCCATGTACCCCCTACTCCTGCAAACATAACCCATTTAAAATCTTAACTTGAAATACTGAACATAATTAATTGGTTCATTAATTTTTTATGAATTCCATGTCAAAAATGTGTATTTTGCATGGTCATATTTTGATCATGTTTGACATAGACAAATAATCAGCCTACATTTTTTAAATTCCAGTCTGATGTTGGAATCCTTGCTTTTGAATGGCTTGAATTTGAGCTTCACTTTGTTGTCCAATCACGATGGCTATGGTGCAAGTCTTCACTTCAATACCAAATTGAACAAACAATGACAATGATAAAGCAGTATCCGCAATACAAAAAGACGTACAACCAATAGTAATACTCGCTCACAGTGACCGGTTTTCACCGCTGATTTATATTGGTCTTCAACAATAAACACGTTCAATGTACAAAATAACCATCAAACTTTTTTATTTGCCCATGTGATGCACACAGAGCAATGAACAACTTCACACTCTGTGAGGCATTCAGGTGCACTTGTAATTGTGAGTCTTTGGCAGGAATGGTCATTTTTAATCATATACCCCCTATCACAATTGGTACCCCTGGGGATACGTGTAGCCCACTTTGAGAACCTAGGCTGTAACCTAAACTGAGTCACCAATGCATGGATGCTGTGCTTGAACATTGTTTTTGGCGTGACATTTTTTCTTTGAGGTTCCGCTGTATTTTGTATGCTTTCTTGAATGAATGAGTGTCATTTGTCTTTTTTGGAGAGTTTGCTGCCGTGCCATTCATGGCGCTCACGCAGCTTTTCAGCATCCAGTAGTGTGCACAACACTGTACCACGGTTACGGTGCACTACCTGGTATTGTTGTTCTGTTTGAGGTGAGGCGGTTCTTGAAGTGGCAGTGGTAGGCTATCTGATTATTTTGAATATCAACAAAGGAAATGTCATCACTTTCATATGCTTTTTTATTTTGGTAAACAGGCAAAACATCATGTCAGTACAACCGTCTTATTTCCTCATTGAATTTGGACAGACATAAATAATGTGTATATTACAAAGATATGAGTCATTACAGGTCATACAAGTCTAAATAGAGTAATACTACTACTACTACTACTACTACTAATAGTAATGGTGTGGTGAAAGGTTTAAATAGTACCACTTTGCAAAAGCACCAGTGGAGTTCCCATAAGGGCAGTAAAAGTTAAACGAAATTCTACAGTGTTCACAGTGAATGTTTCTCAGCTGCAGGGCTGACGTCTTTCAAGCTTTTGGTGGATTTGCTTCTTTTCTTTTGTGTCAAGACCATCCCAACTCAGTGCTTGGAAAGGGTCAGGAACTCCTCCCGGGTTTTGGGGTCTTCCATGTATAGACCTAGCATGGAGCTGGTCACTGTGCGACTGTTCATCTTTTGCACGCCGCGCATTACCATGCACATGTGTCTGCAGGAGGATATAGTAGATTAGACTGCGCCATTCAGCCATTAAAGCTGCGTGTGTGTGTGTGTGTGTGTGTACTTACACTGCCTCAATAACCACAGCGACGCCTTTTGGCTGCAGGGCTTCTGTTATGGCAATGGCAATCTGCTTGGTGAGACGCTCTTGAACTGTGGGGAGGAAAGGAATACTGAACACATCTGAACAGCATGGACACCCTAGGAAAATGACCGGGGGAAACTCACCTTGAAGCCTCCGACTGAAGATCTCCACAATCCTGCACATGAAAGAAGATTTGTCAACATTTTCCATATTGGGAATCTGTGATGGTAAGCAGTGGTTTCCCACGGGATTTTCTCATTGGCGCCGATGGAGCGCTCCATGCCGCCAGCTTCAGACTCAATGATGTGAAATAACAGAAGAAGGCTACAACTATGCAAACACTGTGTGTGTGTTTACCTTGCCATCTTGCTCAGTCCCACTACTTTTTTATTGGGAATGTATCCGATGTGGACCTGGAAAGAAAAGATGAAGTCGCTTTAGCAAAAAAAAAAAAAAGGCTTAAAGACGTCTCCAGAAGGCGCTCACTTTGCCAAAGAAGGGCACCAGATGATGCTCGCACAGGGAGTACACGTCAATTCCCTTCACGATCACCATCTCATGGTGGTCCTCGTCGAATATGGCGTCGTTCAGGATGTCTGCAGGGAGTCAAGCATATCACACCAGGTATTTATAAAAAATAAAAAAAAAGAACCGTTTCAACATGCATAACCACCTGCGCTTGTCAAACATGTTCAGGGAAAATAAATGCAGAGTGACATCCGTCCTCTGTGATTATTCTGCCCTAAAGGTTAGGATTATAATAACTTGTTTGATGTTACTATCGTATTATATTAAATGGCTTTGTGAGCCCGATGTTACTGTTGCAGCTGTTTTGAAACAGGCCTACAATTCATAATACAATGTGTGTATATGTATATATATATATCTAAAAAAGATCTAAAAAAGAGTTTGTATAGGCCAAGTCATAAAATCCTACATGTTTGTAGCAATACTCTACGTTTCAACTTTGTTTAATGTCAAGTGTTGCTGAAGGTGGGCACTCACCGTCCACTGTCTCATGGTAGCCCTTGGTGAAGAACTGCATGGCCTTGGCGGCCCTCAGGGGCGTGCGCAGCAGCCCCTGGCGGTCCACGTCCTCTCCCAGCTCCCGCAGGATGCTGGTGTAGGCGGCCTCCAGGGCGGGCAGCCGGCTCTTGTCTTCGGCGTCCTTGCGGGAGGTCTCATGCTGGCGGTGCACGACCGACTTCTTGCTGTCGATGATGAGCTCGGAGAAGTTGTTGCAGTGGAACTCTTCCACGACGTCGTTCACCTTCCCATTGCAGTGGCCGTTCATAATGGCTGGAGCGCTGCTGGAGGAGGAGAAGAGCAGACGAGTAGTCCTCGAGCTGCTGGGCGGCCACTTTTTAAAAGCAAGCTGATTTGCCAAGGTGCGGGCACTCAGGTACACACCCACCCGAGCATCAGCCGTCACTCCACCCAAATTTGTCCGCATTCCTATCACCACAACTCCACCCCGTCATTTGACGCTGTGTATCCTGATCACGCATTGATTAGTGTTCATTTTGTTGCTCAATCCCATAACAGGCTCATGACTTCATGTGATGCCTTGACATTTAGGCACAAGGCTGCAGATCAGCCTTGTCCAAAGTGTGGCCCCCAGGACCATTTGTGTCCTGCTGCATGATTATCTTCAAATAAAGTTCACCGAGGTGACGCTGACAAAGGAAAAAAACAAAGGCCGGACAGTAATCGCTCATAGTTTTGTAATTGCACAAAGTAGGATTTATTGGTAAATGGAACCTTTCTGTAGTCAGAGCACACAACACAAAGTTTTTTACCATAAAAAACATTACCCCCTAGTAACCCCCTCCCGCGTTACACATACACACATACAAATGCATCTAATGTATGTATAAAATAATCTAATGTATGTATAGTGTATAGTATAATGTATGTATAGTGTATAGTATAATCGTATGTATAGTATAATGTATGTATAGTTGAGTCTACAGGGTTACTGGGTAAGGAGGAAAGGTGTCTGTGTAGTTTCTTTGCGTACAAAGAATAAAGATAAAAAAGATACCGATCCTGCTGAGGGTTTAAGGACCTTCTACGGCCCTGTCCAGCTCTCCTGGAGTAACTACCTGTCTCCTGGAATGTCCTCCATGCTCTTGAGACAGTGCTGGGAGACACGGCAAACCTTCTTGCAACGGTACGAATTGATGTGCCATCCTCAAAAAGTTGGACTAGTTGTGCAAGCTCCGTAGCGTGCAGGTAGCGCACCATGCTATCAACAGAGATGTTGATCCAAGCCAAATGAAAAACTACAGCGGTAGAAGTCAGTCATTAAAAAGGAGAAGAGGAATCAGTGGCCCCAACTTGGAAAAGCATTCCTGTTTTGGGGTCTGTCTCTTTGTTGCCCCTCTGATGCTCCTAGTGTTGATTTCATGAACAACCCCCTCTGCTACTTAACTGACCACATCAATATCCCAGACGTTTGACTGATAGCAACTATACTCTGATTAAAAGAGTTCATCTAATTATTTTTAAGCAGTATGTATATATATATATATATATATATATACATACACACACACACCGTATATAGATAAGATTGCATAGTGATGCTACTGACTTGTGGTAATGTCTGTTAGGGATGTCCAATACCACTGCCATAAAAATGTAATATCAGTATCTTTTCCCCCCTCCTATAATTAAAAGCAATTTTTTAAAAATGCCTTTCATAGCCCTATGGGTGCTTGTATTTTCCAGCGTGCAAATGATGACCCCATCAAATTGTGTCTGAAACTTTTGCTAGTAACAAGTTTGCTCGCTCTGTACTTGACTAACGGTATGTCTGTGGTGACTCCTTCGGATGTTAAAGCCCTTTTCTATCGTCGTTGGATTCACCAAACACTGGCCGGATTCACCAAACTTGTGGAGTTCCACGAGCCACGCTTTGCCACGCCCAATTGCAAGTATTTCTCAGATGTTTGCTTAGGCAGGTTGTACAATGTTGTTTACAGCCACGTCGAGGAGCTAATTGCTGATGCTGTATCCATTCGATGTGATGTTACACATATCATTATCATTATGTTAATATCAGAATCGAAATGTGAGAAATGGACAATATCTGCATATCGGCAAAACAAGCCGGTATCGAACAGCCCCGCTATTTATGGAATAATAATTGTGCCATCACATGAGGGGTCGGCAAGATTAACATTAGCTGCTAATTACACCCTCATAACTTCCGTGACTCGGATCATGATTTTCATTTTCCTGTGGGGGCTTTTTGGAGTCGTAACCGTAGCTCATGAATGCCTTGTAGAGTCCCGCGGGGCCATCATAGTGTGCGTTTCTATGCGTGCATATGTGTGTTTGTTTACAGGCCAAAAATGTTGACTTTCCAAGCTCCAAAGTGAGGTCCCATGCACAGATGAGCCGATCGAATGAGCAATAAAAATAACATTGGTCAGGGCCTTTGCGTGAAAGTGAAGCGCAATGAGCACACGAGGCATTTGTCCTTCACGTTGTGGACAGTTTCTGGTGTCACCATAGCAAAGCTTAATCATGTGATTATCTGCTTTTCTTGGAAGAGCATGGGGAACGAGAGCATCGAGGCTGTCTGTATTTCATTCTTTTTTGCACCACCATGTTTGATGGTTTTCCCTTTAAAAGTAAAGATGAATATTTCTTAAACTGAGATAATATTTTCTACTGTGCTTGCTGTATGAACACAACAAAGCAATACATTTCAACGGAATATATCTGTGAAAATACAGTACAAGTTTTGCCACCTAAGTGGTCATTATTTTGCCTGAGGCCGGCTGTACACCGGGGCAAAGTGGGGCGCTGCCCCCCTAAAGAAATGGCTTGCCCCCATCCATCCATCCATTTTCCTCCGCTTATCCGGGTCGCGGGGGCAGCAGCTTCAGTAGGGAAGTCCATACCTCCCGGTCCCCAGCGACCTTTTCCAGCTCCACCGGGAGGACACCAAGACGTTCCCAGGCCAGCTGTGATACATAGTCCCTCCAGCGTGTCCTAGGTCTTCCCGCTGGCCTTCACCCGACTGGGCATGCCCGAAACACCTCACCAGGGAGGCGCCCGGGAGGCATTCGGACTAGATGCCCGAGCCACCTCAACTGGCTCCTCTCGATGTGAAGGAGCAGCGGCTCTACTCTGAGCTCCTCCCGGATGGCCGAGCTCCTCACCCTATCCTTTAGGGTGAGTCCAGCCACCCTACGGAGAAAACTCATTTCCGCTGCTTGTATCCGCGATCTTGTTCTTTCGGTCATGACCCATGAAGTCTCCCAGCAGAACTATGGAGTCACGAGCTGGGGTGCTCTCCAGAACCCCTCTAATAGACTCCAAGAAGGCTGGGTACTCTGAACTGCTGTTTGGCGCGTACGCACAAACCATAGTCAGGACTCTTTTCCCAGCCCTAAGGCGTAGGGAAATAACCCTCTAGTTCACTGGGGATGACTCCAACACAGAGGCACCAAGCCGGGGGGCTAATAATAAGCCCACACCAGCTCGCCGCCTCTCCCCTGCAGCAACTCCAGAGAAGAACAAGGTCCAGCCCCTTTCAAAGAATTTGGTTCCAGAGTCCAAATCTCTCCGCCTCTTCCACAAGCTCGGGCTCTTTCCCCACCAGAGAAGTGACTTTCCATGTCCCAATAACCAGATTTGGCCGCCGAGAACCAGGTCGCCCAGACACCCGCCCTCGACCACTGCCCAAATCGCAATGCACCGGACCCTTATGCTTGCCCCTGCAGGTGGTGGGTCTGCGGCGGGGAGTTTCCGTGTGGCTTTTTCGGGCTAGGCCCGGCCAGGCCCCACGGATAAAGACCTGGCTACCAGGCGCTCGCCTGCGAGCCCCTCCCCCAGGCCTGGCTCTAGGGTGAGGCCCCGGTATCCCACGTCCGGGCAAGGTGCGGTCACTCCTTTTGTTGTTTTTCATAGGGGTCTTCTGAATCACTCTTAGTCTGGCCCGTCACCTAGAACCTGTTTGCCTTGGGAGACCCTACCAGGGGCATAAAGCCCCCGACAACATAGCTCCTAGGATCACTCGGGGACTCAAAACCCTCCAACACGATAAGGTGGTGATTCACAGAGGGAGGCTTGCTCAACATCTAACTCAAAGTAGCCCGTGTGTGGAATAGCCAGACCAGTTACAAGACTTCAACTTTTCTGGGCCCCAGGGTTCAAAGTGTTTGACAAAGAAACGTTCAGTTTCGAGTGACACCATGGAACCTGTATCACCGAGGCAAGGGAGCACTACTAGTAAGACAGAAATGTTTGGACAAGCTGAGACCAAATTAGCAGGAACTTGTGCTACTGGTTTTGAGAGCATTACAATTACGAGCAAAATGTGCTGGTTGCCGGCACCTTCTACAAACGACTGCATTACGATGTGGCCGCTGGTGGGAACCTTTGCCAAGCCCTGTCGCCCGGGTGAGCTGGTTTTATTGCTCTTGTTGGGTTTTAAGCATTTCCTCTAACAAGATCCAACAACTCTGAATTTGGGCTGGGCTGCTGAACTGATGTTGATTGTGACGCTCTTGTACTGCATGCTGCAAACCAAACGCAACCAAGCGTTCTCACCCCCACTGCAGGGGTACTACCTCATTCTCACCTGGGTGGGCACAGCAAAGGAAAAGTGCACAAAAAACCCAGATCCCGGGCACTGCATCACCACCCGGAGCGCCCAGCGTCCCTAAAACAGAAGAACAAATGAAACGGACCCAGTGGAGGAGAACATGTGATGTGAACTCTGACGCCGGTGCCCCCTCGTTTACAGGGAAAATGGCCGCTTTATTCAGACTTAATTTCTATCCTGAGACCTGACTGGAACCGTTGAGCAGGGAACGCTAAGCAGGTAGGGATGTATCTGGACGGGAATTAAAGCGTGATAAGTCATCTGCATGTGAAGCTATCCTGCGCTCTACTCCGATCCTCCACATGCCAGAAATATTGTCGCAGCTGCGGATCGCTCTTGCAAAGGGTTCTACGGCCAAATGGAACCGTAAGGGGCACCCCTGCCTGCTTCCCGGTGGAGATTAAGGGGTTGTGACATCTGAGACTGCAGCAGTAAAGTCATTTTATCCCGGTAATGGAGTTTGGGCCGAAGCCAAATTGAGGTAAAACCGCAATTGGGTACGTCCACTCTGTCCGGTCAAACGCCTTCCCGGCGTCTAGAGATGAGACGCACTCGGTGGACCCATTTTTTTTGCACCTCAGGACGACCAGCGATTATTTCCCAAACAAAACGAGTTAAGGCCAGGCTGACTTCTTCAAACTTATTATAAAAATGGACCAAATGAGCCAGTTTTTTGAACAGCTCACCAAGATCCGAACCCCTCTTAGAGCCATAAAGCCCATCTCTATCAAACACTTCTCTAGGCCCTCTTATGTGATTGACACATTTTTCGCTGTCACTAGACAGCCGCAAGATGCCTTCATGAACACTTCGAACATCACAACATCATCTTTATTGTGCATGTATGTGCGGTCTAAATAAACGTAAACCTTAAGTGTATATTGTTATCATTTACTTGTAACTCTTAATGCAGAAGTACAATTGAATGCATTTAAGGATACTCGGAAATCAAAAAATGGAATTCAACCCTATATGACGCAGTGTCTTTGAACGCAACCCTTCATTACTCATAATGAGCTCATAATAATATATATAAAAGTATGTCTCAGATGTTCTGCTACTATTAAAAAAACAATTTACCGATCTTTTAGTTTGATTTTAAATGTCAATTAATTTTTATTTAGAAGCTGTTATTGCGTACAAATATATAAAATCATGTCCTGTTATTTTTTTTATGCATCTGTAGATTATTGTCAAACATATTTGTAGGCTTGTGGAACAAATTCATTGTATTTACATAATTTCCCGTGGGAAAAATTGCCTTGTTTCCACTGTACTCATATTTTCTATTATTTCCAGACACGCATTTAAGAGTTGTCATAAAAATGCATATTTGTTCCTACCAGGAGGATTAGTTTTAATGCTGCTTTATTCATGATAAGTGGGCCGAAAATCACGTTTCCCGATTATAGACAGAGGACATTTTTGATTGGCGGGTTGCATTGTATGACATTTTTAGCACACCGCCACCTGGAAAAGAAAAATGGCCCCATTCCTGCTGGAAATAATGGCTACTGGGAAGAGAAGGAGTGGTAACAAAGTCCCACATGCACTCCTAATGTGTGCGTTCACACTCTTCAACAATTCTTAGTAGTTCCAACGGCAACTTTTAACTGGAAAAAAATGTTTCTGTCACTCTTTGCGGATGATTTCTTTTCGCATTTTATTTGATGGTTACTGGACAGCAGCATTTCGGCATTGTTCCCGCCGATAAAATACAACTTTGGAAAATAGCATTTGGACACTTTAGTACTGCATAAAAATGGCAAATGATGAGCAACTACAGTCAACTCAGCAAAAGTATGACGTTTTTAGGTTGATTACTAGATTACTACTCCACGGGGACAGCAAATAGTGTGTCCCATTCAACTCCGCACAATTCATTTGGTTTGTGAAGCACCAACTCACAACAGGACAGTCAGAGAACCAACTGAACCCCGTATGAGCAAGCCCTTGGCGACGGAGACAATGATCCTCTTTTATCCTTATCGTCCTGATTATATGACCTTTTAGTATGGATCCCGATCGTTGATATCTTTAAAACCAGCACTCCTGCCTGTCCTGGACCTCCATGTAGCTTGATATAAATGTCTTTAAATACATGATATACTGTATATAATTATATACATGATATTCTGAATGTATACAATCACAATTATATACACCCTTTGTAGACTTATTATTATGAGTGGTATTGACCGGAGTCAAATTCCTAGTGTGGCAACACATACGGCGAATAAAGCTGATTCTGATTCTGATTTTGATTTTGATGTATATTTTTCCGCTGGTGCTCCAGGTACTTTGTATCTTTCCCTGCTTCCTCAAGTCTCATGCTTTCTTGGCGATGTCAGCGTTGCGTTTTGTCAGATGCTCATTTAAGTAGACGTTTGTGCCTTTCAAGTTCTTCCTGTTTCAGCAGTGCAGGTTTGAATTCCCTGTTGGTGAACTTGATGATGAAGGTGTGGTGTTGTTTCTGCCATACAGTGGGATGCAAGTATCAATGATGTTGATATCGATATCCACCTCCTTTGATTGTAGGAAGCTGACAATCTGTTGCTTGGTTGAAGGAACATCCATTCCTTCTGGTTCTCCTCTGTTATGAGCGTCCCTATCTTTTGACCCGGGTGTAATTCTGCGCCCTGCCGTTGCATAATGCATGTTTTACTTCCTTGGGGTTTTTAACCTCCTTGAGGGCAGCGTGCAAGGCATCATTATCTTCCAATAGTGTCTGATATCATTCTGCAGAACTCTATTTTCGTCCATATGGTTTTTAGCTTCCTTGAGAGCAGCGCGCAAGGCAGCATTATCTTCCAATAGTGGCTTCATATCATCCTGCAAAGCCTTGATATCAGTGCGTAGTGCTTTATTATCTGCCATAGGGTTTTTAACCTCTCTAAGAGCAGCACACAACGCAACATTTTTATCTTGCAACTCCTCGATTTCTTCTTTTAGAGCTTTTGTTTCTTTGCTCAGTGCTCTATTTTCCTCCATAAGGTTTATGATATCACCATGGACCCCCAGGATCTTTTCCATGAGACTGTACATGTTGAATCTGTGACTGCAAACGCCCAAGCTCTGCATCTCAATCTGTCTTAACTTCTTAAAGTCCTGTGTCCATGTCTCCCAGAAATGTTCCTCTTCTTGTCGTCTTTCTGATGCGCTCGACTCACGGCTGTCGTCCCCTCCACATTTTGTTGTTCTTCTTGTTCTTCTCGACGACTAATTTTTTTTCAAAAGTGAAAAAACTAGCAGCCTTCTGGTGTACAGTCAGATCCGGCGCCACACTGAGAGCCTGCTGTGGAGCGCTATAGACCGAAAGCGCAAGCAACTCAAGCGTGCGTGTTTCACACCGCGAGAAAACGCAAGTATTTCCTCAGTAAGCCTGGGTAGCAAAGGAGGATGTGTTCATTCTGTTTGTGTTTTAATGTTAGTCTATTGCTACTCCGGATTTAGTGTTGCGTGCCGTACGTGTCCATACCTTTCATGTTCATACTTTTCAGTTGGCCAACAACATTTATACATAGCAGCTGGGATAGGCTCCAGCATGCCCTAATGAGGATAAGCGGTATAGAAAATGAATGAATGAATTTATATTATGGTTTTTTTCTAAGATACTGAATTTGGGATTTTCATTAGTCAATCATCAAAATCAAAAGAAATAACCATTTTAAATATGTCCGTCTGTGTGTAATGAATGTATGTAATATACCAGTTTCACTTTTTGAGTGAAATTACTGACCTTGGGCCTACTCTAGTTTATTGAGCAGCACCTGTAGATCGGTTTTTACTTGTCCCATTTTCACAATTTCAAGACTTGTCGGCAGTGCGAAGTCTGCACTTTTGGCTTGAGTTGGAAGCGAGAGCGTACGGCACCATTCTGCTCCACAAACCACGCCCCATAAAATTGAAGGCCCCTAGTCGTTGTGACATCTCCGTGCAGAAAAGTCTTCTAACGAGTTACCTATGACCATCCAGTAATATATATATATATATATATACAACATTGGTCTAATGCAAACAAAAGTACACCAGTTTCAATGCAACACAGACGTCATGTTCCTGATGAAACAAAAGACCAGACGTGACGCTAGAAAAGCAGGCCAAGACTAAAGGAACAAATACAGTACAGATGATAACATTTGGGTGGCCACTACAGCCAATGTGAGACCAACTGATGTTCCAGCAAGGCAAGGAAGCCAGTAATTAGGCAGGCCAACCGGAGCGACAACAACTGAGGTGTGACGTCAAGCTGTAATCCGTCGTATTTTATGCGTGCTTTTGAATTAGAGTCAGAACGTACTGTAAGTTCGCCGCACGCTCAGTGCCACTTGCTTTCGTCAAATAAGATTGTGAAGGTAACTAAAAGTGTGTTTGAGATGGTGACAGGGTGAGGAGTGATAATCAATGATGGCAAAACCCGCTTAGGAGGTGGAAAGAGTAGTAATTTATTGTACTGACGTAAAAATACAGCTACAGTGCTTCTGATTTTTTTTGCCTCGGCTTACGAAAATGTGTTTGCTCTACAAAAAGGTTGTCGATCTTGCCAAAACTAGTTTTGGTTTCTAATTTACCGTACTTTAGGGCAGATGCTAATGCGGTATGTATGACGTAATGTTCTCTGCTTGGCACCTACTGTACTGCACTGCACTCCGCTGCATATCAAAGGTAAGAAACTTTCAACTCCATCCATCCATCCCTTTTCTTCCGCTTATCCGAGGTCGGGTCGCGGGGGCATCAACCTGAGCAGGGAAGCCCAGAGGTCCCTCTCCCCGGCCACTTGGTCCAGCTCTTCCCGGCGAATGCCGAGGCGTTCCCAGGCAGACCCTCACAATGCGTTTGGGTCTGCCAGGTCTGACCGGCATCCCCCCCCCGCCATCGGAACCAACTCACCACCAGGTGGTGATCAGTTCACAGCTCCGGCCCTTTCCTCACCCGAGTATCCAAAGCATGTGGTCGCAAGCCCGACGACACAACCACAAAGTCAATCATTGAACTGCGGCCCAGGGTGTCCCGGTGCCAAGTGCACATGTGGACACCCTTATGCTTGAACATGGTGTTCGTTAAAGACAATCCGTGACGAGCACAGAAGTCCAATAACAGGACACCGCTGGGGTTAAGATCAGGGGGGGTCGTTCCTCCCAATCACACCTCTCCAGGTCTCACTGTCGCTGCCAACATGAGCATTGAAGTCACCCAACAGAACAAGGGAATCCCCCGAGGGAGCACTCTGTAGTATTTCCTTTAAGGACTCCAAAAAGGGCGGGTATTCTAAACTGCCGTTTGGCGCATAAGCGCAAACAACAGTCAGGACCCGTCCCCCCACCCAAAGACGTAAGGAAACTACCCTCTCATTTACCGGGTTAAACTCCGACGTGCAGGCTTGGAGCCGGGGAGCAACAAGAATTGCCACCCCTGCTCGTCGCCTCTCATTGCCGGCAACACCAGAAAGGAATGAAGTCCAGCCCCTCTCGAGAGGACTGGTTCCAGAGCCCTTGCTGTGCGTTGAGGTGAGTCCGACTATATCTAGCCGGAATTTCTCCACCTCACGCACCAGCTCAGGCTCCTTCCCCGCCAGAGAGGTGACATTCCACGTACAACGACAACTAGCTTCTGTAGCCGAGGATCGGACCGCCGAGGCCCCTGCCTCCGGCCGCCACCCAGCTCTCTTTCCACCCGACCCCTTTGGCCCCTCCCACGAGTGGTGAGCTCATGGGAGGGGGGACCCACGTTACCTTTTTGGGCTGTGCCCGACCAGACGCTCGCCATCGTGCCCCGCCTCCAGGCCTGGCTCCAGAGGGGGGCCCCGGTGACCCGCGTCCGGCGAGGGAAAACAAAGTCCAATTGTATCATTCATCATTAGGGTCTTTTGGGCCACTCTCTGTCTGGTCCCTCCCCTGGGACCTGTTTGTCATGGGTGACCCTACCAGGGGCATGACAGCCCCCGACAACTTAGCTCCTAGGATCATCGGGACACGCAAACTCCTCCACCACGATAAGGTGGTGACTCCGGGAGGAGTCAGATTGTATTATTACATTACATGTGTATTTTAATACTCATATTTATACAGTATTAAATATTTAAACAGTATTATACTATGTGCGGAACAGTGTTTTTTCCCACGTATGAGGGGTCTTTCGGGTCAGTGGAACAAATTGGCCAATTTACATGTTAAATGTTGTTTAGGTTACGAGAACATTCGTCTTCCAAAAATCCTTTTGGAACGAATTAATTTCGCATGCCGGGGTTCCACTGTACTCTGCTAGTTCTAGCAGAGTAAAGATGTTCTAGCAAAGATCTACACAGAGTAAAAGCCAAAAAAAGCCAAAAATATGTTTTTAAAAGTACTCAGAGGACAAAAATCGTGATGCCTTTTTTCCTCATTCTTTATTGTTTCTGTTAAAGGCGAATCCCAGTGGTCAAGATGTATGGTGGCGTCTGTGTGACCCCAGTGAGCAGGGCGTGTGGCGGGGTGCTGGGGTACTCTCACAGCCAGTTCATTTGTGAAAAGTTTGTATGGAGAGATTTGACCTCATTTGTTTATTGTCCCATTTGTCTTTGTTTTTGTATTTTATAGTATCAAATTATATTTCAATTAAGGCAGCCCTAATTATAGTTATATAACTGTTCATTGATGTTTAAATAAATCCATTTGAATAATAAACTTTTCCTATAGATATGTGTATTTTTTACATTAGTCATTCATTTTACACATAATGTGATAATCAATTTATTTAAGACAATAAATAAATCTGAGGAGCCACTTGGGAGCCGAAAGAGCCAGGACTTTTTAGTGAGCCCAGCCAAAAGAACCTGCTCTCTAAAAAGATCCCATCACTAAATAAAAAGCTACTGCTAGTAATGAACCGCAAAAGGTGGGTTTTATGGTGTTCTTAATGATGTCACATCCTAACGAATTCATACCCTGATTCCATGTAATTGGATTTTATTAGATCAGTTTATTCGTATTTTTGTATACTGCACGGTTGGGCAAAACATAATAATAAATAAAGCAAATAATTATTTTATTGTCGTTTTTATGTCATTTTAATTGTATTTTAAATGTATTTTGGTGCCCTTTGGGCCAGGGATCCCTTGCAAAAGAGGTTTTTAATCGCAATTGGACTTCCCTGGTAAATATAGGTTAAATAAAAAAATAAAAAAATAAAAGCATGCTGGGAAGCCGGAAGAGCTCCCAGAGACGCTACAATAATTTAAATGTAGCACACTTATTTTATTCAATTAGACATACATTTATATTTGTATTAAAAAAATATTACTTTATTGCCTTTTTCCAAATTAAAAAAATCTACAGTATAAAAATATCAAAGTGGCCCTCATCATCCTTTGCGGCAGGACATGTCATTTGTTCCCGTGGAAACTTGAATCTTTCGTCACTTCCTGTTTGGGGTCGCTGGTGGCGGGAGATTCCGGCATGGCGGTGAAGCCGAAGAAGATCCTGTCGATGGACAGCTCGGCCGAACACGGCTTCCTGAACTTCTTTTTCTCCATGCCGGAGAAGCCGGACACCACTCTCAGAATATTCGACCGCAACGACTACTACACGGTCCACGGGAAAGACGCAGTGTTCGCGGCGAAGGAGGTTTTCAAGACGAACGGGGTCATCAAACACTTGGGCTCTGGTAAGCTAGCGAGCTAGCCGCATGCTAATATTAGCCGCATGCTAATATTAGCCGCATGCTAACATTGAGCGAGCCTCCCGGCTGGAAGTGCGTTTGTTTGTCGCCAGGGAGTCGTAAATTGGAGAGTGTGGTCCTCAGCAAGCTGAACTTTGAGGCGTTTGTGAGAGACCTGCTGCTGGTGAGGCAATACCGGGTGGAGGTGTACAGGAACCACAGCAGGAGCAGCAAGGAGCATGACTGGGAGCTGGAGTACAAGGTGGGCCTGAGTAGTGTATTTTCCATGGAAGAGCAGCGACCTTTTTTTTATAGTTGTGAACATGTCAATCAATACAAATGCACTGTTAGCAACATTGGACCTAGGTTCTTTTATTTAGTCGTGGCTAATGTCTATGGTGCTTTATTTAGCATAATAATAACAGAATCAGCTCTCAGTTTCATGCACAGCTGCAAACAACCGCCACAATTGCTTTATTCTTTTTGTCTTTTTCTGGAGTTTTTGTTACAAGTCCTAATTGGTGAGCGGACATAAGCAAATTCCAAATAGTTGTTGCTAGTCTCCTTCCTGGCTGCTGTCGAGATGCCCTTTAGCAATGCACTGAAGCCCTTAGTCTCCTTTCAGGGGCTCAATACGAGAAATCCTTATTATGTATGTTACTGGACCACCTAGGCCTCCCCGGGAAACCTGACCCAGTTTGAGGAGATTCTCTTTGGCGGTGGAAATGGAGCAGATGGCTGCGCGGGCGTTGTGGCCACCCGCGTCGCCACTGGTGCGGATGGGCAGCGCGTGGTGGGTGTGGGTTACGTGGACGCCGCTCAGAGGACCATGGGGGTGTGCGAGTTCCCAGACAACGACATCTTCTCCAACCTGGAGTCCCTGCTGGTCCAGATCAGTCCCAAAGAGTGTCTCCTTGCTCAGGGGGACGGCAACGCGGAAGGAAGCAAGCTACGTGAGGTTTGTGGAACTTTGAGTGACTTTTTGTGTTTACTGCATTGAGAAATTGGAGTCCCTTTTATGAAATTCTTGAATTTTTAGCAACTCATGGCATCCTTTTAAGCCATCTCGTCTCCCTTCATTTTTAAATGGGCGATAATGTGTTGCAGTGACATTTTCAAGCATATTTTGTGTAATATCATGAACAAGTATTACATTTTATTTTTTACAATATACCAGGGGCCAAGAGAAAGTCAGTTCAACTAACTTATTTACTAGCAGGCAGAGTGGTGCTTTTTTACTTCTTTTTTTTTTAAGTGCAAGAAGAAACATTTTGGGACCCACTCTGAAATAGACTTGCAACATCAACATTTATATTTCCCCTCATTTCCACTGTATTAATAAAAAATACTGTTAACTCCAATACCGCCTGCTCTTCACACACATTGGCCTTCCTTCTTCTACTTTGATGTTTGTCTCCTTTTCTCTTTTGAGGAGTTAATGTTGGTTGGGAAACCTTTGCACTTTACTGTTAACTACTTAGTTGAAGTGTGGAACAGAAGTTTTTTAGCAGCAACAAAATATATTAAGTAGTAATAAAACAAAAACAGCAAATTAAAAGCAAAAGTAAAAAAGGTACACCTTGTTGGCAGGGGCAACCAACCTGCCTGTTTTGGGTTTTTTTGTCTTTTAAGTATTTAATGCTGCCTGGTTTAGAATAATACTAATAAAGGGGCAATGAATTGTTAAGTCATTTATATTTTGTTAAAAAATAACAATTTAAATACCTTTCACATAGAAACTTGTCCTGCTTTAACTGGACAGTATAAAAGTATAAAGTGAGTGTCCGGGTTTATGATAGCGGAGGTGTATTCAACTTCAAGTACTTTTTTAAAATTTACAAAGCACATCTCCACTCAAACAGTGTGCTCATTGTCTTTATGCAATTTTGTGCAATTTGTCAAATACAGGCACAATGTCTGAATCGAAGAGTTATAGATGTACTAAAATAAAAATATTGTAAATAAAAAATATTCTTTGGAGAGTTACTCAAGATCAGATCAGAGCAGAGAGAACAAGAGCAGAGCACAGTGAGACTTGAAAAAGTAAGTTAGCATGTACTCCCTTGATATCCACTTCGCGGCCAGCTTCCCCGTGTGACAAAAACGAGTTCTGAATGAACCACATTGCTTGTTTTAAAGACAAAATGTCACTTTGGGGTAAGCAGAGTTAGTGGACCGGTGGCCAGATGAATAACTCTTGCTAGTTAGCTGCCACTAGAAAAACAAAAAAGTGAGAACCAGGCAAAATGTGAAAACAGGTGGTAGAAAAGTCGATCGAATGCGATAGAAACGAGATCGATCATACACACTGGCACATAAAGGCTTAGACTGTGACAAGCTGTCCTCAATTGACTCCACATTTTACGGCCCCTATTTAGAATATGACCAAAAAGTTGATTTAGTAATTTCATTCAAAAAGTGAAACTTGTATATTGTATATATGTACGTTACACACAGACTAATATATTTCTGTTGTTCATTTCTTTTAATTGAGAAAGTGTGGCCAAACCTGCCTGTCAAAGCCTGATCCCGTCAGATCTCAGAAGCTAAGCAGGGCAGGGCCTGGTCAGTACTTGGATGGGAGACCTCAGAGGAACACCAGGTGCCACAGTGGGAGGAAATAAAAACTTTCCTTGTGCCCTTAGGCAAGGCACTTCACCCACATTGGCTAGTATGAAAGTGATGCGTGTGTGGTGGTGGGAGGGTTTGATGGCGCACACTGGCAGCCTTGCTTTCCGTCAGTCTCCCCCAGGGCATCTGTGGCTACATAGTGGCTTACCATCACCAAGTGTGGTGTGAATGAATTATGGTGAACTCTGTGTAAGCGCTTTGAGAGGCTTTGATAAAGCGCATAACAAGTGTAATTCATTAATAATTCTGATGATTATAACTTAAAACTAATGCAAATGTGAAGTTCAGTATCTCCAGAAATTAATATATTATTTATGACCAATAAAAAATAATTTTAGAAATGTTGGCCAACTGATATACATGACCATGAAATGTATGAACATGTACAGCATTGAGTACTTTGTCGGGGCTCCTTTTGTCTCAATTACTGCAGCAATACGGCTAGCATGTGCATCCGTGGCACCCCTCGGGTGTTATGAGCGCTCAGGTTGTATTTCTGCATTGTTGGTTCTGGCATATCACATTTTTCTCTTGACGTTACCCCATAGACTTTTTATGGGGTTGAGGTCAGGCGAGTTTGCTGGTCAGTTAAGAACAGGAATACCATACTAGGTACTGGTAGTTTTGGCACTGTGTTCAGGTGCCAAGTTCTATTGGAAAATTCAATCTGCATCACTATAAGGGTGGTCAGCAGAAGTCAGTGGTCTAAAATGTCCTGGTAGATGGCTGCACCCACCTTGAACTTCAGAAAACACATAGCATATGACATCTCAGCCCAAAGCATCACTGGTTGTGGAAACACTGGATATGAAGCAACGTAGATTCTGTGCCTCTTTTTTTCCTCCAGACTCTGGGATCTTGATTTCCAAAGGAAAAGTAAAATTGGCTTTCTTCAGAGAACATAACTTTGAACCACTCTGCAACAATACAGTCGTTATCCCAGGTGAGACGGTTCTGACGCCGTCTTTTGCTCAAGAGTGGCTTGACACAATACGACGCCTAAAAACCATGTCTTGCATACGTTGTGCTTGGTGGCTCTTGGCACACTGACTCCAGCTGCAGTCTGCTGTTAGTGAATCTCCCCCACATTTCAGAATGGCTTTTCTTTCACAATCCTCTTCAGGGTGTGTTTCTTCTCAGACTTTCTGTTAATATGCTTGAAGACATAGCTCTCAACAGCCAGTTTTTTTAGCACCAGTTTTTTTTAGCACCGGCTTTTTTGTCTTGCCCTCCTTGTGCAAGTTGTCAGTGATCGTCTTTTGGGCAACTGTCAAGTCATCAATCTTAACAATGATTGTGTAGCCTACAGGACTAGGCTGAGAGACCATTTAAAGGCCCTTGTAGGTGTGTTCTGTGTTAATTAGCTGATTAGAATGGGACGTCTTCCATATTGATCAAATTGTCAAAACGAAAATAAATATATTGGAATATATCAGTCTGTGTACAATGCATCTAGTATGAGTTCCACTGTTTGAATACAATTACTGAAATATTAGGCAGCACCTGTATTGCGTCCGTTGTCAACGGGTCTGCTTTTGTCTGGTTGCACGTGCGAGCAGATGAACTTTACTTGCAATGTCTCATTTCATGCTGAATCCCAATTCTACCCCATTGCTCGCCCCCCTCGTTTTACGCCTTGTCTTACCTGTTCCACTACCTCTTAAAAGTTAGAGTCAAAGGGGAGAAGAGAAATAACAGAAATAGTCACTTGATAGTCATTATATCAACACCCTTAATCGCTGACTGTAATGTGTGTGTGTGTGTGTGTGTATATATATATATATATTTATACGCACACACACACACACGCACACACAGTGGTGTGAAAAACGATTTGCCCCCTTCCTGACTTTTTATTCTTTTGCATGTTTGTCACACTTATATAAAAAATAAAAAATCATTAAAAATAATTAAATGTTTGCTCCCAGTGCACAAATAACTCTGTTGATAACTATATACATGCTGTGTGGTACTGTGCACCTGTCAAAAGGTTTTGACTTCATGTATGTGAGGAGCTGTCCACTTGGTCCAGATGTAATATTCCAGCACACCCCACATTGTGTTTACTTGGCCATTTAGGTGGCATCGATATCGATAATAACACCTCACGTATGGTCCTTACTGCGTTATGCATCGCAAAGAAAACTATTCTCATGAATTGGAAAACAAAAGCCGATCTAAGTATGAACTAATTTAGGAACCTTTTATTAGATCATATCTCTTGTGAGACAGTGTCTAGCTCTTTAAACAATCAATTGGACCAATCTCATTCACCTTGATCCCCGGTGATTAGCTCTTTCACTTCACTCTGAGAGTTGGGCGGCTGGCGGAGGTCCTAGGGGCATACGGGCCGCTGGGGGTGCCTTGGGGAGGGGGGCTAGGCTACGCTGGGACGGGACTGGTGTTTATCTCTATAGAGGCTGGGGTAGATCTGCCTGCCGAGACGACCGGTTGGTAAAGGGGCGTGGGGGGGGGGGCTGGGTCCTGGCCGTCGGGCCCCGAGTCGTGTGGCTGGGCTGGCTGAGTGTGGGTGGGCCGGCACTCCTGGCCCTGGGTTCCGGGGGCTGCCTCTACTCGGATGTGGGGGCGTATCTGACCCCCGGGGGCATCTGGGTTGGCCCGGACTCGCTGCTGCGGGGGTGGATGGGTGCGCGTCCCGGTGCCGGATTGGTGCCTGGGAGGACCGGGGTTGGGGGAGTGTGCAGGGGGTTGGGCGGGTGTGGGTTTTTGTGCGCAAGTGCAAGTGTGTGTCAGTGTGTTTGTGTGTATGTTGTATGTCGTATGTTGGGTGCAGGGGATTTAACAGGGGTGTGGGCACAGGGGGGAGTGGTGGGGGGTGAGGTGTGTGATTGTGCCTGGAGGGTTGCTGCCTCTCCGAGTGGTGGGGTGTGTTGCCCGGGTTTCTCTCTGATACGGGGTGGGGAGGGCGGTGGTGGTGTTTGGGGGTGTGGGCCGCCGGCATCTCCTACAGTGGCGCGCATAGTGGGTAGTGTGTGACATCTGGGTGAGGCTGCTCAAAGACTGCGGTCGCTGGGCGTCCGGGGCCTTGCCTCGCCTCGTGCCGGCCCTTGCACCGCAGTGGGTCCCGGGAAACAGGGGTGCCTACTGCCCAATGGATCGTCCTCTGGGAGGGAAAAAATATACATAATTTCCCTTCTAGTCTTATTATCCCTCGCGCCCTCGCCCCCCCCCCCACTCCCTGCAAACAAGCACATAGGATCTTGGGGAGTGTGCGTGCTCCATGGGGGTGTAGCGGGGGGGTCACAAACATGACCTTCTGTCACGCCCTGAAGGCTGTAAACTCCCCAGTTTTAATTACACCTATTCACTATACATAGACTCACAGACACCTCACATTCAGTATGTGAGGCCTGATCAGTAACTGCTGTGCTTGAGATAGTATAAACCATTTAATCATCCATCCACGACACAAACTTTTCTGCTGCCAGCTAGACACCTAGAGCTGACACATTTCACACTTGTCATTGACAAAAAAGTTGAGATCTGAGTCCATCAACATTCTGCCTTGATGAGTTACCCACTAGAACATCTGTGCTGAGCAGTTTGCTACCACAACTCACTCTAGTTAGCATCTCACTTCAGACCCGGACATTTGCAAACGCCCCAAAACTGCTCTCATTAAGTCCCTTCTAAAGAAGAGCAGCCTTGATGCCACAGAACTGAACAACTATTGGCCCATATCAAATCTGACATTCTTGCAAAGTCTTAGAAAAGGTTGTACACCAACAGCTTACTGCCTTTCCCCTCTCTTAACAATGTACCCCACCACTGCAGCCGAGACAGCTCTGTTCAAGGTGACAAATGATATCTGTCTGAATACAGAGGCAGGTAAAGTCTCAATTTTAGTTCTGCTAGACCTGAGCGCTGCCTTTGACATAGTTCTGACACATGATCATGGTAAAAAAACCTGGGTGGTCATTTTTGGTACTGCTGGTTTAAGTCCTATCTGGAGGGCTTGAAATACTTTGTTGTATTTGGTAACTGCGTCTCAGGCTAAATGGTTATGACCTATGGGGTTCCCCAGAAGTCAACCCCGGGACCCATGTTGCTGATTCTGTTCATGCTTTGAGTCTTGTATTTGCATTAACTCCACCTATCCCTTCCTTTCAGGTCTGCTCCCCGACCACACTTGTTTTTTTGGGCTATACACTCCTTAGAACTTACCCCTTGTTTTAAAGAGAATTGGGACACCATTAGATCCTTGTAACCACTCAAACCTGTGGGATAAGGGATAGAATTGGAATCCAGCCTTAGTCTGAAAATGGGACCATTTACAGTGAGGGGAAAAAACTATTTTTAACCCCAGCTGATTTTGTAAGTTTGCCACTAACAAAGAAATGATCAGTCTATAATTTCAATGGTAGCTTTATTTGAACACTGAGAGATAACAATGACCGAAAGAGTTATAAATGAATTCGCATTTCCATGAAGGAAATAAGTATTTGATCTCTTTCAAAAACGTGCTTCAGTACTTGGTGGAAAAACCTTTGTTGGCAATCACAGAGGTCAGCTGTTTCTTGTAGTTGGCCACAAGGTTTGCACACATCTCAGGGGGATTTTGGCCCACTCCTCTTTGCAGATCCTCTCCAAGTCATTCATGTTTCGTGGCTGATGTTTGGCAACTCCAACCTTCAGCCCCTTCCACAGATTTTCAATGGGATTAAGGTCTGGAGACTGACTAGGCCACTCCATGACCTTAATATGCTTCTTCTTGAGCCAATCTTTTGTTGCCTTGGCCGTGTGTTTTGTATCATTGTCATGCAGGAATACCCAACCACGACCCATCTCACCCAACACTTGACGGTACATGGCCCCATCCGTCCTCCCTTTGATGCGGTGCAATTGTCCTGTCCCCTTGGCAGAGAAACACCCCCAAAGCATAATGTTTCCACCTCCATATTTGACGGTGGGGTCGGTGTTTTTGCAGTCGTATGCAGCATTCCTCCTCCTCCAAACACGGCGAGTTGAGTTGATGCCAAAGAGCTCAATTTTGGTCTCATCTGACCACAACACTGTCACCCAGTCTTCCTCTAAATCAGTCAGATGTTCAGTGGCAAACTTCAAACGGGCCTGTAGATGGACCTTTTTGAGCAGGGGGACCTTGCAGGCACAGCAGGATTTCAGTCCTTCACGGCGTAGTGTGTTACCAACTGTTTTTGTGGTGACTATGGTCCCAACTGCCCTGAGATCATTAACAAGTTCCTCCCGAGGGGTTCTGGGCTGATTCCTCACCGTTGTTATTATCATTGAAACTCCACGAGGTGAGATCTTGCATGGAGCTCCAGACAGAGGGAGATTGGCAGTTAACTTATTTTTCTTCCATTTGCCAATATTTGCACTAATTGTTGTCACCAAATGGCGATGGTCTTGTAACCCATTCCATCCTTGTGTATGTCCACAATCTTGTCTCTGACATCCTTGGAAAGCTCTTTGGTCTTGGCCATGGTGCAGAGTTTGGGATCTGAATTGACTGATTGCTTCTGTGGACAGGTCTCTTTTATACAGGCAACGAGCTGAGAGGGCTGCCAATGTCAGCTCGTTACCTGTATAAGATCCTCCTGGGAGCTAGAGATCTTGCTGACGGACAGGGGATCAAATACTTATTTCCTTCATGGAATTGCAAATTAATTTATAGCTCTTTTTGAAACGCATTTTTCTGGATATTTTTTGTCATTGTTGTCTGTGTTCAAATAAAGCTACCATTGAAATTATTGACTGATCATTTCTTTGTTAGTGGGCAAACTTACAAAATCAGCTGGGGTTCCAATAGTTTTTACCCTCACTGTAGTCGGCATCTGGAGGCCCAGAGCTGTGGGCTGTAATTGCACTCCATGTCGCACTTTGGGCACTCCTGAATTAGTGTCAGTAATAATCTACTGCCTCTCACTGTGTTTATGCAGGTCGTGCAACGTGGTGGCATGCTGGTTTCAGACAGGAAACGAGCAGAGTTCAGCAGCAAAGATGTGGTCCAAGACCTGAACAGGCTACTGAGAGCCAAAAGAG
The DNA here is from genome assembly GCA_024372805.1 of Oostethus manadensis. Taxonomy (NCBI): domain Eukaryota; kingdom Metazoa; phylum Chordata; class Actinopteri; order Syngnathiformes; family Syngnathidae; genus Oostethus; species Oostethus manadensis. The sequence goes on along the minus strand of QODF01000106.1, from coordinate 1,163,365 downwards.
GAGAGATGATAGCCAGCAACACCCTCCCAGAGCTGGATCAGCAAGTAAGGGCAAAAATACTCAAGTTGACATCAACCTACATGGTCATTACAGTTTGAGACCCCAAGGGGCCATTTCTTTGAAAAGTCTGTTTATTTCAACACTGTAGTATTGTAATCAGTACTTTTTGCATGTTTTTGCAAAATAGATTTTGCGGTTATGTCAAAATTGCATTCGGAATACAGTAGACCAAAGTTGGTATTTTGTAGCAAGTGCACACATTTATGACAACAATAACAAACTGTTGTAGGTCCAAAAATGTTTTATTATTGTCCATTCTCCTTATGTCTCTGGCCTAAGTCACAAGTCCATGTGCAAGCAATATGGAGTTTTGGTTAAGTCGGAAAGTCAACTTAAATTGGTTCTACTGTACATAAATACTCTTTTATAGTCTCCATGGGTGGTGATGATCAATTTGACATGAAATGTCAGCACAAGGCTGCATCCATTTTAATTTTTTTCTCCACAGGTGGCCATGTCCTGCTTGGCTGCTGTAGTGCGTTATCTGGAGCTGCTGTCTGACGAGTCCAACTTCAACTCCTTCAGTCTGGCATCGTTGGACCTGGGTCAATACATGAGGCTGGACACCGCCACAGTGAGGGCGCTGAACCTCTTCCAGGTAAGTTCCACGGACCGCGAGTATCACTTAGTAACCAGTTGATTACATGTTTGCCTTCCTCCAGGGTGCGCCCGACGACACCAGTGGGGCTCATTCGTTGGCCGCTCTGCTTAACAGGTGTCGCACACCTCAGGGCCAGCGACTGGTCAACCACTGGATTAAACAGCCGCTCTTGGACAGAACCAAAATAGTAGAGAGGTAATGGGGATGGGATCACTTTGTTGTTTGTAGTTGTTGTCAAGGGACAATACTGTTGAAAGTAGCCTTGGATATTCTTTAGAGTAGTCAGAGTACAGCTTGTATAAAGGTATACTATTAACGTAAATAAATAACTGTTTTGGGGTTTTTGTTGACTGGAAAGAAAGTACATGGCAAGAGCTCCGCTGTCAATTCTAGAGTTTTGAACTATTTTGGTCTTTTCCTGACTAATCTTCAAACAAATAAGATCAAAACAGGTTGGTGACACCCTCAACTTGAACTCTGAGGCAAGAGGTTCAGATTCCTTGAAAGTAACTATTTACAAGTGCTGACAGCAGCTAGAATGCCAAGCTAACCACTGAAGACTGAAGTTTAAAGTGATTGCCTAGCAACAGTGCCAACCACAACGCAAAATGATGCGGGCGCTTGAAATCTGGATTCCAAATCAGAAACGAGGACAGTCTGGCTATCTGAGGAGCATGACACAGCTACGGAGATTGACAATATTCTCCACTGCAGCACAAACAGAGCGAGATTTTAGGAATAAATATGTACAACTGCAGAAGGACTCTCTACGGAATGCTCATGGGAATAGATTGTGAAGTCATAAACCTTTATCAAAAAAATAGAGCAAGGATTCCAAGGCACTATGAGAAGACGTCAAGGTACTACAACATGATAATGCTGCCTTGCCTTGCATGCTGCTCTTAATCCTGTGGAAGAAAATTGAACATATCAAGGCTCTATTGGAAAATAATGCTGCCTTGCACACCACTCTTAAGGAAGAGAAAGAAGCAAATGAAAATATCACTGACCAGTTGAAAAATATAATTGAGATGGATCAGAATGCAAGAATGAACGATGTGATCCTCATGGGGCTCTGAATCCCATCTAGATCAAAAGACAACGCAGTCCAAAACTGGGGAGAACTAAGTGGAATGAATGTTCCTTCAACAAAGCAACAATTTCCTACAATCAAGGGAGGTGGATGGAGATAGTGACACCATCAATACTTGCATCCCACTGTATGGCACAAACAGCACCTTGCCGTAATCATCATTAAGTTCAATAACAGGGAATTCAAAACAGCACTTCTGAAACAGGGAAATAAGCTGAAATGTACAAACGTCTACATGAATGAGCATCTGACAAGATGCATGGCTGACATCGCCAAGAAAGCACGAGACTTGAGAAAGCAAGGAAAAATACAAAGTACGTTGAGCACCAATGACAAAATCTAAATGAAGGCCCAGTCAAAGCTGGTTACCAACGATATCACCTATCTGGATGGATATTAAAAATTATATTACCGTTACAGCAAGGAAAATGGAACACTCGCCTCACAAAGAATAAGCCGTGCAGTTAGAAGGATTATGTTTAATAACATTTGACTTTTGGTATAATCGAAAGGGCTTGCCCAACGAAGTACAGGCAATAGGAGCCAAGGTATCCACATTCAATGACAGTTACGGTACAACACATCAATAACTTTTATTTTAAAATAAATTATTATTATTTTAACAGGTTTTATTGTACAGACGGATAATGTAAATAGTGAACTAGTGTATGTTGAATGCAGGAAGTGAACATAGTGTATGTATTAGCTATTGAAACACTGCCTCTTCCTACTCTGTTTCAACATGCGTCATTGTAAATTATAACATGAAGCATTTAATGTAAGCTATATGCATGTTCAAAAATAAATCCGTCACCATGTCCAAATTGTGTCCTCGGTGTGAACATTTACTGTAGTTTGAGCACCATGTACACAGGCTGCTTCCTCAGCAAGGCACTTGATCGTCTTAGAGGTATGTTTGTGCTCCTTATGTTGGTAACTGCCTATGCATCCCTGGTTCTTCTTCACATCGTCACAATACATGTTGGAATTCCTTTTTCCCCTATCTATTTGTGTGTGTTCAGGCTAGATCTGGTGGAGTGTTTTGTATATGACTCTGAGCTGAGGCAGACATGTCAAGAGGACCTGCTGCGGCGCTTCCCTGATCTCCAGCGCCTGGCCAAGAAGTTCCACCGCCACAGCGCCACCTTGCAGGATTGTTACCGTGTGCACCAGGCTGTTAGCCACATCCCCGCCCTCGTCACTGCGCTAGAAAGATATTCAGGTATCACATATGAATATTGTCTAATGAATAACCATTTTGTTTGTATTTTTTAAAACATAATATTGAAGATAATTTGCCATTAAATTATGAATTATGCTATTTTTTTCTTATTTCAACTCAATATTCATGCTCACATCATAAAGGAAACTTTAACATAACCCTTCTTCATAGGAACAAATTACAATGGAACCTTCAATAGTGCTACTTGTACCATAATTTTCAGGGGGAAAAAATACACATCACATGTCAAACATAACTTCAAACCGTTGTCACGCTCAATGTCATCAAGTCTTGTGACATTCAAGTGGTCTCACCACTGTTTGGTCAAATGTTGCTGTATGTTATAGCAAAGAGTTATAGATTGATGTGAAAGCGTTTCCTGGATAAAGGTGTTAATGTATACATGCTTGTCATCAGACGTGGAAATAGCAGCATTCTAAATCGCAGGTTGCCCCGCAGCTCTTAGCGTCCTGTGATTGTGTGTTTTTTCCCAGGCAGCTACCAGGTCCTGTTGAAGGCCATCTTTATCTCCCCCCTCAGAGATCTGCAGGGCGACTTTACCAAGTTCCAGGAGATGATTGAGACCACGCTGGACATGAACCAGGTATGTCACTCACTACTCTAAAATTAACAATTATGAAGTGATTGTTTACATTTTTCCCCATTTTAATGACTGTATATTATTCATGTCTTTGGATCAGAATAATGTGTTGTTATCCATTGGTGTATTTTACCATTTAAATGTGTTTTACATTGTTTATAGATCAATATAATGCATGTCCTGATTATTATTTTTTTATATTTTGTTTGCTGTTGAAATGATTTGTTTATGAATCAGAATAATGCTGTGTTTTCACAGCGCCTCTGCTGGTTGCAGCTGAGTAGTGCACACTTCCTTTTAATCAATATCATAGGATCGATTCTAAATGATCTGTTGATTACTGTGCTCATTGGGAGGGTTTTTTTTTTTCCTTCAGATTGAACACCATGAGTTTTTGGTGAAGGCATCATTCGATCCCGTCTTGAGCGAGCTGAGAGAGAAGATGGATGCCTTGGAGAAGAACATGCAGACCGTGCTGAACAGTGCCGCCAGAGAGCTAGGTGCTTCCATCACCTCTTCCCAACACACACACACACACACACACACACACAAGAAGAGATGCAAAAAAACAAGAGCATCAAAAGGTCACAACATAGAAATCCCAAGTGTCACTTTGAAACATTACACTTTTACAGTTACAATTACTGGCCAACCAATTAGTGTGCACGAATATTGGGCATCTATTAGTGCTCACAATTATTATGTAAATCAACATTTCTCCTTCTTTTGTGCTGAGGAGCATGTAAGAGGCTGAGTGAGTGTTGTCGGGTGATGGTGTCGCAGGTTTGGACGCAGGCAAGACTGTGAAATTGGAGTCTAATGGCATGCTGGGCTTCTACCTGCGCGTCACTTGCAAGGAGGAGAAGAGCTTGAGGAACAACAGAAAGTTCACTACCCTGGACGTGCAGAAGAACGGCGTGCGCTTCACTAACAGGTTAGCGCAGCCCCCCTTTGGTGACTGGTGGCGAGCGCTGACCATCGGTCGGGTGTGTGTGTCTGCAGCAAGCTGAGCTCGCTCAACGAGGATTACACCCGCAGCAGGGAGGAGTACGAAGAGGCTCAGAACGCCATCGTCAAGGAGATAATCAACATTGCCTCAGGTGTGGAAATGCCTCACATGCTCGCCACGCTCTTACAACGGCGTGTCATTGATTGGACAGGAAGTAATCGTCTGTGCGCCTGATCTTGCCCGATACAGTTTTCAGTTTTTTGTGTCATTCATCTTCTCTGCACAAAGCACCAGATTGTTTCTTGGTGTTCTTGTCCAACTAGGCTATGTGGACCCTCTGCACTCAATGGGTGATGTGGTGGCACTGCTGGATGCCGTGGTCAGCTTTGCTCTGGTGTCAGTCTCGGCCCCTGTGCCCTACGTGCGACCCCACCTGCTGGCGGACGACGGCCCCCGCCGACTGGAGCTGCGGCAGGCGCGGCATCCCTGCATGGAGGCAGACGCAGAGACCTGCTTCATTCCCAACGATGTCTCCTTTGTGCAGGGAGAGAGGAGCTTCTTCATTATCACAGGTGGTTTTGATAAACGGCGCGATGAAGTGGCGCTTTTGGTACCAGCTTTGCAGCATGCAAACAGTTATAGCAAAGGCTAAGTACAGTAGTGTGCAAAATAATAGCAGTGCAATGTGACTAACCTGTTATTGGTATATTTTTATTGCTACATGGCAAACATTTTACCAGTAGGTACAGTAGATTCTCACAAAACAAGACTCTGCATTCATGAAATACACACTCTTAAGGCTTCAATCAGTGAGCAGTGATCAATTTAGTGAAAAAAGAGGTGTGAATCAGGTGACCCCTATTTAAGGATGAAACCAGCACTTGTTGAACATGCATTTTACTTTGAAAGCCTGAGGAAAATGGATTGTTCAAGACATTGTTCATAAGAACAGCGTACTTTGATTTTAAAGTTGACTGCAGAGGGCAAAACCTATGAAGAGGTGCACATTTTTTTGGGCTGTTTTAGCTAAAATGATCTCCAAAGCCTTAAAATGGAGCGCAGAACCAGAGACATGTGGCAGAAAACGTAAGACAACTGTCAAAATGGATGGAAAAATAACCAGAATGGCAAGGGCTCAGCTAATAATCAGCTCCAGGATGATCAAAGACATTCTGCAGTTACCTGTAAGTACTGTGACAGAAGACGTCTGTGTGAAACTAATCTATTTACAAGAATCCCCCACAAAATCCTTCTGTTAAAAAAGGCATCTGCAGAAGAGGTTTCAATTTTCCAAAGAACACAACTGGCCTGAAGAGAAATGGAGGAACATTTTGTAGACCGATGAGTAAAATTGTTCTTTTTGGGTCCAAGGGCCGCAGACCCCCACTCTGAATTTAAGCCACAGTACACAGTGAATACAGCATAATGATATGGGCATGTTTCTCTATTATGGTGTTGGGACTATTTATTGCATAGCAGGGATCATGGATCAGGTTGCATATGTCAAAATACTTGCAGAGGTCATGCCCTTGAAATGGGTGTTTCGAAAAGACAATGACCCCAAACACACTAGTAAACCAGCAAAATCTAGGTTCCAAACCAAAATTAAACAAAACATTTGTTATGTTATGGAGTGGCCAACCCAATCCCCGGACCTTAATCCAATAGAGAACTTGTGGGGTGACATCAAAAATGCTGTTTCTGAAGCAAATCCAAGAATTGTTAAAGAATTGATATAACTAAAGAGTCTTGGAGTGGAATAACCGCTACAAGTTGGTTGACTCCATGCCACACAGATGCGAAGCAGTTTTTAAAAAACTAAACATTAGTTTAGTGATTCACAGGATTGCCAATTTCTAGAAACAAAAAAGTTTGTACAAAATAGTTTTCTGTTTTTATTGGCACCGGCACACACTGCTATTTTTTTTAACACCCCCCTCCCCCCATTCAACTACCTGCCCAATTGCGTAGCCTTAAGAGTGCATATCATGAATGCTGAATCTTGCTTGTTTTGTGAGAATCTACTGTACCTACTGGTAGCAATAAAAATATACTAACAGTGATTCATCTGGGTAGTCGCATTGCACTGCTATTACTTTGAACATTACTATATAGACATACAGGGTTTCACCACGGATTAATTTTTTTTTTTAAGATGTGGTTGGGGGTTGACACCGCCGTGTCGTGGCACTGCTGTCTGCATTTTTTTAAATGACAATAGAAATTTTTTGTGATGTATTTATTTAATCAACTTTTTAAAATTGCGCCGCACGGTGACCGACTGGGTAGCATGTTGGCCTCACAGTCAGAAGGTTCAGGGTTTGAATCTCCGTTGGGCAACGCTGTGTGGAGTTTGCATGTTCTCCCCGTGCGTGTGTGGGTTTTCTCCGGGTACTCCGCTTTCCTCCCACATTCCAAAAACATGCATGTTAGCTTCATTGGCCACTCTAAGTTGTCCATTAGTATGAATGTGTGTGTGATTGCTTGTTTGTCATCCCTGGGATTGACTGGTGACCAGTCCAGGGTGTACCTCGCCTCCCGCCCGAAGTCAGCTGGGATAGGCTCCAGCATACCCACCACCCTGATGAGGACAACAACTAGAAACACATGAACTGAGAACATTGCAAATCTGTTGCTGAGAGCACTGCCAACATTTAAATTCCACTTTAAACAAGACATCCCCACTCACTGTCCTCATTTGTCAGTAAATACATTCATCATGTTTGAATAACACTTAAATAACACAGTGGAATTTTTTTAACTAATTGTGGTCAATATATGTGTAAATAATAAGCTATGTATGTACTGTATATTTATCCACTCATACAATATATTACCTAAAATTGTTTAAGAAAAAAAAATCATTTTTAAGGTGTCGGCTTTTATTTTGTAGTGGCACACCGCCACGATCAATTACATGTGTAAACTTGGGATATAGATATAGAAACTATAGATATAAGCGTGTCTTCCTTTACTTTCTCTGGTCACACAAATCATAAACTCCTCCCTCTCCTCCGGTTTTGTGCCACAGTCTCTCAAGCTGGCTGCTATCACCCCTATCCTCAAAAAACCCAACCTTGACCCTGAAATCTGTGCAAATTTCCGCCCCATATCCAACATCCCCTTTCTGTCTAAAATCCTGGAACGCATTGTTGCCGCCCAACTCCAGACTCACCTCACCTCCAACAGTCTCTATGAGTCCTTCCGGTCTGGCTTCCGTCCCAAACACAGCACCGAAACAGCTCTGCTCAAAATTACAAATGATCTCCTCCGATTCCGGTAACCTTTCCATCCTCATCCTCCTGGACCTCACCGCAGCTTTCGACACCACCAGCCATACCATCCTCCTGTCCCGTCTCAAAAACTTGAACATCTGGTTTCGCTCTTTCCTGGCTCCAGTCCTATCTCAGCCGGCAACAGTTCATCTATATCAACCACTGCTCCTCCTCCAAAGCTCCCCTGCAGGAGGGTGTCCCGCAGGGTTCGGTGCTTGGTCCTCTCTTCTTCATTCTCTACATCCTCCCCTTCGGCAACATTATTCGTCGTCATGGTCTCCGTTTTCACTGCTACGCTGACGACATCCAACTTTACATCTCCACAACATCCATCAACCCCAGCATCTACTCCACTCTCACCCACTGCTTAACAGACATCAAAAACTGGATGAATCACAACTTCCTCAAATTAAACAGCGACAAAACAGACTTTATCATTATTGGTCCACATAACATCACCAAATCTTCTCAACACTTCCCCTTGCACTTTGACAACACCACACTTCTTCCATCCCCACAAATCTGCAATCATGGTTGTCTCCTCAACCCCACTCTTTCATTAGAACCTCACGTAAAGCACATAACCCTGACTGCTTTTTTTTTACCTTAAAAACATAGCTCGTCTCTGTCCATCACTTACCTTCTCTGCTGCTGAAACTCTCATCCACGCGTTTATCACAACCAGAATCGACTATTGCAATAGCATTCTCTATGGTACATCATCAAATACCCTCAACAGATTTTAGTACATTCAGAACTCCGCCGCTCGGCTCCTCACCCACACACGTTCTCGTGAACACATCACCCCTGTCCTCCTCAAGCTCCACTGGCTCCCTGTCCTTCAGTGTATCCACTTAAAAATCCTTCTCATTACATTTAAAGCACTCCATAACCTGGCCCTTCCTTACCTCACAGACCTGCTCCACCATTACACTCCATCTCGCTCCCTCCGCTCCTCCAACTCCAACCTTCTGTCCCTGCCCTGTAGGACCAAGCTTCGAACCTGGGGGCACAGAGCTTTTTCCATCGCTGTCCCCACCCTCTGAAACTCTCTGCCTAAACCCCTCTGTGGCTGCTCTGACCTCCCCACCTTTAAGAAAGAACTTAAAACGTATCTGTTTAAAATTGTTTTTAATGTTTGATTTTATTCTGTAAATTTTGTGCTGTTTTTAATCTTTAATGTATTGCAACGCGTCTTTGAGTTTCTTGAAAAGCGCTATATAAATAAAATGTATTATTATTATTATAAAAACAATCAGGTGTTTGTCATTTTGTCCTCAGGGCCAAATATGGGCGGCAAGTCGACGTTCATTCGCCAGGTGGGCGTGATCGCTCTGATGGCTCAAATCGGCTGCTTCGTGCCTTGTGAGAAGGCGGAGCTCAGCGTGATTGACAGCATCCTGGCCAGGGTTGGAGCAGGGGATAGCCAGGTGAAGGGTGTGTCCACCTTCATGTCCGAGATGCTGGAGACTGCCGCCATCCTGCGGTAAGCCAAATGCCCGTGCCGATGAACCCATCGCTCGATCGCAGTGCGTGCATTTTTTTCTCCTCCCCCGCACAGTTCGGCCACGGAGAAGTCGCTGGTCGTCATCGACGAACTGGGCCGAGGCACGTCCACGTATGATGGCTTCGGCCTGGCGTGGGCCATCAGCGAGCATGTCGCCACCAAGATAGGCTGCTTCTGCCTGTTTGCCACACATTTCCACGAGCTGACGGCGCTGGCGGCGCAGCAGGCCGCTGTGCGGAACCTGCACGTGACTGCGCTGACGTCTCACGACACGCTCACCATGCTGTACCGTGTCAAGCCAGGTCAGTACTTCACTGACTGTAGCCTGCTTGTAGCCCCTATTTACTGCATAGTAGCTCTATCGGGGTGGATGCTTCTTGATTTTAAAGATATTTTCCTGGTGGGTGGGGATTGCCTAGTGGTAGTGCCAAGGAGTAGCCAGTGCTGGAAAACCCTCTTCCTCGAGTAACGTGTTTGTGGAGAAATAGGTAAAAGGACAAAGACAAGTGGATAAGACAGCGCTAGCATGTTGCACTTGAATTTGCTGTGCGTGATCCAGCGTGACCAATCGCCTCATCACAGGAGTCGCTTTGTTTGTGTGAGAAAGCAAGATAATCGATGCTCTATACGCGGCGGCTGGTGACACAAGATTGCACGCTTCACCCGGCGTGCGGCTGTCACGGACGCTGCTTTGCATTCAGGCAAGGGCGCATCTTGAGGGCGAAGCCTCGAAAGACCCGAGCCCCAGTCGTGACTTGGCTTTGGTCAGGGATGTCGGTGATGAATAATGTCGCCATGCTCTGCATCCATGATATTGTTGACCTTAAGCCATGGGAATGCAGCATTATGAAAATATAGGCATGTGTGAGGGTGTAGATTGACATTTATGGCAATAATGTGATTGGGAATCACCATGGCGACATCACAAGGACTGTGCAACGCACGTCAGTGTTCTTCGAAATCAGGCATGGCCAAATGTTTTTCATTAAGGGATGCTTGCAGAGAAATAGAAAGATGAAGGAAAGAAAGTGTCAGGTTCAACATCTTCCACATGCTCTGAAAACACCCTGCCGTCGCCTTTTTTTTAATATTTGGGTGTTCCTTAGTTACATAAAACGTGTTGCAGCCCTAAAAGGAAGGGGTTTCATTCAGGCTGCAATTAACCAACATAGTGTTTAATCTAGCGGTGTGTAGTCTAATGTGCTAATCATTAGAACAGAATGTCTCACGCGATAAGTGGGAAGGTCAAGCTACCCTGGCCTTCTCTTCTACAGCTACATGATTTCATTGCTGAGCACACACACATATAAAGATTATGACAGTACAAGTTATAAGACCTTTCTTAAGAATAACTACTGTGTATACTGTAGGAGCAAATAAATGATAACATGTATATACATATGCCTAACATTTCCCTTCTGTTTATCATAATTTTGCTCACAAGCTATATCTACACAAACTTCTTTTCAGATTTCCAGTTTATGCTTCATTGGTGTGAACTCAATTTTTTACATTCAGAGAGAAAATGTTTTATTCATCGCCAAACAGGTCCGGCAAGTCCAGATCTTCTTCCATGGCAATTGTTGTGTCATACTCTTTGTCTAGTCCTGTAGGGTCTAGGAGGAGATACACCTGTGCCATCTGAGTTTAAATAGGTCTTAGTGCCGCATTAATTAATTTATTAAAGCCCCCCACGTAGACATGGAACAATCAAACATCCACACAATGTCAAAACTGATGTAAACACTGCAACGGACACCAAAATTGAGGAGGCAAGGTTCTTGTACTTCCCTAACACATCCAGCCAGTTTGACCACCAGTCGGTGTTTACCCCCGAATGTTCCTTTAAGCGCACATTGAGAGTGCGCAAGCCCTCAATGGCTTGTCAGGCTGCCGTCTACAGCCGTGTTGTTGGGGATGAAGGTGCAACACTGATCTCCAAGAGAGCACACACACCAGTCTCTTTTGCCAAAAACATGTCCAGGGCCAACCTGTTTTGGTAGGCCATAAGGGAGGTGGCCTTGAGCTGGTCTCGCACCGCCTCGAAGCCAAATTGTGTCCAATTGCCCAGCTTTTGTACCTTGTAGTGGATGTACTTTATTCTGTCCACATTTTTGTTTGAAGTGATCCATAGCAAGATAGATTCAAAACCTGCTGCAATTTGGTTAACCAATTTATACTCATCTGGCACACCAGATGGTGTACTCCGATGGCATCGATGTATGTCGGATCGTCGTTTCCCAGCCAGGCATTGTTTTGTGTTTCTCGTTTTGTTCTCGTAGAAAATGGCCAAAGATTCACTTCAGCCAAAGATACTCTCTCCGCTATTGTTAGGGGAAAAACAGATACAAGGAATATCAAAGTAATCAATGCACATCTTCCGGAAGCATTACTGGGTAAGGAATCAAAGAGACATCCATCACCACCAGATGTCGCTACGAGATACTGGTTTAAATATGGTAGTTAAATGAATAGTGGTAGTACAGTTGTCGTCTGTTAAGTTCCCTAAAGCCCTTCCAGTACCAGCCAATCTCCCACAAGTGAAATTAGCGACAGCAACCTTTTTAGAAAAGATGGCTTTTTGCTTTTCTTTTGGTGTTAGTGGGAATGCAGCATCCCATTGCCGACAGGTATCATTTGGGCTTGTATTGTTCATTCAATAATACAGTTGGTTGTTATATTTGCAGGAACTACACGCAGCATAGGCCTCGGGCCCGTACACACTACGCACTCACCTTCTTGTTCGGTTAGTAGAAGCCAATTGTTGTTTTCTCTGGTTATTCCGGTAGTGACTCGGAACCAATCATCTACAGTTCGAAGAACAGTGATAGGCACACCCGCTTGCCCGGTATAATTATTAGTGGTTGGCATCTCATTGGGTAACATAGTCGTGTTTTCACAAATTATGATAGATAAATTTGGGTCTGTTCCTTTTGTATTATCTTTTTTTTTTTATCTAGGGCCCCAGTGGAATAGGCCCATAGCAGGAAACCCAGCAAGAAGTATTAAAGATGGTACTTAGTGATTCCAGATGGGGGTTAAGTTTGGCGGAACTGAAGGCAAATGTTAAACTCAAAAGGGTATTTTGTTTTCTCATAGTGACTTTATTATGAAAATGCTTCGCCTCTGTCGTAGTACCTGGTGACCAATAATCTCCCTGCTGGGTAGTTATTAAAGTTCTCCAACCTGTGTCTAATACGTGCCCAGTCATATACCACCGATATTTGTTTTATGGTTTCCCGGACACTTGATAGTTGTTGGATAAATTCCCGTGAATCCTTTTAACGATGAAACGGGTATTTGAACCTCTGTGGTGGTGTTTTCGGACCCATGGTCATCTGGCTAGAATTGGTATAGGCCCAACTAATAATCCATGGAGTATGTACCGTATGTGTTACACTTCGTTTTGGTCTGTCTGCTAACTGAGTTACGTTGTTAGCTACTAGCTTGGTGGTTTATGACATTATCGCTTTGATCCCATAAAAGCAATCCCACCCCTATTAGGAGCACGGCAGAGATCCATCCTCCCACAATGTATCTCATTCCCTTGATCATTTTGCAGACAACTTTAGATAGTTCGCCTCTAATAGGATTGGGTCTTAGAATGTCTTCACTGACCTTCAGGTGTTTTCAGACTCTATCCTTCTGCACCCACCTTGTTGTCAGACCTTTGCTCACCTTTCCCGTCGGGGTTTTCTGCTGAAAGGACCTTTTTGCAGTCTGTTAAATGAGAAGGTATCCAGGTTGATCTTTCTACTATTTTCAACGCTGTTGGTGTTGTCGGTAAAACTTGGGCGAGTGCCAATGTTTCCTCTTGATGCTTCTAGTCAGGATCCAATCCCCTGGTTGCACTAGCTGCGGTTTGTTGCAACATTTTTCTCATATAATCGCCAAATTAAGAGTCCACATCTGTTCCCCAATCATTTTTAAAATGCGGTAATTTGTATGGTCTGCCAAAAAAAGTTCCGTACGGAGGTAACCCATTTGTTGTCGTTATGTTGATATGTAGTTTCGTGGAAGTAAGGTCCCTTGCGGATTATGTTTTGCACATGTCAAGCAGGCTCTACAAAAATGTTGGAGTAGGCAGCCGTTTTTATTCATTTTGTACATTCAGATGTGAAAAATGCCAATGTATAGCAGCGCTCCTCGTAGTGGGGCAGACAGGAAGTGTGTAAGAGGCAGGGGCTTTGAGTAAAGTGCAGACCTGCCAACATGTATGAATTTGTTGACTCTTGAATTCATTCAAGAGTTCAGTCCGTACAGCACAGACAAATCGATTTGATCCCTTTCTCAATAGACATTTCTGTCACCCAGTAATGGCAAAAGACGGAAAACTACTTTGTATGCTAAGCTGGTGGTGTCTAAAGTCTGGCCAATTAGGGCTGTCGATTGATTACATACTTAATTGCAGATAGAAGTACGTTTTTATCTGAAAGTAGGGATGTAAGTCTCTTTTCGTAAACAATTTGATATGCAACTACAACGATGACTACATCAATGGTCCTGGAAGGTACCTTCTAATGTTCTCCCATGTTGCAGGGACTACTATACTCTAATTTTTCTCCTCATATTTGCTCCCAAATGCTGATACTATTGGAAACGCATAAAGGGAAGGTTTGAAGACCTTATTGAGTGCTAATGTGCACTGGAACCGTTTCTGACCAATTTTGTGGAGATGCAGATCTCATTTTCCAACAGGACTTGGCACCTGCACACAGTGCCAGAACTACCAGTACCTGGTTTACGGTCCATGGTATTCATGTCCTTAATTGGCCAGCAAACTCGCCTGACCTCAACCCCATAGACAATGGTGTATTGTCAGAGAAGGAGAATGCGATACTCTATAATGCAGAAGAGCTGAAGGCCACTATCAGAGCAACCTGGGCTTTCATAACACCCGAGGAGCACCACAGACGCCACGCCGCACCGTATTGCCAAGTATTGAGTTGGCCAACATTCCTAAAAAAGCAACGTTAACTTTTTCAAAGATACTGAATGTGGGATTTTTATTAGTCAATCATCAAAATTGAAAGAAAGTTTCACCAAACAACATATTATTGAGCAGCGCCAGACGAATGGTTTGGGCCACACTGGGGGAAATAAAATCTTCTAGGTTGCAAACAAAAACTAGTATTCAATGATTAATTCATTTTCTATGCCGCTTATCCTCATTAAGATGCTGGAGCCTATCCCAGCAGGCTTTGGGCGAGAGGCGGGGTACACCCTGGACTGGTCGCCAGCCAATCGCAGGGCACATATAGAGAAACAAACATTCACACTCTAATGGACAATTTAGAGCGGCCAATGAAGCTAACATGCATGTTTTTGGATTGTGGGAGGAAAGCGGAGTACCCGGAGAAAACCCCCACATGCACTTGGTGATTATTTTTATTCTTCACATAGATGCCCAACGGAGATTTGAACCCTGAACCTCCTGACTGTGAGGCCAATGTGCTACCCACTCGACCACTGTGCGGCCCCCCATGAATTGAAACCAAAACATTTATTTAAAAAAAAAAGGATTTACCTTCTTATCATCTCTGGACCGGACAAAAATATCATGCATGCTTTGGCTTCTCTCAGGGAAGCCAGCCGGACCAAACTCCCACATCTGCGTTGTCGCTGCCAAAGCATGTTCCTTCTCGTCCGGTCATTTCTCACCTTCCTTGCATTCTTCCGCTCAGGTGTGTGCGACCAGAGTTTCGGGATCCATGTGGCTGAGCTGGCATGCTTCCCGCCGTCGGTGCTCGCTATGGCCAAGGAGAAGGCGGAGGAGCTTGAGGAGTTCCAGGAGATGTTCGAGCAGCAGGGGGAGGAGCCCGACGCCAAGAGACGCCGCAGCGACAAACAAGTAAATGCCCGCCCCCCCCTGCCCCCCAAGTGTGTGGAGTCGGGCAGGATCGCGCGACGACTTGGCGCTTGCTATTCGCGCTTTGCTGCGCTTCAGCTTCCTGTCTTTGCCTTTCTCTTCGGCAGGTGGGAGAGCGCTTGATCGAGGACTTCCTTGACCAAGCCAAGTCTCTTCCTGCCGCTGCCATGACGGAGGAAGAGGTGAAGGGCGAGCTGAGGAAGATGAAGGTGGCGCTCCTCGCCCAAAAGAACGCATACGTCACAGAGCTGCTAGCTCGCGTGGGACCACAGCTTGTGTGTACATACTAGTTGGTCAAGTTGTACAGTTTTTCAATAAAGCAGTAGTTCTAAATCCTCCCTGGTGTTTTGTGACGATGTCACGATGCCGACATTAATAAGCACCGTCGATGAAAGGTGACTTGATCTGTCTCACAAGTCAGCCTTTCACGGAATAAGCACGCTCATTTTTTCATCTGTCAAATTTAGCAGCGTGTTTGTGGCTCTAAAGGGTTTTTGTGGTAGCTCAAGTGGTGCTCGTGGTGGTAGCAGCTCGTTTTTGCGTATTTGTCGCGACCTGCTGTCCTGTAGGGAGAACGCAGGGAAATTTCCAGCTGGATAGGATTTTTTGCTCTTGGGCTCCCCAGTAATTACTGTAAAATTTAAACAGCATATGACTTTTCCAACAGAACACATACTGCAGTGTTCAAAGTAGCCGTGCACTGGACTGACAAGATCCAGCACTGTTTTTAGTACATCTTTATTGCTACGTGGCAAAAGATTCTCAAAACAGGACTCAGCGTTCATGACATGCAAGCTCTTAAGGCTGTGCAATTTGGCAATTAGTTGAAAGTAGTGGATTTAAAAACCAGCACTGTCTGCCGTTGACTTTACAAACTCAAAACTATTTTGTACAAACTTTGTTTCTAGGATTTCACAATCCTGTCACTCACTAAACTAATATTCAGTTGTATGAGCAGCGCTTCACATCTGTGTGGCATTGAGTCAATCAACTTGGGGCACCTTTCAGTTATTCCACTCCAAAATTCTTTAACATTCCACAATTCATTAGCGTTTCTTGGTTTTGCTTGAGGAACAGCATTTTTATGTCACCCCACAAGTTGCTTCACTGTATTGTGGCTTGAATTTAGATTTTGGGCGTTGCCTCAAAACTGTCTGTGGCCCTCGGACCCAAAAGGAACAATTTTCCTCTCATCGGTTCACATAATGTTCCTCCATTTCTCGTGTTCTTTGGCAAATTGTAACCTCTTCTGCGCATGCCTTTTTTACAACAGGGGGACTTTGCGGGGGATTCTTGTAAATAGATTAGCTTCACACCGACGTCTTATGTCGCAGTACTTACAGGTAACTCCAGACTGTCTGATTATCCTGGAACTGATCATTGGTTGAGCCTTTGCCTTTCTGGTTATTCTTTGATCCATTTTGGTAGTTTTTCCATTTTCTGTGTCTCTTGCTCTCCATTTTAAGGCAGTGGAGATCATTTTAGCTAAACAGCTAAAATATTTTTGCACCTCTTTGTAAGTTTTCCTTCCTTGAAAAGGGGCCACCTGATTCACACCTTTTTTTTAACAAAATTGATAACTGATCACTGATTGAATGCCACACTATTTTTAAACAAACCTCTTTCAACTAATTGCCCAATTGCACATCCTTAAGAGCGTGCATATGTTATGCTGGGTTTTGTTCGTTTTATGAGAATCTACTGCACCTACTGGTAACTTGTTTGCCATGTAGCAATAAAAATATATTAATAAAAGCGATTAATCCAGTTAGTCACATTGGACTTTATTTGGAACACTACTGAGTGTTGTGTAAATTCAAGATGCTAAAAGAAATCCAACGTGGCGCAATATGTGCGTATTTTCCTTTAACATGACGAGGGCTAAACCAAAAAAAAATTACAGGCTATTCAGGCAAACGTTTGAGCTTTTATGTAATGAAGTGATGATTTAAAGCCATTAGACATGTAATGCTAGTGAAACAAAACTTATAGTAAGCCATCAAATTCATAACAAGATGTCTCAGATCTAATAAAGTTTTATTTTCTTAGAAATGGCCAGTTTCCTGTTTTTGTCCTCCCAAGAAAAAAAGTATACCCCCTCTTTTTTGGAATTCCAACTAGCATCTACATAATGGTTATTGAATACTTCACAATATATTAAGTCTAGATGTTATGGTACATGCATACGATTCAGGCTGCATGAGGAGCCACAGTCACCACGATACACTGGGAGAAGGGGGTGGGAGGTGGTGGGTGTGTGAGGTTGAGATGTGGGATTGGGGGGGTCGGTTTACAGATAACTCTTGTGGTCCAGTTCGAAAAGGAACTCCGATGGGTCCTATTGGAACCCTCTCCGCTAAACGCTGACTGCATCAAATTGTACACACACACAAACATACATCTATACAAGAGTGGGTGGAGCTACTCCACCAGCCAATCAAGTCAAAAAGAGCGGAGAGGGTGTGTTTAGTGTTTAAATGACATTCTCTTTCACAGAAAGAACTTCACCACTGGTTCACAAGAGCGTCCGCAGCCATTTTGGGGAGTGAGTGGGGGGCGGGCGGGGGTGAGGGATGCTAACAAAGAAATAATTATAATATAATAAAATAAAAGACATTCAAATACAGTCAGCTTTTGCTTGAAAATACAAAACTACATGATAAAGCATTGAAATAAAATCCATTGATCAGAACATTATCTTTTTTTTCTTAAAAAAAAAGCCGAAGTGCTCCATCTCACACACACTTGCTCGTTTTCCACAAATATCCGCCGCCTGGTAGCGATGACGGCCGCAGGGAGGAGGCGGGAAGTAGAGGGGGTGAGGTTTGACTCCACCTTTTGTCCATGTCTTTCGTGACTGCTCAGCCCAGCCATGCTCCCCTCAGTGGAGTCTGCCAGAGCGCTGTATTCCGGAGCGTCTCTTTCCTGTGTGTGTGTGTGGGGGTGTGTGTGTGTGTGTGGAGGGGGGGGGGAGTAAAGAGAGCGTGGCCTTATGTTTGTGTGCACGCATTGCGGTCGTGTGAGACGACATGATGCCAGCCGAGGAAGGAGGGTGGTGGTGTCGATTGGGCGGGCCGGACGTTGGAGCTGGTTGCCTTCAGTTATGCTGCAGCGTATTGGACTCGATGGGCGGCGCCGAGTCATACAGAGTGTCTGTGTCGTGGGTGGGCTCCCCGGCCAGCGTGCACGGGTTGGACAACGTCCCCGCGCCGCAGTCACAGAAAAAACTGGTGGATGAGAAGCGACTGATTAGGAAGACGCAAACAGAAGTCCTTGTTTGACAAAAAAACTTTTAAAGTAACTTCTTATTATGCCTTTAAGATTTCTGCTACAATTCTTAAATGTATACAGTTTTTTTTTTTTATCAAAAATGGAATTCATTCAATTAATGATGTGTTAATTAAAAATGTGGTCTCTGAATTTGAACTTTCACCTAAAGGTTGTGGAGTTACTGAGGAGGGCACCAGTAATTTTCATTTGGAGTTACTGGCGCCCTCAGCTGGTCCCTGCAGGTACCTACACAACTTTTTGTGTTACATTACTGAGGGATGAAATTCCTAACGTAAAGTGAAAAATTAAAGCAAAATGACGACGATAAAATGAAAAGATATTAATGAGAGCAGAAGAAATGTGAATTTATGGCAGATTATGTTGATACACAAAAATGACAAGCTCCTTCTGCTGACCACGGCAGGTAACTACACATTAACAAAAAAAGTTCTGATAAAATGAGCAGCGAAATTCTTAACCAATAAATTAAATTTAGAAGTCTTAAAATGTGGCGTACTACAAAGTTGATTTTGGTCAGATCATCTGGACACTGGAACGCACCACGACAGACAGACAAGCTTCTCACCGGTCATGCCGTATAAACTCCACGTCGTGTCCTTGGTGGCATTTCTTGATGCAGTTGACGCAGATGGCGTTTCTATCTGTTGTGTTGCATGTGTGGCACCTGCGCAACACCAGCACGTATCAAGCACCAAACAAGTAGGGAGCGCAGCGAATTCAGCACCCGCAGCACACAGGTGGCGGCCACTCACCTGTAAAAGTCGTGCATGGGGTAGCTGGTGTAACTGGAGATCTTGTACAGGCACTGTCCTCGACTCACCGCCTTCTCAATGGCGTCCTGGTTGTTGGAGATCTTGTTGTCTTGATGGGGAGGAGGAGTAAACAGTGAGAATGAGTGGGAAAGGGAGTAGAAAAACAGAAGGAAGAATGAGGAGAAGAAAAAGATCAGGAGAAGGAGCGGGACGGGAGAACAAGAAAAAGGAGAAAAAGAGGAGGTGAAGAAAGAGAAGGAGAGGGAAGTTTAGAAAGGAAAGATAGAAAAGAAGAAGAAGTAAAAGAGAGCAGGAGAAGGAATTGAGGAGGGGATAAGGAAAAGAAAAGGTGAAGATAGAGGGGGAGGAGACACAAAGGAGAACAACAATGAGGTGATCTTTTGGGGCAACTTTTAAAGAAGCAGAAGAAGTGAGATGCTTCTACCTTTCATGGTGACGTTGACGCCTGACGCCAGAAAAAGACCTCCGAAGCGGTTGTTGAAGATTTGGTTGCCCTCCAGGGTGGCCGTGGCGTGGTTGGTGATTTCGATACCTGGAGAGGAGGAGAGGGGGAAGTGAAGCTTAGCAAGGCACATCCCCCAACTACTAAAGGAGCATGACGTGATGTTTACCTGCAGCAAAGCCATCAAAGATGCGGTTCTTGCGAAGGATGGGGTGGCTGTTGGTGCTGATCAGGACGCCCGCCTGAGCGTTCCTAAAGATGTCGTTCTCCTCCAGCAGGCCTGACGAAGCGCAGGAGGGAAAAAGTTTGCTTCTATTGCAACAACTCTTTGCGTTGAAACACAAGGAAAAACTAAAAACCTACAAGATCAGTGACAGAGGCGTATCTCAACACCAGCATCGGCTTTTACAAGCGATAGTATGCAGTATTTGCTTTGAGCAAGTTGATGGAGAAGTACAGGGAAGGTCGGAAGGAGCTGCATTGTGTTTTTGTAGATCTGGAGAAAGCTTATGACAGGGTGCCCAGAGAGGAACTGTGGTATTGTATGAGGAAGTCTGGAGTGGCAGAGAAGTATGTTAGAGCGGTGCAGGACATGTACGAGGACTGTAAGACAGTAGTGAGGTGTGCTGCAGGTGTGACAGAGGAGTTCCGAGTGAAGGTGGGACTCCATCAGGGATCAGCTCTGAGCCCCTTCTTGTTTGCTATGGTGATGGACAGGCTGACGGACGAGGTTAGACAGGAATCTCCATGGACTATGATGTTTGCAGATGACATTGTGATATGTAGTGAGAGCAGGGAACAGGTGGAGGAGAAGCTTGAGGGGTGGAGGTTTGCCCTGGAAAGGAGAGGAATGAAGGTCAGCCGCAGCAAGACGGAGTACATGTGTGTAAATGAGAGGGACCCAAGTGGAAGAGTGAGGTTACAGGGAGAAGAGATAAAGAAGGTGGAGGATTTTAAGTACTTAGGGTCAACAGTCCAGAGCAATGGAGAGTGTGGAAAAGAGGTGAAGAAGCGTGTGCAGGCAGGCTGGAATGGGTGGAGAAAAGTGTCGGGTGTGATGTGTGATAGAAGAGTTTCAGCTAAAATGGAAGGAAAGGTGTACAAAACTGTGGTGAGACCAGCCATGTGGTTTGGTTTAGAGACAGTGCAGATGAGGAAAAGACAGGAGGCAGAGCTGAAGGTAGCAGAGATGAAGATGCTGAGGTTCTCTTTGGGTGTGACCAGGATGGACAGGATCAGGAATGAGCACATCAAAGGGACAGCACATGTTAGAGGTTTTGGAGATAAAGTCAGAGAGGCCAGACTTAGATGGTTGGGACATGTCCAGAGGAGAGATAGTGAATATGTTGGTAGAAGGATGCTGAGTTTTGAATTGGCAGGCAGGAGGCCTAGAGGAAGAGCAAAGAGGAGGTTTATGGATGTAGGACATGAAGGTAGTTGGCGATAGAGAAGAGGATACAGAAGACAGAGTCAGATGGAGGCAATTGATTCGCTGTGGCGACCCCTAACGGGATAAGCCGAAAGGAAAAGAAGAAGAGTAAGCAGGCTCCGCTTTCCTATTGGTGGGCGGAGACGCTAGTCACCAAGCGTCGCAGAAGGTTAGGGGAGAAGGTAAGCCAACAACGCCGCCAACTAACGAGAAGAACCACATCATAGCTTTGAAACTCAGTGATGTCATATTCAGGTGGACAACAATTCTGTCAGAAAGTTATTTTAGGTACATTCCACACATTTTTCTAAGTATAAATCCACCGTGCAGCACGTACGCGAGACAACGTGAGCACTTTTTCAGGGTGAAAAATGAAAACGGTGCTTTGGACCCCAAGGGGCTAATTTGGACAACACACCTCGGCCTCCATTGAAGATACAGATGCCGCCGTCGCGCCCGTCGTGGATCTTGTTGCGCCTCAGTGTGGGGTTGCTGTCCGTCTTGATCCACACACCCGCCATAGCATTGTCGAAGATCTCGTTGTCCTCGATGAAGCCCAGACCTGCAGCATGCCGCACTGGGGGTCAGAAGGCACCGCACGCACAGAAAATGACCGGGAAGCGGACACGGAGTGTGCAGACCTGAGTTGTAGACCAGAATGCCGCCATTTTGTCCTCCCCAAATCTTGTTACGCCGAATCTTTGGGTTGCTGCCCGTCCTGTCGACATTTAAAAAGTCCTTTTAGGTTTACACACACTTTCACCGAAGCCATTACAAGAAAGATGATAACCCGACCTTATTTGTACGCCCGAGTACATGTGATTGTAGATGTCGTTGTCTTCCAGGACGCCATGGCCGTTGTCGTAGAAGTACACCCCCACCTACACGCACGGCCATTTTTGAACAAGTAGTCACATCCCATAGTGGCGTTTGCCCACTTGCTGATTTCCTTGTTTGCATGCTTGTCACACTTCAACGTTTCACATCAAACACATTTAAATATTAGTCAAAAACAACACGACTGGACACAAAATGCAGGCTTTAAGGTCAACTTCTTGACGGATAGAAAATAGCCTGGTGTGGAAAAACCTAATAACAGTTTGGGTCACCAGTTTGGGATAACTTCCTATGAGTCTCTTTTGCACAATTGTTGTAATTCAGCCACAATGGAGGATTTTCCAGCATGATCGACTTTTTACGGTCATGCCACAGCTTCTCAACAGGATTCACGTCAGGACTTTGATCAGGCCGCTCCAAAGTCATCATTTAGTCTTTTTCCTTCCAGCCATTCAGAGGTGGACTTGTTGGCATGCTGTTTTTGTTTTTACATCAAGTTTGTTTCAGCTCCAGGTCACAAACAGATGGTCGTATATTCTCCTTCAGGATTTTCTGGTAGATAGCAAAATTAATTTCAACATTTATCCCAGCAAGTCTTTCAGGTCCTGAATCAGCAAAACAGCCCCAGACCATCACACTAAAACCGTCGTATTTTACTGTTGCTATGATGTTCTCATCGCCCAAGAAGTATTTTCTCTAAGGTCAAAATTGAGACAGGCCTTTAAGTTATTTTTGTTCAGCAGTGGTTTTCATTTTGGAACTCTGCCATGCAGGCAATTTTTGCCCAGTGTCTTTCTTATGCTGGAGTTATGAACACTGACGTTAACTGAGGCAAGTGAGACGTGCAGTTCTTTGGATGTTGTTGGATGGTCTTCTAGGATGAGTCATCTCTGCAGTCTTTGGGTAATTTAGGCTGTTCGCCAACACTATCCACTGCTTTTGCTATTTGTGGCGAATGGCTCTCACTGTGGTTTGCTGGAGCCTGAAAGCGTTAGAAAAGGCTTTATAACCTTTTTCAGACTGATAGGTCTCAATAACCTTATTTCTCATTTGTTAGTTTCTGAATTTCTTTAGATGTTGACATGATCTTATGGTCTAACTCACTTTGTCATGCAAGTCCTTTTTAAGTGATTTCTTGATTGAGAACCGGCGTGGCATTAATCAGGCCTGGTTGTGGCTTGGGCACTTTTTCCATCATGTAGGTTTGGATTTTTTTTCTCCCTTAGTCAGTGACAACACAGCTAAACATAACAATGCAGTTACTTAATGAAACAGTTTTTATTACTAATAATGACATTCGTTTGATGATCTGAAATATTTACGTGTGACAAACATGCAAAAGAACTCAAGAAGGGGTAACAGTGGTGTTTTTTGGACCTGCTTGCCGCTGTGGATGCGGTTCTTGCGTAGGACGGGGGTGCTCCCGGTGGTCACCCAAACGCCAGCCAGCGTGTTGCTGTACACCTCGTTCTCCTCGATCACACCTTGGCCTTTTTCGTGCTGCAAGTCACAAAGACGTTTGCCGTTAAGAGCAAAAAAAAAAGTTTCAATGCAGTGAGGGAAATAAGCGAACATTTACCACATAGATGCCGCCGTGCTGCCCGTCGTGGATCTTGTTGTGCCGTACGATGGGGCAGCTGTTGGTTCGGATCTGTATTCCCGCCAGGGCGTTCCCGTAAATGTCGTTGCTCTCTATTAAACCCCGTCCGTCACCAAATATATACACGCCTCCTTGGTTCCCATTGAAGATGGCGTTTCCCCTGCATGCGTGACACAAATGTCAGAGTTGATGGTGTCTTCGTGGTTGTCTGTGACACCCCCTTCCACCTGCAAGTGTGCTCACCGTATCGTGGGGTCACTGTTCGATGTGATCCACACCCCAGCAAAGTTATTAGCGTAAATTTTGTTCTCTATAAACTGGCCCCGCCCCTTCTCGTGCACGTAGATGCCGCCCGTTTGGCCGTGGTGGATCTCACAGCGCACCACCGTGGGGTTGGCGTACGCCTTTACCTCAAAGCCGGCGATGCGGTTTCTGTGGATGTTGCAGTTTTCAAAGTAGCCCTGAAACACAGACCAGGTACAATCATTGCTATTGCGGGAGAGTGTTTAGCATGATGATGCGCGTTTTAAGGTGTGGTTACCATGCCGTGGTCAAACGTGAACACGCCCACATCTCTCCCGTGATGGATGTGGTTCCGTCTGATGATGGGGTTCCCATGGTTCTTCACCCAAATTCCCGCCAATGCGTTGTTGCTGATTTCATTGTCTTCATAAATGCCCTGTAAGGAAAACTTGGACATGAGCTGCACGTTCAGTTGCTTGCAGAGGAACGCGATGGGCACTCACCTGCGCGTGGTCTGTGATGTACAGCCCCACGTTTTCGCAGTCGCTGATGTTGCAGTGCTTGATGGTAGGGCACGCTCCCTGGCCGCTCACACACACGGCCGAACCCACTAAAAACACACAACGTCAAACAAAGCTACCTTTACTCAAACAACAGCAGGCTCAAACCAACATTAACTCATATTAAATTTTGGGGTAGTGTTAATGGTTTAATTTATTTGAACATGGATAGAAGTTACATGTGAATACATCACATACTACAATTCATAGTTCCACATGTCCAAAAAGTAGTAGAAGGAAGCAAAGCTTATTTGATCCTAACCCCCATCTGTTTCACATGAATTGCAATATATTTGTTCACTTCCTGTTCTCAAATTGCACTCTTTTCTAGTTTAATAGTACATATGAAAATTATTTAGTGACATAACAATGTGGTAAAATAAGAGTTGTTTTTTTTAAATACACAAGCCATAATAAATAATAAAATATATAAATGAATTAAAAAACACCTGATGAAAGTCTTACTTTGGGTATCATCTTAGAAAGGTTGTTAAACTCATCAAACAGCAACTTAACACTCACGGTGCTTAGCCACAATTAGCAACACAACAGTTAGCCACAGTATGCCATTTTATGACGTGGACATGTGCAGATTATAGTCCAGTGCGTCTTACATATATGTACAAATCTGTCCTTGTATGAATGGATAAATATGCTAAATAGATACATATAGTAGGGGTGTAATGAATCATTCACTACATTGATGTATCGTCATTAGGTATAGGTCATTTAGGGGTCAACTGAGGGAGCCTCCTCATAGCTTTAATAGCATCTGTGCAGACATTACAGTAGGTAGGATATTCTTTCACTTTAATATGTATCTGCAGATGAAATGTCATTCAAATCAAATGGTAGTGTGAAATAATGTCATTAATACTTGGGTTAGGGTTGAAAGATGTATCAAATTAAGTCACTAATTAGTCATCTGCTATTTTATATTTATTCATTTTCTATACCGTTTATTCGCGGGTATGCCTATCCCAGCTGACTTTGGGCGAGAGGCGGGCTACTCCCTGGAGTGGTCGCCAGTCAAACAACCATTCACACTCACATTCATACCTATGGACAATTCTGAGTCAGCAATTGACCTAACATGCATGTTTTTGGAATGTGGGAGGAAAGCGGAGAGAGAACCAACGCGCGCACGGGTAGAACAAGCAAACTCCATACAGAGATGCCCAACGGAGATTCGAACCCTGAACCTCGTGACTGTGAGGCCAACGTGCTACCCATTCATCCACCGTGCGGTCCACCTGTTAATTCATTCCTTGTTAATTCAACTTGAAGAGTTGGATGCACTTTATTCAAATAAAATGTGAACGCATTTGCCTTGTTACATTTGTTACAGGGTAAGCCCGTCTATGCCAGCTCACGTTTCAATCTCATCTGACTTTCTGGCATTTTTGTTTTCACGTTTTGCCTGGCTCTCACTGCCCCACTGGCAGCAGATAGCTCAGTGTGCTCAGTGCGTGCTTGACGTCATATTATTCTACCTCCACTTAAAAGCGAAGCGATCCCAGCCCGTGCATTTTACACAAGATGAACAAGTAATTATTATTGACCGTTATGACGACTTGGCAGCTTATGGCTGCTAAAAGCAAAACTGTCACCACCATTAGAGCAAGGGAGCACTGGTGACACAAAATGCTCAGGGTGTAAATGCGCAAGATTGTACAAGTTTAGCCCATTAACACACCCCATTGAAATTTGTCGATATCTTATGGCAATGGAACGCTTTAACTCATGGTGAGGTGGCACAAGCTTTTCAAATTTAATTTTGTTTTATGTCAAATGGTACACAATTTCGTACTAGTCACACTACTGGACCAGATAGGTCAGGTAACAAGAGAAACAGAGGCATGGCATTTTAGACGCCAAGTGCTCTCATGAACTGTGCCACGGAATAAAAAGTTTCGTAATATTCTCGGTTCATGATCTGCTGGTTGTTGAAAAAAGCACAAAGCAGCAGCAACCCCTCTCATACAGCCCACTACCACATCTGAAAAACATCCTAGTCAAACTCTGAATTTACCCCTTTTACATGCTATAATGCACTTCTGTACCCTGTTCTTGTATTGTTACACTCATTATTGCACACTGCAGAACTGGCTTAACATACAAATACCTACTCCCATGAGACTGTAACACACTGTTACTGAACTGACATACACCAGTAAGACAGTTGTGTATTGCCTTAAGACTAATGTACTGTTATCGAACTGTAACCCACACTAGTAAAACTGTTATATACAGTAAGGTATCATCTTAAAATTGTAGATGTCTGTCGAATGGAATTAGATTGTAAGATACCGCCAGGAGATTGTTATCCACTGTCATGAGATCATAACATACTGTTATTGAACTGAGCGTAAATATCTAGATCTGCCCTGCGATTGACTGACAACCAGTCCAGTGTGTATCCCACCTCTCGCCCAAAGTCAGCAGAAAATGGATGGACGTTATTGAACTGTTACATGCGCCACAGAGACAGTTATAAAGTATACTGGGTCACTGACTGAATTTATCAACGTTGCTTAAATGTGTTCTAGATTGTTTGCAATTATGTTCTATGTTGTTAGTTGTATTAAACAGGCCATTAAATTCGAAAAAAATACATTTAATGTTCATAGAAGGAGCCTTGACCAATAACCTGCTCAGAAAATGGGCGCTTCCGGAAGTGACGTCGGCAAAGGCATACAAGTCAAACAAAGGCTTCTAGAGGTAGCTTCTCGACTTAATTGAATTCATTTTTAATTATATTATCCAATAATATATTATATTATTATATTATCAAAATAGGCTGTTCAGAGTGTCCAAATGATACTCTTAAGTTTGTTGTCTTTTCCAAGACAAGATTTAGGACTACAATGAATGAAGCAAGTAGATAGCGAGAGACAAATGGACGTCACGTTCTGTTCTTTGTGATGCTCATTTTACTGAAGACTGCTATGAAGAAACACTTTTACAAGAAGCATTTGACTTGAAAGTAGTGTAAACTCATTTAGGATGCTATGCTACAGAGGAAGGGACAAGACGAACCACGTCAAAGCTTCCACATAACAGTTAAGTTGTGTCTTATGTACATATTGTATTCTAAAGACTATTCCACCAGTGACAAACATGCATTCAAAACATTGTACGTGTTATTAAACATTTTACAGCGATACGTTGGCGGTGTGAAATCATGTTCCAGAGAGCTCTTTACGCTCATTAGGAAGCCCATATAAAACGTTAATTGAACAATAGATAGCTCCAAGGTAATTTACACTTACCATTTTGTGTTTTGAAGCTGACCGATCTTTATCTCCATGTTTCTTCTGCATCAGACACGCTAGTTTCATTGCTGGTGGTTGGAATAAATACGGCTTAAATCCGCGTTCTGCGGGGCTCTAGTTCATCTCCAGATGTTTCTTCCTTCTTGAAAAGTACTGACACATCGCTCAAATCTTCACTACTATAACTGTAAACATCCGCTGTATACCCCCATGTTTGTTTACTTTTGCCAGGTGTCCGCTAACATTCATTTGGGAAATGGCCCTTTTCTGAGCAGGTTATTGTTCCCGCCATGAACATTAAATGTATTTTTTCTGGATTTAACGGCCTTTTTAATAAAACAGACAATGTGCAACATCATTACAAACAATATACAACATATTTAAGCAAAATTGTTAACCATGTTCGTGGCCCTTTAAGGACTGTAATATACTGTCATCGAATTGTTACCTATTCAATGAAAGCTCAAAATACAAAATTAATTTGTTGCGGGGGGGCTTTCGTGTCTTGGAATTTTCGTATTATGAGACAAATTTACCATATTAATGGCGTAATTCTTTCCAGGCCCCTCGCAAACAGTTGTATCAAGTGTAAATATTGTGTCCTACCAAAATAAATATGTTCATTGTTGACAACGTAATCGTTTACATGTGCATAAATGTTTAAAAAATAATGAGATAATAAAATCAATGAAACATAATAAATGTTGTTAGGAAAAATGACACTTTACCTTTAGGATCGAGTGTGGTGAGCTTGATGGCGGAGGAGGAGGGAGTTTTGACAGATGGCAGAAATCATACAAAAGTTTATGTACGGTAACGTCATTTAAATCAATACACTACATTACATACTAAACTTAACACTATGACTTGTTTTTATTTTTAACAATGGACGGGATCTTCTCGGTACGCCGCGCAAAGGGACGTCGACCCATTTAAGGAGGAAAAGACCGATGGGACATTACCAAGATAACCAATGGGAGGGCAGCGTCTTCAGTTTTACACCCCAGGTGGCATCCATTCCTTTGGTGCATACATTCAAATATCTGGGTGGCACTTTCGATTTTTATTTTTGTATTTTGAATATTTTTTTCGTTAAATGGGACAGAAATATCTTCAAATTCACTTTGTATTATGAATATAGAAGTATTGTGATGAGATTGTAACATGCTGTTATTGTTACACATTGCCACAAGAGTGTAACATAACATCGGGAAGCCGTTACCTACTGTCAGACTGTAACATGCTGTTACTAAACTATTATTACATACACCAGTAAGGCAGTTATACATTGCCTTAAAACTGTAAAATACGGGTATCGAACTGTCACCATTGCCAAAGACTGTTACCTACTGTCATGAGATTGTAGTGTACTGCCGAAAAACTTGTCATGGGATTATAACGTACTGTTATTGAACTGTTAAGTGCGTCAGTAACCGTTATGTATTGTCAAAGCATTTGTGACATATTGTTGTTGAACTGACATTGACATACTGCAGCGCAAGCATGCGAGTGCGCACACACAGTACAGAGCGGGCGGGTAATACGAATCCATGAGGAGCATGGTGGTCGTCAGCGGTAGCGTGCATGCTATGTCACCTGTGCATGTGGAGCGTATGATGCAGTGGTCGATGTTGGGGCTGCAGTTAACGGTGATCTCAAGACAGTGGTGGGCGTTGTGGTGCTGCGCTGACTTGTCATCGGGATTGAACTGGGGAGAGAATAGCAGCAGCATGGGTCACGACTGGGTGTTGTGATTATATATTGTATGGTGTGTAGTTATATAGCGAATGATGTATGTATATATTGTATGAGCTATAGCAAATTCACACAATCAACTTGACCCTGTACTGACACACACCTTGATGGTCATGTATCCTACGTAAGCATCCTCTGAACCCTCCATGAAGACAAACGTTGAATCCCTCGTGTTCTCTATCACCACTTTGTCTGCCACTTTACCGGGAGCTGTGGACCCAGAACTCTTAATTCAAAAACTCCACCGAACACAAAGAGAGTCACGTCTAGGTAGGAAACAGTGCCCACCTGCACCAATCATGGTGATAGGAGACTCTATATAGATCCACTCATCTGTGTAGATACCGGAGTGGACAAAGATTAGACCCTCAAAGTGAGCCTCTTGGACGCCGCCAAGCGCGTCTTCAATGGTGTCGTAATACTGTAAGAGCAGCAAGAGGAGGCGCAAACACACATATAAAAAAAAAAAAATTCTTTGGACAGAAGTACAAAGCCTAACATGGACTTACCAGCATGTTCTCTCTGCCTTTGTACCTGCCTGGGTTACTGTAGAAATGCTCTGCAAAACCTGGCTTCACATGTGCACCTTTATACTGCAACACAACACCACACTCTTGTCACTTCCACGTGCATATAATCAGGATTATACACAGAAGTAGCATCTTACAAAACATTGTGACAGAAATCACAGTGTCATGGAAGTTATGTATGTGCGCACCACACCTCATGTTATGGTCACAAAAATCCACAAGTGTTAACACTTCAAGTTCCAGCACAAACCATGCAAAAGACACTCACTACTACTTGTGTCCGTTCTAGTGGATCATGACACAATTATAAACAACTCACCAGCTGTTGAAAGCTCTCCTTCCAGGGATTGGGGTGTTCGTGCTCCTCTGGGCTGACTTGGTAAAACCGGCCAGGCTCTGGGTGCATCATGGGACGTGTGTACTCAAACACTTCCATGTATAAGCGCTTCCTGCAATTAAAAAAAAGAGGTACATTTTCTGCATAAAATTACTAAAGGGTGAGAAATCCACTCACCATAGTATGGGGTCGTTGGCGAGCTGGCTGAATCTCTTGCAGACACACGCTGCCCGGCAGAGGTCCTGCTCCAATAAGTAGGAGAAGATCTTCAAGACGACTTCATCCGGAAGTTTCTGTTGCAAATATTGCTCTGCTGGGGCTGCTACACAGACACAAGTATGCGTCAAATGACATTGTATGTTGCGGGATTAAAAAACAAAAATACAATGTAAAAAATAAAATAAAAATAAAAACACAAACCTGGCAAGTCGTGGCTCTTACCAGACACGCGGGCCCGCTTGGCTCGGTGGCCAAAGGCTTCTGCCGAGGACGTGGACGCTCCCTGCAAAGAAGGGTGGTATCAGCTCATGCAAGTGAGTAAAAGAAAATATATGAACAGTGGTGAGTCATAAAGACTCCAACCTCCATGGGGTTCTTGCTGGGGCAGACTCCGGCGGTGGTGGCCGTGGAGGAGGCGGCGGCGGCGGCGCTCCTCTTGGGGAGCAGGGTCTTACGTCTAAGCTGGTAGGGACTGTTCTGAGCTCCTGGTCCGGACTCCTCGATGGCCATCTCTGCTGCGGCTGCTGCAGGAGCCTCCTCATCTGCACATTTCATCACTATATTTATGGGAGCATGCCTTCAGCTGAACAAAAGGTGCAGTACAGGACACGAGCAATGCTACAATGGGTGTTTTGTGGAATTGCACCTTTAAGTAATGACAAAAAGACGGCACCCTTTTTATTCTGATGCACTGATGTGCATGCAGAAAGCACAGCCTAATGTAAGGCAGACAAAGGTTAGTGGTGATTGATCGTGGCAGATGCACCCCTGCAGTCTTCAGCATCTGTAGTGTCTCCACCGCCTTTTGGGCGTCCTACATGAGCAACATAACCACAGCACTGTCACGTTATAAGGGGCCGCAGACCGAGGGGATCGACGAGACGGGAGGCCAGTTGCTAAAAAGCGAAGTGCGTAGCAGCCAAATCCGCGGTGTAAACAAATGGAGCTAGCAGCTAGCAGGCAGGCAGAACCAGTGAGGGACGTTTAAACTCCTGCCTCACAAAATGGACACAGTCAAATCGGCTAAGTGGACTATATCTTCTCTTCTGTTTTTGTGCAGCGTGAGCACAGCGTTGTCGCCCTGCTGCCTCGCCAATGTTTTTGTTACACCCCAAAAATGGCAGTGCAGATTTACACCCTCAGACTGGTTAGTGACAGCTGGGAATGCGGCGGCCGACCGAGGCCAAGGAACAAAAATCATGGTCCTCAAAGGCGAGCCAAACGTGTACAGAAGCCGAGGTATGAGCACCGGTATGCGTGTTGGAACGTAGCTCGTCTGGCTACGTGCGCATTAAGAGGACACAACCCCCAACCTCCATTAGCTGGCTAGCTAGCCCCGATAAGTCAAGCCAAACAAAGCGCGGCCTGGCCTAAGCTACACACAGAGAAGCCTCGGGTTTTCCTACTCCGCCGGGCGGAGCTCGTGGTAGCCACCGGCGGCCAGGGAGCAAGAGCCCGGGGAGGACTCGCTGTAACTCGACACGGCCTCGTCTCTAACCACTAGTAGACCGTAGCCTTGCTTACCTCTATCCCCATTATTTCGTTCGGGCTGCACCGGGCGCGGCCTCGACACTCGCCTGGGTCTCCGGTTGGTGGCTCTGACGGAGTTCATCTGGGGAGTTGGTCGTGGAAAAACAGAGCGTTATCCCTCTGCCAAGTCGCTGCTAAATTTAACCCTCAGCCCGCACGACCCGCCCGGGCAGCCTCTCTCCAGTCACGCCTACACAATTGCGACAGAGAACCCGCTGGTATTTGGGGTGTAAATGGCTGCTTTTCTCCGCCGTGTTCCAGCTTCCCCCCCCCAGTACAGCCACTCGGTGCCAGCTCCGTCTCCGTCGGTAGCAGGAGGAGCCATTAACTCACACGGGAAACAATCGCGAGAAAAAAGAGCCGTGTTCTTTCGGCCAATCATAGCCAGCCTTTTAGATGCCTTACCGTGGACAGCCAATCGGCAGGCGCCTAACAAAGAGGCTTCGTCGACCCTTGTCTGTTGGTGGCCGGTGTAGATAGAGATGGGATTTTTGGCTCTTTGAAATGAGCCGTTCCTTTCAAGGAGCCGTTAAAAAGACTATCTCTAATTATTTAGATCTTTTTTTGTTTTACAAACAGCTTGCTCATTTTACAGGTAAACAAGACAAAATGTGGATCTGAATCATTTCAATATACAGGTTATCTGTTCCAGAAGATCTGACTCAAACCAAAACGGATTCTAACCAAAGCAAAAAAATAAAAATGAAAAATTAACACAAAACTCATAGCTCATTTTATAGACTTCTTCTTCTTCTTCTTTTCCTTTGGGCTTATCCCTTCAGGGGTCGCCACAGCCAATCAATTGCCTCCTTCTAACCTGTCTTCTCTTGCGCCAACTACCTTCATGTCCTCTTTCACTACATCCATAAACCTCCTCTTTGGTCTTCCTCTAGTCCTCCTGCCTGGCAATTCAAAACTCAGCATCCTTCTACCAACATATTCACTATCTCTCCTCTGGACATGTCCCAACCATCTCAGTCTGGCCTCTATGACTTTATCTCCAAAACCTCTAACATGTGCTGTCCCTCTGATGTGCTCATTCCTGATCCTGTCCATCCTGGTCACACCCAAAGAGAACCTCAGCATCTTCATCTCTGCTACCTCCAGCTCTGCCTCCTGTCTTTTCCTCAGCGGCACTGTCTCTAAACCAAACAACATCGCTGGTCTCACCACAGTTTTGTACACCTTTCCTTTCATTTTAGCTGAAACTCTTCTATCACACATCACACCCGACACTTTTCTCCACCCATTCCAGCCTGCCTGCACACGCTTCTTCACCTCTTTTCCACACTCTCCATTGCTCTGGACTGTTGACCCTAAGTACTTAAAATCCTCCACCTTCTTTATCTCTTCTCCCTGTAACCTCACTCTTCCACTTGGGTCCCTCTCATTTACACACATGTACTCCGTCTTGCTGCGGCTGACCTTCATTCCTCTCCTTTCCAGGGCAAACCTCCACCCCTCAAGCTTCTCCTCCACCTGTTCCCTGCTCTCACTACATATCACAATGTCATCTGCAAACATCATAGTCCATGGAGATTCCTGTCTAACCTCGTCCGTCAGCCTGTCCATCACCATAGCAAACAAGAAGGGGCTCAGAGCTGATCCCTGATGGAGTCCCACCTTCACTCGGAACTCCTCTGTCACACCTGCAGCACACCTCACTACCGTCTTACAGTCCTCGTACATGTCCTGCACCGCTCTAACATACTTCTCTGCCACTCCAGACTTCCTCATACAATACCACAGTTCCTCTCTGGGCACCCTGTCATAAGCCTTCTCCAGATCTACAAAAACACAATGCAGCTCCCTCTGACCTTCCCTGTACTTCTCAATCAACATCCTCAAAGCAAATACTGCATCTGTTGTACTCTTTTTTGGCATAAAACCGTACTGCTGCTCACAAATGCTCACGTTTGCCCTTAGTCTAGCTTCAACTACTCTTTCCCATAACTTCATTGTATGGCTCATCAGCTTTATTCCTCTGTAGTTGCCACAACTCTGCACATCTCCCTTGTTCTTAAAAATGGGCACCAGCACACTTCTCCTCCATTCCTCAGGCATCTTCTCATTATCTAAGATCTTGTTAAACAACCCGGTCAGGAACTCTATTGCCACCTCTCCTAGACACTTCCATACCTCCACAGGTATATCATCAGGACCGAGTGCCTTTCCATTCTTCATCCTCTTCAATGCCCTCCTCACTTCTTCCTTACTAATCTTTGCTACTTCCTGGTCCACAACAGTCACCTCTTCTACTCTTTGTTCTCTTTCATTTTCCTCATTCATCAACTCTTCAAAGTACTCTTTCCATCTTCCCATGACACTACTGGCACCTGTCAATACCCTTCCATCCCTATCCTTCATCACCCTAACCTGCTGCACGTCCTTCCCATCTCTGTCCCTCTGCCTTGCCAACCTGTATAGATCTTTCTCTCCCTCCTTGCTGTCCAACCTAGCATACAAGTCATCATAAGCCCCTTGTTTGGCCTTTGCCACCTTTACTTTCACCTTACGCTGCATCTCTCTGTACTCCTGTCTACTCTCTTCAGTCCTCTCAGTGTCCCACTTCTTCTTAGCTAACCTCTTACTCTGTATACACTCCTGCACCTCCTCATTCCACCACCAGATCTCCTCATCTACTTTCCTTCCAGATCACACACCAAGTTCTCTCCTACCTTTCTCCCTGATCACAGTAGCTGTAGTTGTCCAGTCATCTGGAAGGACTTCCTGGCCACCCATAGCCTTTCTCAACTCCTTCCTAAAAGTCACGCAACACTCCTCTTTTTTCAGCTTCCACCATTTCGTCCTCTGCTCTGCCTTTAGCCTTTTCATCCTTCTCACCACTAGAGTCATCCTACACACCACCATCCTATGCTGTCTGGCTACACTCTCACCTACCACTCCAGTTTCCACCGGCACCCTGTCAGTAAACAGCACCGGTGGCGGGCGTTGTTAAGCCGGGCCACGTCCGATCCGGTATGGAAGTCATTTGTCTGATTTGCATGTTCTGGTTTGGCAAAGTTTTACGCGGGATGTCCTTCCTGACACAACCCTCTGTATTTATCCGGGCTTGGGACCGACACTATAAGACACTGACTTGTCCCCGTTGCGGCCACATTCGCTTATTTTATAGACAATACTTATAGTTTAAATGTGAAAAATGATGCAATATAAAATTAAAAATGCCAAATGAATGAACAAATGAACATTAGCATGAACATTTAACATCAGAAATCACTCTAAACTCTCCACTAAAGCAATGCTTACAATGAGTGATTTCAAGAAACATTACAGTTGATGTTTACAAAATGCATAGAAGAAGAGTTGCACACATCTCATGCTATTACTACTTAATTACTACTAATACTACTACTATTTCATTCATTGGAGAGTACATTTTCTGTCTGTTGACTGGTAATGATATGTCTAATCACCTTATCACTAACTTCATTCCTAGTGAGATCCCTGTCTGTACAATTCATTATTACTATTCTTATTTATTATGATTATATGCAAGTTACTTGTGATGTTAAGGAAATGGACTACTATTCAACACACTGTCACATTATCTTACTGATGTATCTTGAACGTAGTAACTGCAGGAAGTGTGCAAGGATATGGAAAGGGGATTAAATAAGCTCTGCTTCTTCCTGCTCCTTTTGGACATGTAGAACTGTCCATTGTGTATTAAGTGATGTACTCCAATGTCATTTATATGCATGTTCAAATCAAATGAAACCATTAGCAACCATTACAACATCACTTTTACCCAGTTTTGTTGGAAAAAAACCCAAACAATTGGTCAACAAAATAACATCAAATAAACATGTTATTCTTCTGCAAGCACGATTTGCAAAAATGTCAAAAATATATCCAATTAAATATGAACGTTGTAGAACCAATAAACATAGAACATGGTACAGTAAGTTTGAATGCGTATGTGTGGTTGTTGGAACCAGAAATGAGTGTTGTGGATGCACGGTGAGACAGGCAGAAACAGGACACACGGTGGCGTGGGAACTGGAATAGTACGTATTACGGCCGGACGGAGCCACTCCCGTCACACGTACATACATACGTCGGAAATGAAACGCTCTTCTCGTCAAGCCGTAAAATTCAGAGGTCGTGCACCCTTACCAGCAATTTGGACAGTCTTTTTTGGGCTAAGTCTGGTCAGTCGGTCATTGCCTGATTTAGCCCAAAAATAGATGTTGACAGTCCAACTGATTTGGTCCAAATATCGGCCAAAAAAGAGACGCTTTTCATCCAAACTTAGAAAGGAAAGGGACGTTTTTATGGTTTTTACCGTTCACTTTTCACCAAATCAAAAGGTTTTTCCTACTAATGGTAATGATTTCTTTTCAACAATATTTTTCTGGGTGACTGGTCTTGGTACCATACATCCCCTTTCTCATTTGTGTAGTGTGTGCGTGGTCCATGTGTATGTTTTGTTATCTATCTTTCTCCAACTTCAAAGTAAACAACCTAAAATGCCGCCTGCTCCCCACAACGCGTCGCTCAATCATGTGCAAGTATCACAAGAATTAATCATGGCAGCCTGATCCAATAGTAAAGAAAAAGTCTATTGACCCAAAAAAGTGTTAACTGGGGCGGATGTTGACCGAGGTACCACTGTATATACTCTATTGGTGGAAATGAGTTTCCTATGTTGATTAAAACTTCCTGTGTTTTCATTGTCATTCATTCCATAAGCTGCTGATGTATTGCCATGCTTGGGCATTGACATCCATCTATCTTCTATGCCGCTCATCATGACCAGGGTCGCGGGCATGCCAGAGCCCATCCCAGCTGAGGTGGGGCCTGACAAGTCAAGTCAAACGCAGTACGCAAATGTACTGTAAAACAACCCCCACAAGAACATTTAAGAAATTGAGAAACAGAATCAAAAGTAACATGTATTTGTATTTGTGGTGTTGGAAGTCAACACCAAGTCGAACCGGAGCCAATGAAGCCAATGCTGTTGCAAGTCCGACCATTTACTTCCACACTTCTCCACAGACACGCCGGTGACAACAGAAAAATACTCAGCATCAGTATTTGTCAAGTAATTCACATTTCTTTCAGCACTGTGAATAAAACAGCTTCAAAGGTCGTTTCCATTACTTCTATTGCTGCTGCAGTTCCATACACGTCCAGCAGAGGGCAGCCGCCGCCTCCCCGTCAGGTCGCACATGTTGCTTGTAACACGACACTACTACTTAAACATCTCCAACATGCAATGAACGTCTGATAATCACTTGCCCCCGTCATGCTACACCCAGGACCACAACACAATAACAGAGAACGTTGCAATGCGCGTCACGCTTTGCAGACGGAACCGTCTGATGAGTGTTGTACAAAGTAGCCAAAAAGTAGTAAATCATTTAGCTATTAATATTACTATTGTTTAATCACTCTTCTGTCTCCCCTAAACCCCACATTTGAAGAAATAATAACTTCAAATGTGTTTGTTCTCCACTTGATGCGTTCGCGTCACTTTTGCGACGTCATGACGTCAGAGGGGACCGCGTGACAACCAGGAAGTGCGAGGAAGGCTAGACGGTCTGAATTCACGAGGCTGGTCGCGGCTGGGGAAGGAACCTCCCACGTTGGCGCGTAACTTTCTGTGCTAGTAGCAGCAAACAGCCACCAGAGGGCACTGCCGCGCAGCAAATACTGCAGATACTGTCACGATGGCCTGGCGACCCGGGCACACAGTTATTATGCTTCTGTCATACCCCCTAGGGGTAAGAAATGTCCCCTCCCATTTCAAATACTAAGGACAAACTGATAGGATGTATTTATTTTTTGCATCTTGATGAAATCATCTATTGCTTGAACTGAACACTAAATGCAGTTTTCCATTCCATTTTCTTCCGCTTATCCGGGTCCGGGTCGCGGGGGCAGCAGTTTCAGTAGGGAAGTCCAGACTTCCCGGTCCCCAGCGACCTCTTCCAGCTCCACCGGGAGGAACCAAGTCGTTCCCAGGCCAGCTGTGAGACATAGTCCCTCCAGCGTGTCCTAGTTTTTCCCCGGGGCCTTCTCCTGACTGGGCATGCCCGAAACACCTTACCAGGGAGGCGCCCGGGAGGCATCCGGACTAGATGCCCGAGCCACCTCAACTGGCTCCTCTCGATGTGAAGGAGCAGCGGCTCTACTCTGAGCTCCTCACCCTATCTCTTAGGGTGAGTCCAGCCTCCCTACGGAGGAAACTCATTTCCGCCGCTTGTATCCGCAAAATGCCGTTTTTATATGACTAAATGCAACTTTTGGTCATTAGGGGGAAAAAAAACAACATGGCCCTGTGCGGAAAAAGTGATTGCCCCCTAATAAGTGTTGGGCAACAACTGCAATCAAACGTTTAGTCTCTCTGCTGAGGAGAATTGTGGCCCAAAAGGAGGCCTTTCCAGCATGAAGCACATCGTTAAGGTCATGCCACATCACCTCATAGGATTCAGGTCAGGACTTTGGCCAGGCCACTCTAAAGTGTTCATTTTGTTTTTATTCCAACTCGGGTGTCCCACCTGAGGACTCAGCTCCTGCCGAGGTCACTGAGGCACACAAACCCCCTCACCACAATAAGGTGTCAATCCTTCACCACAGTGTATCTGTTACAGTAACTTCTACCTTATATTAAAATTCAACTACTTTATTATTATAAGTTGCATGAGTTGTATTAACAATGCAGATAATTGCATCAAGTTCATATTTTGCACATTTTCTGCATTTGTTATTTAAGAAAAAAACACTTTTGTGACTACATTGTATACTAGAGCACATAATGCTAATCTTTCATGTTCAGCATTACATATGTGCTGCTAGTTTGCCACAGTACTAATAAAAATCTTCTTTTGACGATAAGCCGGGGATTCCCAACTTTTTTCTACTAATATTATAATATTATTGTAAATTGTTCCCCCATATTTAATTATGACTTTATTCCCATAATATTTGACCATATTCTGCTAAAGTAACTTTTTCCGCAACATAGTTGTTTTGTTTCTCGTTATATTATGGCATTACAAATAATGTATTTTCTCCTTTAGTATTGCAATATTACAACAAAATACTACTGAAATTATGTTTGTTAACAGTGAACTTCATTTTTAAGAGTAATAAACTTGACAAAAAACTATTCCCCCAGTTGATATACATACAGTATATTGCATAGACGTTATTATATTAACGTTTGTTTTTAGTTGTTAATAATTTTTGTTATCTGGGGGGGTGTGGGGGCAAGCCATTTATTCAGGGGTGCGGTGCCCCCTCTTGCCCTAGTATAGACCGGGCGCTGCGGTGGAAAGAAAAACTGCAATTTGTTTTCAGTCGTGTTGTCATTGACTAATATTTCAATTGGTATCATCATCTCAAACATTCACGTGAGAAACGTGAAAAAAAGAAAGAACTCAGGACGGGGGCAAACACTTTAGCGAGTTCCGAATAAATGCAATCGAAAGTGCAAACAAAAGACAGGATGAAAGGATAGTAATGTGGTGTTTTACTCAACATGTAGGTTTTACAGCGTTATCAGTTCAAAGCAGCGCGTTTCTAAACTAGCCTTGAAGGCCGTGAGGTCAGCAGTGTCACAGATGTGAGTTCCAAAGGGAGGAGGGGGGGCAACAGAAGGCTCTGTCCCTCGCAGGTTACCTTGTAGAAGAAAATATATAACCCAAATACTGTATATTTACAGCAAACAGCATAAATGCCACAACGAGAGTGTTGTTTTGAAGCGTGGACTTTCCTTCCTGGAGCTGCAGCCTTGACATCTGTCTGCAGGTGTGTGGCCAGCATAGCAACTCTCCTGTGGGCATGAGGCTGAGTGAGGGCTGGTCGGGTCACTTTGTCCTTGAACGTCTCCTGCGAGGCTGTGAAGGGTAGCTTTGCTTCAAGATAACGATAGCTCAGCTCAGTGTGTGTGTGCGTGTGTGTGCATGAGAGTATTTGATTTTGTTGTAACGCACATACACAGTCACCATGCAAACATTGGTTATAAAAAGACATGTTTATAAATGCAAGAACGGCATTGAATAATTCATACAACCGCACTTACCAAACACATGGCCGACAAGGCAGACCAGCACAACGTATCCCCTGCTCACACTCCCATCGCGTATGTCCAAGTGCATGAGAGCAGGGTTCGTGTGTAGGTGGTAGACGGTAGTTATGAATTAGTGTACACAAAACGTCAGTACCTTGCTAATGAACATGAATACTTCTGTGATTGTCATCTTATGAAAGGCCCGTGAGAGCAACTAACGTGATTTAAAAAGATCTTAAAGCAAATGAAAAATGGGATCCGGAGGTGCACTTTGACCGTCCCCTGGTGTGTTCATTTAAGCCTGCACAGGAGCACAGCTGAAGGTCATGTGATCTGGGGCTGCCGGACACTTTCATTATCACTACCACATAATCACATGATTCGCCAGTTGAGCTCAGAGGTCAGACAGGACGATGGGAAATGAGCTAAGAGGGTACTTGAGGTCGAGGCTACCTTAGCAAAGGAGGAGGGTCCGTGTGTCATCTCCCCTGCTTCCCGGCCTCGTTGACCGACGCATACATGATGACGGGGCTGCTCTTAGGGGATGTCCAGGCCGGCTGCTGGCAGGAAGAGCTCTCCGTGCGGTAGATCTGCGCGCGCGTCTTGAAGAGGCCGAAGCGAGCGGCGAGCAGGAAGAAGTCGCGGCGGAAGGTGCGTGTGAAGAAGGCGTAGAGAAAGGGGTTGGAGCAGGAGTTGATGGGGTAGAAGAGCACCAGCAGCAGCTTGGCGTCCGAGACGGTGATGAGCGGCAGCTTGAGCGCCGCCGACACAGCAAAGAACGAGATGGGTGCCATGCAGAGGAAGTCGGTGAAGATGAGCACGGCCATGCGCTGCGCCACGTGGGTGTCGGCACGAGCGGGCGCCGCGGACGGGTTGCGCACCGTCAGGTAGATGCTGAGGTAGCAGCCGCACACGCAAACAAAGGCCAGGATGTTGATGAGGAGCAGCGACACCACGTACACCTGAGACGCCACCGACTCCACATCCATCGGAAGACAGATGCTCACCTGTGACACAGACACTTCATTAGGTACAGCGAATGACAGGTGACCTCACTCTGTGACACCTTCAAAGTCACGCTGGATGTCAAGCTGACAGTCTTTTAGCTTGACGGTGCTTTCGACTCTCATTCTTTGGTCCATCTATATACGTATCTATCTATATTTAAAGATAAATGGGCGTGGCCACACACTTTCTAATGGGAACGCAAAATATTAAATCATGAATTACTTCCTTAATAATTGGAGTTACATTTTTGTATTCTTGCTTTCTATGGCAGAGAGACAATTTTTTGTGAGTAGGAGCAAAATCTCAGGGGGTGCGGTTGATTTCACATGGAACAGGCGCAGCTCAATTTTGCCAGAAAACATCTTGATGATGCCCGAGACCTTTGAGAAAATTCTCTGCGGTCTGATGAGAAAAAAGTTGAACTTTTTGGAAGGTGTGTTCCACATTACGTCTGGCGTTTCAGATAAAGAGCATCACACCAAAAGAAAAATATGGTGGTGGTAGTGTGATGGTCTGGGGCTGTTTTGCTGCTTCGGGACCCGAAACACTTGCTGTGAGATAAAAGAAACCGTGAACTTTGCTGTCCACCAAAAAATCCCGAAGGAAAATGCCCAGCCATCTGTTTGTGACATCAGGCTGAAACAAACTTGGGTTCTTCAGCAGGACAATGACCCAAAACATACCAGCAAGTCCACCTCTGAACGGCTGAAAATGAAGCCTTTAAGAGCCAAAGTCCCACAATTGGGACAAGCAGCATTGCTGAATTTAACAAGCAATTTCTGCAAATATGGTGCCTGGTGAAGTTAATACTTTACTGCAGGAGATGGTGAGGGGGTAGCGGAAATGTAAAACAACACAGACTTAGCAGCAGGCAGACGCGGGAAACTCCTCCGCAGATGACGCACAGTTCAATGACAGATACGACCTGAGAATACAATGTCCTGGATGAATGAGAATATTCACAGGGACATAAATAGATACTTTGTATCTGTCTACATAATAAGAGCGCTAGTAACAGCAGCGGCGTGCAAGATCCCGCTGCAAATGACAATGATGATGGCTGGGTGTGCTCTAGAGATGGAGAAGAGTTTAGGATATGACTTATGAAATAGTCATATCAAAATGGAAACATTTCTTTAAAAAATTCTGGCGCCGAAAGGGCTTTGGTGTCCCAACCTGAACCCTGTTGAGATGCTGTGGCATGACCTTGAAATGCAGAAAAGCATGCAATGTGGCTGAATTACAACAATTCTGCAAAGATGAGTGGGCCAAAAATCCCCCACTCATTACAGGTTATGTCCAACGCTTGATTGCAGTTGTTGCTGCTAAGGCTGGCCCCACCCGGTATTAGTTTCATGGGGT
Source organism: Oostethus manadensis (assembly GCA_024372805.1). Lineage (NCBI taxonomy): Eukaryota > Metazoa > Chordata > Actinopteri > Syngnathiformes > Syngnathidae > Oostethus > Oostethus manadensis. The sequence goes on along the minus strand of QODF01000106.1, from coordinate 1,120,956 downwards.
AATCACTTTTTCACACCACTACGTATGCACACACTGGTCTCCAGATGCCGTAGAAGGATGGATACAAATGTTAAGGTAATTTTTTTATTTTTTAATATTTTTCAAATATTTTTTAGGGCAAAAACAACGACTCCAGCTCTCGCTGTGAATGACAAATAAAAATATATATAATTTTACGTTAGATGTATGCGGGTGTACCTAATAAAGGGTGGTGTGCTCACCTTGCTGTAGCTGCTGACCCCCAAAGTGGGAAGCAGCGCTGCCAGGCAGGAGAAGATCCACCCGGCCGCCATGACGGCGCAAGCGTGCCTCAGACGGAATTTGCGGTCCAGCCGCAGGGCGTGCGTAATGGTGTGCCAGCGCTCCAACGTGATGGCGGTCAGCGTGAACACGGACAGCTCGCTGGCGAACACCTAACGTACACGACACGTGCTGTTGACCTCTGAGCCGCCACTGCACGTCGCAGGTGGGAGCAAACTCACGGTGAAGAAGCCGGCGGCGCCGCAGCCCAGGCCCGTCTGCCAGTCGATGGCGTAGTTGTAGTAGTGGCCCCGTGTCAGCGTGTCCACCGTCGCTATGACCACCAGGTAGATGCCCATGCAGAGGTCAGCAAACGCCAGGTGGCACATAAGGAAGCGCGGCACAGTCAGTTTGGAGCGGCTGCCTGACGACAAGAGAGGAGAAAGAAAACAAAAAACGCTCTCACCTGCCACTTGCACAACAAGATCCCATAAAAGGAGAATGCTTTTACCATATCCGAGCGCTGAGCAAATACCCGATGGTTTTTGGTAATTAAGGAAGAATCGCAATTTATAGGGTGACGTCCTTGTTTTGCAGTAAAACCTACCACAACTACTTTTTAATGATCATTTTGTTGTTCAGATGCCTTTCTGGGGGAAATTCACAGTATTCAGATTCCAGAGCTATCCCGAGAAATTCATTATTATTAAACATTATTGTATTCATTATATAATTAAAATATAGAATTAAATAAAATAACAATGTAGAATAAATACAATAGATTAACATATGTAGTATACATAAGGTATTTTGTGCAGTGTTTCCCACTGTTGCTTTATTTATTTAATTAACAGACTTCTATTTAACACCATGTGACCACAATATTAGGAACTGTGCAGCAGGGTACATTAATGAAGTAAATAAATGCTTGGAATCATATTTGCTGTATATATGTATATTTTTTTCCCATTTTTTCCCTTCAACATTAAATTAAAAACACAAAAAACCAATTCACCAAATAACAAAAAATAAATTCAAAATAATTAACCATCCATTCATTTTTTATACCGCTTATCCTCATTAGGGTTGCAGGTATGCTGGAGCCTATCCCATCTGACTTTGGGTGGGAGGCATGCACGGGGAGAACACAGACATGCCCACCGGAGATTCATTTATTCACATTCATCCATTATTGAATTAACCTGTCAAAGATAAATAGAAATAATTGTACGTACTTATTTATTTCGGGAGCAATTTTTTTTATTTTTTCCCCAAATTATATTTAATGAGCATTTCATGTATTTAATGACCCGGGAAAGGTGGTGTGAAATTAACAACATTATGAAATTAATGATGAATTATAATAATATGTAATATATATTACACATACCATAATAATAATAAAAAAGTAATGATATACTATAATAATGGTATATACAATAGATACAGTCCTGGTCATCATTGCTGGAACCCATGAAATTATATAAATATTCCATT
>QODF01000106.1:1081756-1105749 GCA_024372805.1 Oostethus manadensis | reverse complement strand
GGATCCCCACAGGGCTGTGTACTTTCCCTCCTGCTCTTCTCCCTGTACACCAACAGCTGAACCTCCGGCCACGACTCGGTGAAACTGATTAAGTTTGCGGATGATTGTATTTACTTGAAAAAAAAAAGGATATGGCTCTCACAAAAATGCATTTGACAGCATGTGTCGTTTTTGGCTCTCTTAACCCCAAAAATTCCTGACCCCTGTCCTGGAGGTACCAAACAACAAAACATGCAAGTCTTTAAAAAAATGGTTCAGGGAGAACCTCATGGTTCTTGAATAACTTTGTAACTCTTGACAATGTTGAAATTTCGTTCGACGATTTGAATTGTACACGACAAACTACCTTCAGCAGCAAAGTTTGGTTAACCCGGCGCTGATAGTTTGGCGGAAAACGGGGATTATATTTAAAGATTCGTGTTTTTTGACGGCAACTCGGCAATATTTGGAGTGTGAAAAATCTTGTTTTGATTCTTGGTTTGTATGGGATAGAGACCCTTTTATGTGACTAATAACTAAATCTGAGTTTGTAATATTTTCGCCATCTTTTCGAAGCGTTATGAAAGGTGCAATGTGTATTCGGCAATATTGTGAAATGAATACCACTCTGGCACCGGTGTACCTAATCAAGTGGCCAGTGCACATTTCCCTGCAAGGAGCTTCCATACCAAGCTGCATGTGTGATATGAAAGCTGAGCTCGAAATATAACTCCAAGTGATGAATAATTAACGACAGAATTCCTGGCCCTGCATTTTTAAAGACATTTCAGAACAGGTGCACACCCTTGGAAACGAAAGAGAAACATAATAATAACATAATCATACTAACATAATAATAACATAGTAGTAACAACACGGTTATTCTTCGCGAGGCGAGAACTCACAGGTGCTGCAGCTTGACAATGTCCTTGAACGCATCCCTGTCAATGTGCCTCAGGTGTTTTGACTTTGTGATGGTTCTGGAAGACATGGCGAAAAACTCCACCAGTGTCGCTTGGGAACAAGATCAAAGCTGCGCTTTTGCGTTCAGCTCTACTCACATTTCGCTGAGCTCAGGGAGGTCGGAGAACGCAAACGCTCCAATTGCTTCCAGTGCAACGTTTCCCGAGATGAAGCTGTCGGAAAGCGCACAACATGAGCCTTGTCGCTGTAGGGTTGTAGTTCAGCAATTTCCTCCCTAGGTAGAGCCACAAGGCTCCAATTAGGCCCGCTGAGGTGCTACCTTTAAGTGGTTAGCTCTGTAGCTTGCTACCTAGTGGCCATCCTGCTTCCCTGCAGCACAGGAGTTGCGCTGAGGCGAATCCCTTTTTGATTGGCAGTGAAATGAGCGAATCACCTATCTTGAAGCATAAACATTTTCCAAGTTTTTAATTCTGTTGTTGTTCTGTTGTTGACTTCACCGATCCCCAGCGACATGATCTTTGTTAAAAACGACCATCAACGGGTAGAACTATATATTAATAAATACACACATTTATGATGTAGGCCCTGCGATTGGCTGGCGACCAGTCCGGGGTGTACCCCACCTCCCGCCCGAAGTCAGCTGGGATAGGCTCCATCACACCCACCACCCTAATGAGGATAAGCGGCATAAGAAATGGTTGGACGGAGGATGTAGACTGGAAAAAAATAGCTTCCCCTTCCTGAACGACCAGGAGCCGCCACTGGACAGTGAGGATGGCCAATCACACGGTAGAAAGACACAGAAAGAGCCAATCAATGAGCTCGTCGGCAGCCTCAGGGGCTTCAAGGGTAAAGAGTTTTGTTTCAAATGTCATGGATGATCAGTAACGGGATCGGCGGCATAAAGAGCATCCCCAGACTAGTAGACTAGTAGTAGGGGGAAAAAGCTTGTAGTGAGTTGGTGCACGTTAATGCACATTACTGCCAGCTACTGGACTGGAGGGGAACAACATGACCCAGCACCCCGGGGTTTTGAATCACACAAATCGGGACGGACATGTAAGTGGTAACTTGTGTAATGGAATGTCCTCAGGGCTGCATTGTGGTTGTCTGCTTGCGGCAAAGTATCACCCATAGCTGGTTCTCGCTTCCTGTTTGCTGTGTTTGGACTCGAGCACTGATTTCTTCATGTTCCACAACAAAGACTGTGCAGTATTTATATCATATTTTGCACCTGTGTTGATGCAATATAATCAAAAGTTGGCACGCAACTTATGACCTCATCAAACCGCACGGTGTAAACAAGCGTTGGCGGCTTGCTCTTTCCTTCTAACGTCTGTGCTCTGGAATCTGAAACTCACGAAGTGTTTCGATCGCACTGGACAACCAGTAAATAGCTGCAACTATTAGCTTCACAACAGATACCGCTACTGGTCTTCAAGCGTTAGCCAGGTTAGCACGTGGAGCTTGACTGCTCAATGGCTGGATAAAAACTTTGTGTTAATTCCCGACCGGAGATACGTGGAGCTTACATATATCCGTATCGGCTGATATCAGAATCAGAAATTGAGAGTTGGGCAATATCGCCAAATATCAGACATCCCTAATATGTAGGGATGTAAATCTCTTTGCGGCAAACAATTCAATACAACAAACTGCAATTATTACATCAAAGTTCATGTAAACGGAGGGTAGAATTATATATAAATAAATAAACACATTTATGACATAGGCTTCCCCTCCTTGAATGACCCGGACAGCGGGGATGGCCAATCACACGGTAGGAAGATACAGAATGAGCCAATCAATGAGCTTGTCGGCGGCCTCACGGGCTTCGAGGACTAAAGGCTTTTGACTTGACCAGCTGTTTTCCGCTTGATCCTAGTGCCTGGCATGTATCAGTTTCCGCTTTGGAAACCTCAGGTCTACAAGAAAGGGATTTTATTGTTGCATTTTCCAATTGAAAAGTATCGTCAGTAGCTTCAAAGCGACCTTTGGATCAAGCTGCTGGTTAATAGCAGGCGTAGCCGAGGACTCCTATGTGACTGACGAGCTAGCAGCGTTAGCATTTGCTATTATTAGTGGCACACCGGGTAGTCGTCAACACGTCAGTGAAACATACTTAGATTGTAGCAATCTAATTTATCTTACTTATTATGTATAGTGCAAAAATATGACAGGAACAACACCAAATTATGGTAAAATTGAATAAAGAGCCAAACATACTGTATCTGCACACTGGCACGCACAAAGGTCATCAAATCTTACCTTTATGCATTCCCACATAGTTATCAGCACTTGGCAGCAAAAATGAAACAAAAGAAAACAGGGAAAAATGCAATAGTAATTTATGTTCATTTCTCTTGGAGGTGAATAAAGTATTCCCTCTAACCTGTGCTGCATGCGAGAACGCGAGAAGGTGCGTTCAAAGACAAAGTGGGACAAATTGCAGCTCGCATTAAACATTCAAAACCGGGAACTGTGTATTATTTTTGAATAAAATAATGGCCAATATTTACAGAGCGGATATCCCTTTACTTAAAATTGAACGTAGTTATTTTTGTAGTTGCGTATTGAATCGTTTACCACAAAGATATTTACATCCCTACCTATTGTAGACAAAAGGTTTTCATCTGCGATTAAATGTGATTAATTATCAGTTAACTATGGGCATTAACTGCGATAAAATATTTTATTTGATTGATAGCCCTAATATAATTACAGCATCAAAATATTCAAGTATACTGTTTGTAGTTGTAAAAATATGAGAAAGCCTATAAAATAACCATTCCATAAAAACATTGCAATAAATATCTAGAATTTCAAACATATAATGAAATTGATAACAACAACACGCAGATATTGAAATAAATGTCTACGAGACGTGTTTAGACTCCAGCACTACCGCTCAGCTCAAGAGCTCTCCGTGTTCCACAACAAAGACTAAACAAGGCAAAAAGGCATCACGTGTTGTCGCACTTACATGTCAGCCACCAGAGGAAGGCCGGCGAAGGCGAAGGAAGCGATGGTCCTCAAGAAGTCGTTGTTGAGGATGGTCCTGGGGTTTGAGGGAACAGGCAAAACATTGTGGACGAGTAGTGCTTGTCTGATAGATGTGGTCGAGAAGCACACTCACAGTTTCCTGAGCTGGTGCAGGTCAGTGAAGGCACCGTGAGGGATGACTGGGATTTTGGTCTGCTTCATCTCCCTGGTGACACATACACACACTTGTGTCAGCACTAGTATCTCATTGTGTGTGTTTTGCATGCAGTCAGGGAGGTTTGTCCTTCACATTGCATGAAGTGGGGGGTGGATCGCACCTGAACGGAGCCTTGACCTTGGAGGGAACACACACATTGCCAGCTGGGAGTTCTCCTGCCATAAAGTGTGTCCTCACCCTTGCATGTGAGGCTGCTTATGCGTATGGAGCCTCCTTACATCTAACAAGTGCATGCATGTAGCATCCACCTCCACCTCCCGGTTGGCTGTCAAGCAGCACCTTTCCCCCAAAACTTGCAGCAAGATGGCGTCTCAGCTCACAGCGGCCCATGCTAACAAGCCCTTATCTAAAGGTTAGATTCTCCCACAGCTGCTCTGCAAATGTTACAAAACGATTTGGCTGAAGGGTCAAAAAATGGGACAGGGCGGCTGCATGAGGACATTTTGTTTATACAACGAAATAACACAAAATGTCATTTAAAAAAAATAATAAAAATACATTAAAATAATACATTACTTTTTTAAAATCCAATAAATTGTCAACTTTTCTTTTTTGTCTCATATACATATTTTATTTGTTGGTAAATGGTCTCTCACTTGCATAACACTTTTGCACCTGTCAGGACCTCACAGCGCTTTGACGCTGTTTCTGGATTTACCGACGGATGACGCAGCGTCAGGAGCAACTAGGGCTTCGGTATCTTGCCCAAGCACACTTTGACTTGATCACAGGAGGATTGAACCCACAACCTTTAGGTCGGGGGGACTGCCCCTACTGCCTGAGCCCCACTTTATCAAAGCAAATCCAAAATGTAATACATGCGAAAAGGTAAAAGGATATGAATAATCAATAATGGATATAGAGAAGGGCCTATCGTGCAACTGTAACCACGTCTGCAACAAATACTGTCAGACTATTTCAGCCAGTTTGAAAGAAAATGATACAGTGTGAGGACTGAAATAAGATAATAAGGGTAAATAATAGATGTTTTTCATTCATAATTAAATACAATTTTAAAAAGAATATTGAAAATAATGGGGCCGCACGGTGGCCGAGTGGGTAGCACATTGGCCTCACAGTCAGGCGGTTCAGGGTCGAATCTCCGTTGGGCATCTCTGTGTGGAGTTTGCATGTTCTCCCCGTGCGTGTGTGTTTTCTCCGGGTACTCCGCTTTCCTCCCACATTCCAAAAACATGCATGTTAGCTTCATTGGCCGCTCTAAATTGTCCATCGGTATGAATGTTTGTTTGTCTGAATGTGCCCTGCGATTGGCTGGCGACCAGTCCAGGGTGTACCCCGCCTCCCGCCCAAAGTCAGCTGGGATAGGCTCCAGCATACCCGCCACCCTAATGAGGATAAGTGGCATAGAAAATAAATATTAAAAATAATTGTAAATGTTTTTTTTTTACCATGGAACTACTCTTACATGTGTTGATAACTTTTACAACTATGGAAAGTGGAAATGTGTGTGTGGGGGGCGGATGGCAACATGCATATAAAAATGGCCTCGCTCACATCGCATGGGTCAGATTTAGTATAAAAGTATTTTTCATAAAGTGCGAGCAAAACGACCCGTTCTATTAGGTGCAGCACAACATTACATTACTTCCATGACATCAGTGTGTGTGTGTGTGTGTGTGTGTGTGTGTTACTCACACATATTGCACGTTGGACGAAATGTTCTTGGGAATCTCGCTCACCCCCACAGGGAAGTAGTAACACAGGCAAAGGGCTCGTTTTGACAAACTTGCAGGCATCTCGTCCATCTTGTCCGCCACTGCTGCTGCTGCAATGACTGTCATCATCATCATCATCATCCTCATCCTCATCCTCCGGAACATCATTGTTGCTCCACGTGCTCTGCTTCTTGTCACTCCGGTGTGGCGTGCACATCACACCCAAGCTCTCAATGCAGCTCAGGAAGCTGGTTTGTGTGTGAGGGGCGTGTGTGTGCGGCTGTAGGAGGTCTCTGCCGGGGTGGGGGTGGGGGGTGGGCAGCAGTACCAAGGATACAAGATCCAAGAGAATACAACACATTGCCTTGTTTTGTCCCATCACACCTCCCTCTTAATAAACATAAGATGAATTAAAAAGGCCAAGATGTGGCATGAATCTCACCGGTATGACCTTGCCTATAGTTAAGACCCCCCACGATGCAAGAGTGATGTTTTAGCAGTAATATGCGTCCCCGCATTTTGTTTATGAGCCCCAATCCGGGGAAAAAACAATCTCCTCTCTCACTTGTTTGCTTTACTTTGAGACCCGCACCGTCATGATGGAATAAGCTCGCCACTTACAGGCTTCGCTACACATCCTAAAACAGACCGGCCAGCTACGCCAGCTTCACCCAGTAGGCTCAGCTAGCAAGATATTTTCAAAGTGAGTGCAATGTCATAGCTGGTGTTGTCCTCCTGTTATGTTGATGTGTGTGATAAAAGGTCGAGGATGGGCGCCGTTGACATTTGAACTGGTACGGTACCTGGGAAGCGCTACAGGTACTCACGACACTTTTGGGTATGTTTATGTAGTAATCCAGGCTAGTTTTATTCTTCTTTAAAAAAAATACATTTAGGATATTTGTCTCTCGATGTATAAACTTAAATTTGAAAACAAATGGGCAAAAGATGATGGAGTAAAAATAAATGGTGCTTGCTTAAGCACTGCTCATTGTGAAATGACGCAATAACTATCAATCTCAACTGTTACACTATTGCAGGGGTCTGCAACCCACGGCTCTTGGATCCTTCTGCTGCGGCTCCGCCTGGCTTATGCTTCTGCGTGGTCACTACGCCATCTCTTCTGATGCCGTCCAAGCCTTTCAAAGTTCAACTTCTTTGCCATTTGCGGCCCTCGGATGATTTTTCTATTGGCCCACAGCACCTTCTAAAAAAATAACTTAGCAATAGAGTAGCAAAAACGTTAAACTTGCCATCATTTTACAAAAATAAAGACAAAATATTAGGACAAAAAAGTCACAGAATGATGTTGTAATATAATAAGAAAGTCATCATTTTAGTAGCATAACGTTGAAATATGGCACGGTGGACGAGTGGGTAGCACATTGGCCTCACAGTCAGGAGGTTGAGGGTTCCAATCTCCGTCGGGCATCTCTGTGTGTAGTTTGCATGTTCTTCCCGTGTGCGCGTGGGTTTTCTCCGGGTACTCCCATTTCCTCCCACCTTCCAAAAACATGTATGTTAGCTTCATTGGCCGCTCTAAAAATGTCCATTAGAGTATGAATGTTTGTATATGAAGAAGAGCAAGAGGAGTGACCGCACTTCGCCAAGACGTGGGATACCGGGGCCGCGCCCTGGAGCCAGGCCTTGGGGAGGGGCTCGCAGGCGAGCGCCTAGTGTAGTTGTATGTTTGTCTATATGTACCCTGCGACTAAATGACTGGCGACCAGTCCAGGGTGTACCCCGCCTCTCGCCCAAAGTCAGCTGGGATAGGCTCCAGCATACCCGTGACCCTAATGAGGATAAGCGGTACAGAGAATGAATGAATGACTTAAACCATAACCATCATTCCATTCCCATTCCATTTTCTTCCGCTTATCCGGGTCCGGGTCGCGGGGGCAGCAGTTTCAGTAGGGAAGTCCAGACTTCCCGGTCCCTGGCGACCTCTTCCAGCTCCTCCGGGAGGACACCAAGACGTTCCCAGGCCAGCTGTGAGACATAGTCCCTCCAGCGTGATCTAGGTCTTCCCGGGGGCCTTCTCCTGACTGGGCATGCCCGAAACACCTCACCAGGGAGGCGCCCAGGGAGGCATCCGGACTAGATGCCCGAGCCACCTCAACTGGCTCCTCTCGATGTGAAGGAGAAGCGGCTCTACTCTGAGCTCCTCCCGGATGGCCGAGCTCCTCACCCTATCTCTTAGTGTGAGTCCAGCCACCCTACGAAGGAAACTCATTTCCGCCGCTTGTATCCGCGATCTCATTCTTTCGGTCATGACCCATAACTCATGACCATAGGTGAGGGTGGGAACGTAGATCGATCGGTAAACAGAGAGCTTTGCCTTCCGGCTCAGCTCTCTCTTCACCACGACGGTCCGGTACAGCGACCGCATTACTGCAGATGCTGCACCGATCCGTCTGTCGATCTCACGCTCCAACCTTCCCTCACTCGTGAACAAGAACCCGAGATACTTGAACTCCTCCACCTGAGGCAAGACCTCACTCCCAACCCGGAGGGTACAGTCCACCCGTTTCCGACTGAGAACCATGGCCTCGGATTTGGAGGTGCTGAGTCTCATCCCAGAAGCTTCACACTCAGCTGCAAACCGCTCCAGTAAACGCTGAAGGTCACAGCCTGATGAGGCCATAAGGACCACATCGTCTGCAAATAGCAGAGACGAGATCCTAAGGTCACCAAGCTGGACTCCCTCAACGCCTTCACTGAGCCTAGAAATTCTGTCCATGAATAGAAAATGAATGAATGAATGAAGATTATGAACAGAATCGGTGACAAAGGGCAGCCTTGGCGGAGGCCAACGTTCACCGGAAACAAGCTAGACTTACTGCTGGCAATGCAAACCAGGCTCCTGCTTCAATTGTACAAGGACCGAATGGCACGTAGTAGCGGACCACCAATCCCGTACTCCCGGAGCACCACCCACAGGACACCACGAGGGACACGGTCGAATGCCTTTTCCAAGTCCACAAAGCACATAAAGACTGGTTGGGCAAACTCCCACATACCCTCCAGTACCCTTGTAAGGGTGTAGAGCTGGTCCACTGTTCTGCGATTGGGACGAAAACCACATTGCAGCTCCTGTAACCGGGGTTTGACTAACGATCGTACCCTTCTCTCCAGCACCCTGGAGTAGACTTTCCCAGGGAGGCTGAGGAGTGTGATACCCCTATAGTTGGAACACACCCTCCGGTCACCCTTTTTAAAAATGGGGACCACCACCCCGGTCTGCCAGTCCAGAGGTACTGTTCCCGACTTCCATGCAATGTTGTAGAGGCGTGTCAACCAACACTGTCCCACCACATAAAGAGCCTTGAGGAATTCAGGGCAGAACTCGTCTACCCCCGGAGCTTTGCCATTGGGGAGTGATTTAACTACCCCAGTTACCTCAGCCACGGTGATAGAACTGTCCACGTACGTATCCTCAGACTCTGCTTCCTCTACGGAAGGCATGTCAGTGGGATTGAAAAGGGCCTCAAAGTATTCCTTCCACCGACCAACTATCTCCACAGTCGAGGTCAGCAAGCCCCCGTCCGCACTGTAAACAGTGTGAACTGGGGGCTGCTTCCCCTTTCTGAGATGTCGGACGGTTTGCCGGAACCTCTTCGAGGCCGACCAAAAGTCGTGCTCCATAGCCTCACCGAACTCCTCCCACACCCGAGTTTTTGCCTCGACCACCGCCGAAGTCGCGTGCCACTTGGCCTGCCGGTACCTGTCAGCTGCTTCGGGAGTCCTGCAAGCCATCCATGCTTGATAGGACTCCTTCTTCAGCTTGACAGCAGCCCTAACCCCCGGTGTCCACCATCGGGTTCGGGGCTTGCCACCACGACTGGCACTGACCACCTTTCAGCCACAACTACGACTGACTGCCTCAGCAATGGAGGCACGGAATACGTCCCATTTGGACTCAATATCCCGGGCCTCCCTCAAGATGCAGGCAAAGCGTTGCCGGAGATGAGAGTTGAAGACTCAACGAACGGGAGACTCTGCCAGACGATCCAAGCACACTCTCACTACGTGTTTGGGTTAATGCGTTAGTCAACCCATAATTAATCACTTTTAATCGCAGATCCAAATACCTTTTTATCTATAAGTGGGGATGTAAATCTCTATGGTACACGATTAAATACACACAACAATTATAACTACATTACATTTGGTAAATATGGGCCCTTATTTTATTCAAAAAACAGAACAGTTAGAAATCCCCCAGTTTTTTCATGTTTAATGCCAGGGACGATTTGTCCTACTTTGTTTGACGTTCCTTCTGACGTCCCATGCCCAGATAGGCTATTGCACAGTATTTCCCCCTTTTTTTTTCCCTTAACATTTGCTTCCAAATGCTGATATTATGTGGGAATGCATAAAGGTTAGATGTGATGCTGTATTAAGTGCTAATGTGCATATTTGTGTGGTGCACCTCTCTGAAAAAAAAAAAAGTCCTGCAAGCACAGACTGGTGGATGGTAGCTCTGTATTCATTTTGCCCTTTTAATTTGATGTTTTATTTTTACACAACACTTATTAAGATAAATTAGATCGCTATAATGTATGTATGCTTTACTGAGGTGTTAAACTCTTTCCCGGTGGCTAGATAGTTCTACTAGCCAGACAAGCTAGCCCGGCTAATACTATTTACAGCCATTCTTTTACTTCAGACGCAGTCGTCGCATTGACAGCCTGTAAGTAGCAGCTTATAACCCACATTTTAGCTCCCAGTTTGAAGCAAAAGTCTGGAGAGAGATGGCTCACATTTAAAAATGCGTTAGTTGGCACACAGCATGCCAAGGTACCACTGCATCCATCCATCCATCCTCTATCTCGCTTATCCTCATTAGGGTGGCGGGTATGCTGGAGCCTATCCCAGCTGACTTTGGACGGGAGGCGGGGTACACCCTGGACTGGTGGAGGTACAATAAGAACATGCTCCGCTCTACTTGCGCTATGAGACGTTCAGGCGCACTAATAATTGTGAGGGATGTTGAATTTGGGGCCTCCTGATCTTTAGGCCCACAAATCCGGAGGGTGTGGAGTTGGAGGAAGAAGACTGTTACTACAACGTTATCCAAGGTTACCATGTATTCCTAACAAACAAACAAACCTAATAGAATGGAGCTCCGGCCTTAATACCGTTCCCTAGTCCCTTGGACTATCTATCCCTGCCCGGCTTTTATACATTTCTGATGCACATGGAGGTTGATCGATAGCCAATGGGAGAAGACAGCGCCCTTCACTTTGAATCCTGGGGGACCAATCAGATGTTCTTGGGCGGTGCCGGTTGGATGATGTCGGGTTGGTTTCTTTGCATGAGGACTGCTGTTCTCAGGTAGCATCCCATGATGACTTGCTTGGTGGGGGCTTGTGTGACTCTTTCCTTGCCCTCTGATTTGACCTGTACCTTCACCTTGGCTGGAGATCCAATAACCACAGGAACACGTTATCTCCTGTCCTGTGAGTGTTCAGGAGAAAACATTCCAAACCCCCCACTTTCTACCATCAATCTGTCACTAACAACTCTGAACTCTACGTGACCTTTGCATTCAAGTTAGAAGTTTACTATGAAACTATTAATAATACACTATGTGTGTGTATTCTATCTCCAAGTGTGATTGTATGTATAGCAAACATGCATTTAAACACATGCTGACACTATTCTCTTACAGTATGTATTCCATCGGCGGCACTGATAAGACTCGGTCTTCCGGAGCAATCCTCTGCCATAAACATTCCATTGTCCTGGTGCAGATTCCCACAGGAAATAACACAACCGTAAAAGATAAACAGGACTAAGTGAGAGGTCTATTTGAAATATAATACAATGATATGATTAAACAGCAACACATTTCATAATTATAGTTTAACAGTATTTATTTGTATGACTGCCCCATCATTACCCATCGCAAATACCAACATAAGTGAAGAATAAAACAAGTATAAACGCTTCATTGACAAGCATTGTTTTTACACTTCTGGTACACGCGGGAAGCAAGGCTTTATAGGACTGCTTACTGCGGCAGATGAACACTTCTGGCCAACTAGCAAACCACTGATGACTTGATAAGTCCAAGCGCTCATGGAGTGACAGCAGGCACGGCCAATCACACGGTTGGAAAATACGGCAAGAGCCAATTGGTGAGCTAAGGGGCTTTAAGTGCTGAAGGCTTCAACTCGGCCTTCGATTCAACTTGAGCAGCTGTTTTCCGCTTGATCCTAGTGCCTGCCATGTATCAATTCCAGTTTAATGTAGCATAAGAGTAAGGCACAGCAGGAAATAGCGTTGGATGCGGTGTCTACGTCTACATACGAACATGAGCCTGTTCCCAAATTCTAGTCAAGAGAAGCGTTTGATGTGATGAAATAGGATTTATTTGAAACTTTGCTGGCAATGTCGCTAAAACTTTGTATAGGAGCTCAACACAAATGAAAGAGTTGTACTTGCACGTGTGCCCATAAGCTCAGTTAGGATAATGAGGCTGACTCTTGTGCACCTCTACAGGGCAGGATCGTTTGAGGAATACAAATATTAGATTTGGGATGTCCTGTCATGAATACCTAGTGTCCTCCTAGTTGCCTCTCTGTTTACTAAACAGCAATCTCTTGTTGATTCTAGAGCCGACCATGAGAGGGGGAATTTTTGTGAGGTAGAATTCATGATTTATCAATAGAATATTTTTGTGGTTTAAAGGAAAATGCATTTCTTCTTGGAATTTTTCCCATCACCCATAATTGTTATGTGAAACATGATCACAAAAGTGGATTTGAAAAAATGAGGCAGCTCATCAATGAACATAATGGGACACACCTATTCCGCTAGAAAGCCTGTTATTAAAACACCTCCAAAAATGTTTTACCATTTGATATCCATGCTGTGACCATGTAGTAACAAGCCCATTCACAATAACATACACAGTATTTTGCCATGCTTTGGTCATTTAAAACATTCCCGCAACGTCCCACATTTGCTGTAGAAAACATTGAAAAGTTAACGCTACGTCTAGCGTTAACTTTTCAGAACTCAAAAAAAAAAAACCCGCTCCAATTTGTGACCTTACTAGTGGGCTGACGCGCTGAGAGTGGTTCTTTGGGGTACAAATGTTAATCGCAATGTCGCTGTAGCTTGGTTAGCATCCAGGTCACATGATGTAAAGGGAGCCTTGTTGGCGGTTTTGTTTCAGAAGGCTTTCTAGGTTGCAACAGTTGCATCCCATTATTAAAAAAAAACTTTTTGATCTTTAGAACGCGCAGACATGTGTGTTCAAGTCTCACATGAGGATTGTGGAGGATATGCAAAATTCCCCAAAAAGTGCAGTTTTCCTTGAAAGCATAGAAAACTTGTTTACGACCTTCTGGACAGTTTCTATTTTCACAAATATCGGTGTGTTTTTGTGTATTGTTCAAATGTAACGTAATCCCTCATTTATCACTGCTAATTGGTTCCAGACCAGACATTGATAATGGAATTTCCGGAATATTGTCATAATTTGAGAACAGAAAACATGTATATGACCTTTTAAATACCAGTTTTACCATTAGTAGAACATTCTAGACATAAAGTAACACCCCTATTACCCAATAGAGTAGACATAATAACAGAAAATAGTAGTAGCGCACCGCCAATCCCGTACTCCCAAAGCAACCCCCACAGGACACCACGAGGGCTGAAAGTCCACAAAACACAAGTAGACCGGTTGGGCAAACTCCCACGTAGCCTTCAGTACCCTTGCAAGGGTGTAGAGCTGGTCCAGTGTTCCGCAACCGGGACGAAAACCACATTGCAACTCCTGTAACTGAGGTTCGACTAACGGTCGTAACCTTCTCTCCAGCACGCTGGGATGGACTTTCCCAGGGTGCGGTTGGAACACACCTTCTGGTCACCCTTCTTAAAAATTGGGACCACTATTCTGTTATGTCATGATTATAAATGCTTAAAAAATTATTCAACCGGGTATTTTTGAAAAAGTTCAGAAAATAAAAAAAAACTCCTATACAACACCACTATAATGTTGGAATACATTTTTGGTATTTAATTAAAAAAAAGAATGCAACTTTTTGCCCTGAACTGGTGAGGTGTTGTTCTTCATTTACCACAGCAGGATTGGGTTTTTATCTGAGTCCCAGCTGCTCGTATTGAAGGACACCACAAATTGAGATGGCAGCCAAAGACACAAAGTCAGAAGAGAAGTAGAAGCAGGGGAGTAAAAGAAAAGCACTTTTCCACTTCTCTCACACACACACACACACACACACCCACTCATTCTTATCACATATGAATGACCACATAATATTTAAGACACTTGAAACATACATTTTCTTCTAAATGGAATTAAAGACCCTAACATTAAGCGGACTCGCAAATGTCGGAAAGTTTAGCAATTTGCAGTGTCAAGGTCAACAGTTCCTCAAATGTTTTGTCAATGGCTACGAAAATACCTCATTCCTGACTGGAATGTTAGCGATACCCCGGTTGCCCCGCGCACATGTAAACACCAACAACCCTTTGTAAAAGCCAGAACATCACCCCGGCTACTCCTTTTTTTATCCCAAATCTTGGCTCACGAATGTTCATTTGTGTTCTGTGCTTGTTCTATTCCAGGGGTCTCCGACGCGATGCGCGCGGGCGCCACGCAGCTCCCCACAACCACGTGAGGTGCCCACAAGCCTTTTCAGTTAATAATGTGAGAACACTAGAAATAAATGCATTCTGTGAAAAACAGAATGGGAGTTGTGGATATCAACATTTCGTTAATGTTCTGATAAAACAGGCATGTCTGCTTCACAAGCAAGTAGCTCTCGGCCATTTTCATTTGGTGAAAGTAGCTCCCACAAGAAAAAAAACCAGTAGGGGCCCTGTTCTGTTCTAAAGGAATAGAAACCTGTAAGCGTGGCGGCACACACAACCCCACACTTTTGGAGCTGGGGGGAAACCTTGTTAGTGTGGTAAGGGACAGGAACCTGATGTCTTTATGGGCAGCAGAATCTCATTCCTGAAACATGGCAGAGCGGATAAACATCAACATCATGTTTCTTTACAATCTCGCCTTCAATTAAAGAAGAACACGAGACAGAATAGTGTCAAGTACTGGTGATGAGTCAATACCAGCACCAAAGCACAAACAAAGGCGACTGCTACAGTTTATCATCCCGGGCAGTTTATCATCCGCCATGTTGCTGTTGATGTTTTTGGATACAGGAAGAAGAATGACAGCCACTGCATCATGACGTTCTCGGTGTGCCGAGGTTTTGATCAGGATATTCGGTTTGATTACAATTACCATGTATACAGGTATAACCCTGCATGCGAACGGGTTATTCCGAATATTGACCTTAACCCAAATATTGACTGTGTGCAAAGGTAGCCCTTGAAGAAGCACCGTCTGGCCAGAATATCCAAGTTTTTTTTACATAACATGAAGAGACCTGGAAGTGCCGTCTGAAATCCAAGGTAGCCTTTATGGAACTGCGGACTGGAGCACTTGCACATTGCAGATTTCCATTGGTTGTAGGAAATGGTTCACCAAAATGAACGAGGACAGATGTCCTTTTGACTTGTATTATTTTGCTCTTGCTGTTATTACAAAAATCAAAGCATAAATCAGCTGTGTCCTTTTATTATTTATTACTATCGTCAGTTATTTTCACTATAGTACTCCAAACAAAATGTTCAAAATGTTTGGACAGCCATTTTAAAGACTTGGATGAAGCAAGGTATTCTGGGAAATGAGGTTCTGTTCTATCCTCCTATCCAGCAATTTGAAAGCTTTTTTATGATCTGTTTTATCTGAGTAGGTTTTCAATGTTAATTCTTGATTTAAAAAAATCTTTGACTATACCTAATTATCTACTATAATAAAGTATTGTAAAGTCCATATAATGTATTTTCAGGGTATAAAATTCATGTTTTAAATATATACTGTAAAGCTTCATTTTTATATACACCTTAATTATGTAATCATGAATATCTTTGCATTTCAATTCTACTTCTTGCAGAATCTGAATTCTATTTGAATTTGAATTCCAATTTTGCAACCACAATTCAAATTCAAAAATTGCATTGGAATTTAGAGGCCATTCTCAATTCAATTCTGAATTTTGTACAGCCCTGAAACACACACACACACACACACACACACGTGTACACACACATGTGCAAACACACACACACACGCACACCCACACCCTAGAATGACTTGGGTAATATTTTATTTACTCATTAATCTTCAAAACTATTTTTCATAATAAATTTCCACTTTATGTTCATCAAAGAACCGTAACAATAAAAATAAAAGTAAATACTGTAGAAAAATTGTACATATAGAAAATAATAACATGGTCAGTGAACACTTAGTATACGCGGACGACCGCTCGGGGTAGAGAAGCACGTCCACCGTCGGATGGCAACACAAACAGAACGAGAAAGAGATATAGAAAGCAGGGGGAGGGAGGGAGAAGGAAAAAGACGCCAGAGTAACATCGTAAAGGAGAGGTCAGGGTGAAGAGGATCATCCGGACGTTATCGTCTCACACCTTTTTTTTTGTCCTGCCAGCATGCATTTGACGTACGTTGCGTGGAAGAACTGGAGTGGGGCTGGCTGACCTTATGGCACCCTTATATCACACATGTGTAAACAAAACAAAACAAAAACACACGCCTGGCCCAAGAGTCAAGCCAAGTCGTCGTAAAAAGTTCTCTTCGGAATTAGCATCCCTCTTAAACCGTTTCCTCCGCCCCTACGCCACGGGCATGCGACACACACTGAACACCGACAGGTGTCGATTTCAAATAACCCGATGAATCTACGATGGCATCACCTCTGGAGATTTCTGGCCGCGGGTATAAATCTCGCAGAGTAAGATCATTCACGTGCAACGAGAAATAACCCCAACCCAACCCCTCGGTCCCCCGGAGAGTCAATGCAATCTCCGCCATCATCAGTGTCTTCTTGTGAAGACGTGAACCAGCTCCTGGCATGTCTCGCTTAGTGTATGCTTGTCGTGTGTTTAGTGGGCTGTCTGTAGGGAGCATCGCAAGTCTCAGGTATCCCTCCAGGAAAACATCCTGCAGTCATGGCAAGAGAGGAAGGGGAAAAAAAGCATCATCATCAAGGCTCTCCCCGCTCCATGGTCCTCCAGTGGCTATGTGGCTGCACCCTGATTTCCTGTCCCCTTCCTGCACTGTGCTTGTTTCTTTTCTTTGTTGTTTTACAATCGCTCTTCCCATTGTCCTCAAGAGTCCCGTCCACAAACAGGAAGGCCAATAAAAGCGCAGAGAGAAGAAGACACTTTAGGGCTGCTCATCGTGTTGCTTCAACATTTTTTTGGTGCTATACTCTCCAGCCAGCTACACCCATACACACACACACACACGCACACACACACACACACACACTCTATTATATGAGTGGGCTTTCTGTAAATATTGCAGATCGACTTGATGCTTTTGCTCTTTGAATGTATCTGTCTTCAAGAACGTTGAAAATGTGAGAAGAGCCAAACAAGATGTCGTATGTCAACAAAGGGTGTGTCTGAGCAGCCCAATGCAGTGAAACTTTATTCTTACTCTCCTTTTAAATTGAAAGAGTAAACTCATGCAATGGAACACTGGCATTTTTCCTCAAATGTGTGAAGCTCCAAGTGCGTCGGGTCGCTCTTCGTTTGTCACTTGAGCTTGTTTGGAATGCTCTTCACGGTTCATAAAAGGAGCCTGTTTCCCGAGGCTTTATGGATACATTTTATACAGTAAGGGTCTCTTATGCCCTTTCAGGCCAGTCTGTGTGTGTGTTTGTGCTTGAGCATGTGTGTGATTGCTGTAGAGTAAACATTAACGTCAGCATGTTCGTGTCCGTGTGTGTACGCTCTTTTGATAATATACCTATTTATGTACATAGAGCCTTTTTTTCAAATATATAAAGGTATATGCATCCGATGTGCTGCTGCGCTCCTTCAGACGTAGTACTCCTTGTCCTTGTTCTTCTTGTTCTTGGAGATTTTGGTGATGCCCAGCGGCTTGTCCTTGGCGCTGCCGTTGGGCTGTGTGGCCGAGTTGCTGATGTAGTTGCGGCTCTCGTCCACGTGGTACGAGCCCTCGTCGCGGTTGCGGTACTTGTACATGGCGTAGAGCAGGATGAGTATGCAGAGCGCCGCCGCCGCCACAATGCCCACCACCATGCCCGTGGTGCTACTGCTCTCGCGCACCACCTCTGACGGGCCAGGGAACACCTTCACCTCCGGCAGGGGAGGGCGGGCTGAGAGAGGGGAACGTTTAACCATTGGAGCTGGTGTCATATTTGATCATACATGCTGTATGTTAACATGATACATGACGCATGATGAATGAGAACACATGCTCTTGGGACTCTTGCAAGCAGATGACTGTATTTCTTCCCACACTCAACTGCAGAGAATACCCCGCACCTGTCAGGGCTACGACACTTATGAGTAAGGAGACATTCATTAATGCAAATGAATACATATTGCAATAATATTAACTAAAATTGAAATATTACATAACTAGAAAAGCCCTCGGAGAGCGCAGACCTCCGCCGAGCACCATAGTTCCCCCATATTGTGATTCACACCAAAATGTTAATCCTATATTTATCGGATCAGTCTTAGATATTTTGTAGAACCTTTTGGAAACTTGTCCTCTTTTGTTAAATTTTTTGTGAACTTATATAAAAAATGCTAAAAATGGTACAATCTTGCAATGTTAAAAAAAATTCCTGAATCCAGACGATGATCTGGCGCACCCCCGAAATCAGCTCTTCCACACCCCAAATCTATTTGAAAATTTACAATTTATTTTGAACACAAACAGATAAAAACATAACCTCCGTGCTTGCACTTGGCAGAAGAGAGGTAATTTTTAGGGTTGGGCGATAATTTGTATTTACCAGTATACTGGTATAAATTATTCCAATGATAAGCAAATCTCACAAAATCCAGTTATGCCTAACATTACAAATAAAGAGTGCAAAAACACCCAACTACTAAGTAAAATGAGAACAAATTTGGCAACTTTCCAAAATGAAGTGCTCCAGAACAATCAGTAGTTTGCAAAACTAGGACTGCGGCCGTGTACTGTAGTGCAGTCAGGCTATAGCCAATCACAGACACACAAACGACGTGGAAGTACGACACCACGATTCTTTTAGCATGCACCTTATATTCTGTCATCTTTGACAGACAACGCTAATAAATTCCCTCGTGAGCCTTTACTGCCATCTCAGTGATCGTGGTGTGTTCTCGCTCAGCCTTTATTATAAGGACACCAGCCCCCATAGCTGTCCTCGGCTACGCCTGCCGGTAAATAACAGCTCCTAAACCAAATCTTAGCTCATTGTTCAAAACAATAAAATCAGCCGAGCGATGGCTCGCGTCTAAAGAACACTCGATTTTGGGACACTCGTATGCCGAGGCCCCTTTCTGGCACTACGCGACACATTGCGTGACAACAGAGCTCACAGCGACAGTATGGGCTTCTGTGCAGGCAGAGCAGCCATTGATTGGTGCTTTGCATCTGTCAATGGCTGCTCTGCCTTGCAGGCACGGCCATAATAACTTTTAGTCTTGTCGAGAGATGGGCCGATGGTGAAACAGGATGTGCGCACGTTAATTGCGTGTTAAAACAATAGCAGAGCTAAAGAGAATTCCCATTAACTCATTGTTAACGCATTTACTTTGACAACCCTTATAGACATTTTTTCCAACTTAATGTTTATCCATCCATCCATTTTCTTCCGCTTATCCGAGGTCGGGTCGCGGGGGCAGCGGCCTAAGCAGGGAAGCTCAGATGTCCCTCTCCCCGACCACTTTGAAGCACATGTATTTTTACTATGCATGTGGCTGCAGCATAGTAATACCTGTGACTGCACGGAGCGACAGGATTTGCATGCAAATTGTCTGGCCGTCAATTAGGGAAGAAGACGGCGAGGAAAAAGGGGAGGAGTGGGAAAGGAGAAATGACGAGAAAACATGCGAAGACGTGAGCATGTGTGGGTGTTAGGTGCGCCTGGAGGCAGAAAAGTAGGCAATGAATAATTCATTGTGGCGAGCCACAAAGGGGCAAAAAAAAAAAAATGGAGTGAGAGTGAAGGACATGTGTGAAACAGCTTGGTGACACATGAAAATAGAACATTTTAACGGGGTGCGCTCACCTGAGCTGGGGTCGCAGGGGTCGATATCTTCATCGTCGCTTGGACACTCGGCCGACGCCACCAGGATGTCATCGGCCGACTGCAATGGGAGCACACAACATTAAGAGTGCGAATGTGCAAGAGAAGACAATCACTGACTAAAAGCCTGCGGGTGGGAGGAGGATGGTTATTGTCTCCAACTTTCTCATTCCTCTCATCATTGTGCCGCCATTTAATGCTGGCGAGTGATCATGAAAACACATCCAAATGTTCATGACAAAAGGCGGCTCTCGCTTGATGGTTTTGGTTTTACCACGGCCACCGCGCTCATCCTCTAACCTACATCGACCTGGCGAGTGTGTCTGGAAACGCTCTTTGCCGCTCCCCCCGTGGGAAACGTGGTCCTTTTTCCACATGCCCGTCCCTGCTTCTGTTGCCGTGGCAACGCTAACTCCAGGCTGCTCAAAATGACAGGGAGAATAAAAATAAGGGAATTCTCAAATTGGGGGTGGGGGGGGGAGACACAAGAGTTTGCAGGGGGATTTTCATGGTGCTAAACATGCTGGGAATATTCATAACCTACTGTTAAATGCTTTGGCATGAGAGATGTGAGTGAGTGTGTGTGTGTGCATAAATAGTGGCTGAATTAAAATTGGGTTGTGATGCATTGCAGTAGATGCTGGCCAGGATAAGGAAGAGAGGCAGGGTGGTGTATTGGAAGAGCTTCTTTGCACGAACACCTCAAGACAATAGAGGCGTTATTGCGTGTCCTGTGGTGCGCGCACAAGGAGCATCTCTATTCGTGTTTTCTCCTTAATACGTGAAATAGCAGCTCTTCTTTCCCCATCTGCAGAGCTGACAAATGCCGCGTAGAAGTCTTTAGCCTCTGGATTCCAACCCGGTTGATACGGCACCGCTGCCTACAAAAAGCATCCAACAACCAGCGGAGCCAGCCAGCTTCCATCGATTTGGACGCACCTGAGGCAGCTGAGAATCAATGTCAATTTAAGCTTAATAAGCAAGCGTGCGCACAAACACACAAGTTAAATAGGGTCCTCCTCTGATTTGTGATGTCACCCTGTCAGCTGACCTGAACTGGGGGGGTGCCAGCTGCAGCTATAGTGGAACCTGCCTATGTTACGACCCACTCATCAAGTCCAGTTCTTTGTTTTACTAAAAAGCCACGGCTTCTGTCGACAACGACGTGGTCGACCCCTTTTGTGAAAAATGGGTCAATTTATGTCCATTGCGTAGTTATTTCAAGTGTGCAATACTGTCAAAACATTTTTAGTTATGCTCACTTATTTTCAATTGACTATTAACAATGCATTGCTACTTTATTACTTTCATAACATTTGAATCTTGTTTTTATCCCCCTGTTTAACATTTTATTTCTCGCTTTTCCTTCATATTTTCTTCCTATATAATGTCATTTTGAAACTACATATTGATGTGCAGATGCGACCTTTTCAACACCTTGTGTATAAAATTTAAATGACAAGCAAACATGATGTGAATGAATTATCATTAATCAGTAAAGTCGGCTTCTTCCGAATTCTTTTCAGTAATGCTGAATTGTGCAAATGTGAAAATGATGTTCCTTATTGTAACTTGTTACCATTCTATACTACTACTACTGTACATACCATACTACACCGTGACTTCCTGTATTAACATGGTTTCTACCAAAGCTATTTCATTTTTGTTACATTCAGAAGAGATTTCAGCATGCAAAAAATGCTTTATTGTCATTGTAGCCTAGGCAACAAAATTACTGCAGCAGCTCTTTAAGATAAGAGTATAAAATATCATAATGAAAACAAATGGAGGAAAATCCTGTATTGTCTCCCTTGCTCTGTCTCTATAAGTAAATGTGTGAACATAGCCTAGTTTCGACTTTGATTATGTCGCTTATGTCAGTATCAGTCAACCAGAAGGGTGTGGACGGGATCCAACGTATCGATCACCGTGTGGATAAAGTCAAGCACTACTACAGAATATCAACATCGATCATTTACAAATCTCTGCCCCTCCTTGGCCGCCAGATGCTCAAAGTTAGGGAAGAGGATCAAAAAAGGAAGAGGAGGCATGCCGAAAGATCGCTACCTGAGCCGCCGAACAGTGCCAACGACCATCCAAGCCTCCCTGACTGCCTAGTTCACACATTGTCCTCAGACACGTTCTCTTATGCAGGATCTCGCAATGGAAGTCAAATGCACAAGCAGTTCTACAGCAGCCGAACGGGCTCCATCGGTCTGGCCGGGAACAGCAGGCGTAAGATGTGAGCCTTGATGGAGCAAAGTGACGAGATGGAGAGGAAAGTAGCGATGCTCTACTACTGCAGATGGTGAGATAGATCATACAGGCGCCTACATTAACAGCCTATCGTGGCGAGGGAGGGGGGGGAGGGGGAGCTAGGGCGTAGGAGGAGGTGGAGGAGGGGGAGATGGATTTAAAAAACAAAAAACATGCAAACATGAAAAGTAAGCAGAATGTTTCTCCGGAAAAGGAGCGCTTGTGGAGATCAGCTGACTCTCAACAGCCAATCAGATGCCACTGTGCACCTGAGTGTTCAATCAGTCTTGCCATCAAACATCTATATATACACACATACACTCATATATATATATAAAAAGAGAGAAACAAATGGGCAGCTTCAGGACCAAGCGTGTGACTTGCAGCCTCCAGCATCAACACTAACACAAGCGCCCTCCCTCTCCTCAGCTGTCATGCATTATTAATCCTCTTTTTGCCTCTCATCAAGCAAGGATAAAAAAAGTCAGCTAACCATACACTTGCAGGAGCACAACACACACACACACACACGCGCACACACACACGCACACACACTCTTCACAAGCTTGTGCATCCACGCTGTCAACCCAGACAGCTCTCCAGTGATGCAAGGGTGCGCAAAATTGTACTCTTCCACCTGTGTGCTTGCTTTCTGCGTGGGTTACCAGGCAACAACCATCAGCCATCCAATAGAGGAGCTGTATTCACTCTTAAACTAGACAAACACAAGAGTTTGGAGGTGATACAATACACACTGCACTGCACCATAGAACATGTGGCAGGCCTGACCTACTTCTCAAAAGCACCGATATCGACTTACAGCCCGTTTTTAGCGCTGACGTCGGCAAATCGCAGCGGTAGGAAGAGTTTTCGTACAACTCGGATGCAGAGGTGAGGTGGGTGGGGCGAGATAGATGGGTGACAGCACTGTCATCCATCCATATCTGCTATCCATTATTAATGCCTGAAGTCAGGCTTACAGCATTGTGCGTTCTATTATTTATAGCCGAAAAAGCTAGCGGTTGGTACACAGAGGAGCGATTCTCTGGAGGGGGGGTTGCTTGGGTGAGAGAGGGAGATGAGCAGCAGTAGCAGCAGGTAGCAGGGCTCGCTATCTCCATGGCAACTTGCAGAAGTGTGGAAAAATACATATTTCAATGCACACTGACACTCAAAGAGCTTGACAGTATGAGCATGTTTGTGCAGCTTCCGATTATGCAGATCTGGAGAAAGCTGCATGGATTTAAGATGCAAACTCTTATTTTATGCAATATGATATATAACCGTAGTACTGTAGCTCCGAGCCATATACTGTGGAGTACAACTAAGGTTAACTGTCACATAGATGGCAACTTTGAATGATGTTAAACAGTAAAGCGTGTCCCTAGAGCCTCTTTAATAGCACCAAACACTCGCTTTCGAAGTTGTAAAAATACACATCTTAATATCAAGCTGAGGGGGCAGTAGGTTTGAACATTGGGTTTTCTTCATCAAATAGGCTAACCTAGCATGATGTTAAAATGTGAGTGAACAACGCTAGTGCTGCACCGCTATGTTCTCCTGTCCTAGTCCTTAATGCTACGTGTTGTATGTGACATCTGGCATCTCCTGTCCTAGTCCTTAATGCTACATGTTGTATGTGACATCTGGCATCTCCTGTCCTAGTCCTTAATGCTACATGTTGTATGTGACATCTGGCATCTCCTGTCCTAGTCCTTAACATACGTGTTGTATGTGACATCTGGCATCTCCTGTC
>QODF01000106.1:995017-1081349 GCA_024372805.1 Oostethus manadensis | reverse complement strand
ATTACTCCCTCACTCTATTGCCCTTTTCCCTAAAATTATTAATATATAATAATTTCTACTTGAGCGCTGTTTCATGGTTTAATATGCCCTATTATTATTTACATGTTTTATTATAAAAATATATAGAAAGACATGGTTATGTGGTATTCTGGTCTCCAGGGTTCAGTAATGATGAGACACTGATGAGACATTACATTAACTTGCACTGCATAAAGTGAACAAAGTGTACAGTAACCCAAGCCCAGACAATTAGGATTAAAGTTACAAGTTTACTAAAAGTACTTTTAAACTGTCGTAATTCCACACCTCCGATACACTATTGTGACACCACTGAGACATATTTCAAATTGGAGAAAAAGGTTATAGGATCTGACAGGTTTTCTGAGATTGGGCATAAATGTGAAGCTATGCATCCAACTGACCTGCTGGGTGGCGCCCTGTTTCCTGTTGGTGGCTGTGGTGGTTGTGATGTCGCTAATGGAGGGGCCAGAGTCAGAGCGGTTGCCTCCGGCGGCGGCACTGGACTGCGGCGTGATGGAGGAGGAGGGCATGTCGCCCACCAACCGAGCACTGCCATGCACCCTGATGTGCGGGTGGCCCTCGGCGGCCATGTTTAGGATGCGTAGGCCGTTGTAGTAGAGGCCCGAGAGCTGGCCTTGGAACATGGCGGAGCCCAGGTCGCGCCCGCCCACGCGTACTGTGGTCTGACTGTTGAAGATGGTCAGCTGACGACCTACGCGAGCATGTACCCCAAACACACACCCAAAATACACGCACACACACACACCAGGAAGGAAGGCGGACACCCATGCAAACACAGTCACACACAGAAAAAAGTGTTTGAGTGTTACACAATCCAGCACCGCCAAGCCATGGTGACGATGGGATAGATTAAGCATGGCAGAGCAAATGAAAGCTGTGGAGAGCCATGGAGAAGGGCTGAGAGTCAGAGAGATGGAAGTGAGGAGGAGGAGCACAGAAGAGGAGGAGAGGTGTGAGGGGGGATGAAGAGACTGATGCAGCAGACGAGAGGCGTCAGAGAGGGGCCACCGAGTAAACGGCGGTGACAGATGGTTGCTATGGTGATGGCGGTGCGGCACGACATAGTAATGTGAAGGAGCGACAGACAGGCAGACTGAGATGTGGAGAAGTAGTCTGCTGTAACGGCCCTGCACAGAAGCATGCACAGATCGTAAGCTAGCATTGTTAAAGGGACTAGAGGCTAATTTCATTTAAGGAGCTCTGCTTACGTTTAGGAATAATACTTTTTTTTTTTTTACCTTGTTCAAAAAGCATCGCTGTACTTTAATTTGATTACACAATTTTTACAATTTGATAATACCATAGAAAGATTATTTACCAGCAGATTAATCAAGCATTTTTTATCAGTACTCCTTTGCTATTTTCTGATTTTTTCACATTTAAAACTCTCCATCGTCCCTTTAACCTGACATTATCAGATACACACTAAAAAGTTCACAGGCACTACAGTTTACACAGGATTACATACTACAGCTGAGCAAACTTTTATATACTTAGTTATGGATTTAGAGTTTTAGATGTTAGTTGATGGTGCACAAGATAATATAACCCACTGACTTCATATTGACTCTTTTTAAGCTGAAACTTTTAAGGAATTTTAATCAGGGTTTTTACCTTTGTCGAGTAGCCAATCGTCAACTACTCGACCGAGCCGATAGGGGATTCGCTGTCTGGCGATGGCCAGGCGCTCGTTATCAATGTTGCCTTTAATTTAGAGATGAAAACACAGTAGTAATTACGCATCATCCAAACGTGGTACAGGAGCTGGATACAAAAAGAACAGCAATGAAAAGAAAGTAATGGTCTGCTCATTGTATAGCATAAAGCTTGATGTGCCGGGAGAAGAGGAGTAATTCACCGACAAAGGTGTTTTCCAGTGAGCGGACTCTTACTTTCTGTTCATTGGGTTTAATTTAAAGAGACATTTCAGGGGTTAGCATCTGCAAGAGCACAGGGAAATAATGTTACAGCTGCCACATATGGGTTTATTGTTACATACAAGAAGAAGCCTCACACACACCCCATAACAACTAGCATTTAGCATTTTACCTAGCAGCTGCTTCTGTGTTAAAGACGACTAAACTTAGATTACCACTTTAAATGGAAAAGAACTGAACCAAAGGAAAACAAAATCTACAACATGCAAATTTATTCTTATTTTTCCCTCACTAGTTAAACATATGACATTTTTAAACTGCTGTTTTTTCCAAAAAATGCACCAACTGTTATTATTTTCTTTTATGATAAGAAAAAACACTGAATTAAATATTACCTTTTAACACTATTTAACAGGCCTAAGCATAACATGGCTGTCTAGCATACAAGCTGTCTCAATTTATGGTTTAAAAAGTTTCATATGAGACCACAACATTTCATAGACAATCACATGAAACAAAGCTGCAATTGTAATTTCTCATCTCTGACACTAAGGTGTGGTTAGCTGCACCTCTGTTGGGTGGTAGTGTGTGCTTTTGGCAGAATTTGGGCGGGGGCCTACCTAAGGGGTAACGCTCAATGACGGGCAGGTCATCCAGCTGGAGGGTGGCGTTACCCCCGCTGCGGGTGAAGCGGATAATGTGGTACTTCCCATCATTGACAAACTTGGAGCTCTCCTCAATGTTGATGTCGTCTGTGCCCACATTGAACACTACTCTGATGTTGCCTTTGTCCTGAGGAGCGCACGTATGAACATATATACATTACAGGGACATTTCCCCTTGATGGGCCCCTAGGTTCTAGTTGTGCAGGTTGCACACTTACTATCTGCAGCTGAAGGTAGTCTCCTAGGCCGGACGCACTGTCCACGCGCAGGAGAATGGCATGCTTCTGCTGCGTACTGAAGCCCAGGGCAAGCCGGTCCGCCCTGGTGCTGGGGCGCTCATTCGGAGGCCAGGTGTAGGTCACCATGCCACCGTCGCGCCCGAAGATATACGTTGTCCCAGCTGCCGTGAGCAAAAAAAAGAAAATCAATTTAAGTCAACAGCTCTCGGACTGGCTGACTAACGTCCACATAACTGATAGCGTTCACCAGGTTAATATTGAAACGTACTTTGCGCTAAACAGAAAGTGACCTTTCAACAATGATAATGATCGAGTTGACCACAGATACTTTCAATAACTAACTACAATACATGTTGACATAAACAGATTTGTTGTTCTTAGAAATGAGCCTATGGGGTCAACAAAACGTCAACAAAGACAGTGAAAAAATGAGTTGGTCGACTTAGAGCGGGGATGTCAGGCAAGCAAACTTTAAAAATACACTTAAAAAATGCAAAACCAGAAATTACATGAAATAAACATTCTGAAATAGCTGGACTATTAAAAAAAATGCAAAAATGGAAAGAATCTGCTGTAATTTTACAAGAATAAATATTAACAAAAAAGTCTCAATTTGACAAGAACAAACTCATAATATTATGAGAAAATATAATATGATAAAGATTAATGAATGAATGAATAAAGAATAATGATAAAGATTTTCTTTTCAATTGTAATTATAAGAAACAAAAAAACAAGATGTATTTTTTGGAAAATGGGAACATTAGAAAATGTTGTAATATTATGGAAATAAAGTACAAAATATTATGGTAATAAGGCACTAAAGTCCTAATATTACAAAAGAAAATGTATGACGATTAAGTTTAAAGATTTAGAAAATGTAAACAAATGGGAAAAAAAGAGCAAAGGTAATACTAATAATATTTACTAATACTATTTCACATTCTTCGCAAAGTTGAGATGCAGTTTTTTATTGAAATATATGTATTTTCTTAGCATATCTATACGTATTACTTTACAAAAATATCAAAGTGGCACTTTTATTCTTTCATTTCTCACTATGTGCACTCGCTGGAAAAAGTTTGGACACCCCTGACTTAGTGAGATTATCGACACATACAGGATCCGCTGTATTGTAAACAGCCTATCTATTCCAACATCTATTCTAAGTGAGCTATATTGGGGAGTCCCGGTTTTACTTGTCCTGCAAAGAGGACTAACGTACCCAATTCAGAGACTGCGAGTCACTGTTCAAGACAGCATCTAAGCCTAGAGGAAGAACATTGACCACTTCAGGTGGGGGCTTCAACAGCGCCCTCACATGGTAGCTTTGAGGAAACGCACCGTCTAACAGCCAAGCGCATGAAACCACAAACAACCGCATTCCCAATAAGACCCAATAAAAACAATAATTGCCTGCATCAACATTATTTTTCTCATTTGCACTAATGGATCCTTAACATGCACCGCCCATGCACAACCCAACTGGTGGAACTAAAAACAGCAATAGAGAAGGATCACTCACCATCGTTGCATAGTGGCCCTGCGTACGATGTCATGCTGCAGTCACATGTGAAGCCCTCCCACTGCTGCAAGCAAACCCCCTGATTGGAGCAGGAGTCCTCTTGACAGGTGGTGCTGGGGCCTGCATTGAGTACGAGGCGGGCACACAAATGTGACTTGTTTAGTGAAGCTGGTGTGTTAAAAGTTAGAAACGAAGCTGCTGCAGAGGTTGTAAATCGTTGTTAGACTACGACATGGCGCGTAAAAACAAAGTGAAGAAAACTGGAATGTCTGTAAGAATAAAATATGGAGTACATGCATGTGGTGACGCTCGATGAGCTTCAGCAGGAGGAGTTAAACATAAGCATTATACAGTATGTTTAAAGGCCTGCATCGCAACGCTACTTCTCCACTGCCGTTCTCTTCCTGCCTCATGCTACAGCTTCCCGTCCCATTGTGAGGCACGGAAGGTGTGAAATGGCGAAGCTGGGAGTCCGCAGGAAGGGGGTAAGAAGACATGCTGCTTGGTGGTGGAGCTGTGGTCATCTCAGGACAAGCTGTGGTGCTGATGCCACGACTGTGATGGTCTCATGAGAGGACAGGTCACCTCTGACTTTTGACTCTGGATCACAGGGATCCACACAAGACTGGACACCACTGGGTAGTTTCCACACTAGCATATATGTATATATATACATATATATATATACTGTATATATAGATATACACCCACACAGCACACACACACACGCGCGCGCGCGCGCTCACTGTCGCACACTCACGTCGTGCATACAAAGTGATATACCTTGCAAATCAGCTTTCATCAATGTAACTTTTGTGGGCCAAACAAAAAAGCAAACAAGCAAATCAAGTTAGATGGTTAGTCGATGCACACGGATGCCTGTGGACTGCTGAGAACAAAAAGTGCAGAAAGATGAGAGAACGTTACATCTGACAGAGCAGCAGCTGGGTTAGTGGGTTCACGTTTGCTAACAGAGAATGACTCGAATGGGCGAGGGAGAAAACAGGGACAGAAAGGCGCAGATCCGAGGGCGTGATGTCGCTGCGCCTCACCTTCGCATCCTCGCTCCACTTGTCCCATGGTTGCCAAGGCATCCGCCAAAAGGTCAGGGAGCCGGCCGTTGAGATCCACTGTTGCTAAGCAACCCTGGAATCCCTCCCGGGAGTGGACTAGCTTTGGAAGGTCTCTGTACATTTCTTTGGACACGCCTCCGATGTACAGGTCACCTGTTGCAGATCAACACGATAAATGACAGCTTTGTGGGCCAATCGCTGTCATTCCCTACTGGACTCACCTGCCTTATGGAAATGGATCTATTTAACTCTCAACAGGGGCCACACACAATATACAGTATAGTAGTACAGCGGATCCTGTCGGACCGGAGTGGGTGGGTGGGTGAAAATAAAGTATTTTCGAACCTAAGGCAGTTTGTTGACATGGTTTTCATATTTCCTAACTATATCTAACTTCATACATTTTTAGTTTTATGTTTCCTATACACTCATTCATTTGTGCTGGTCCGCCAAGAATAAATTTGTGTGTTACTTTTTATTTTTTTTTAGATTTGGCACTACATACAGAACCCACTAAGGGACATACAGACAAATATCAATAACTTTGTGAGATAACACAGTCACTTCTGCATTATTTCTCTCACTCAATACTTAATAACAATTATAACTTGTCGCAGGAAAGCGTCACTTTCGGAAGGGACATCAGCGCAGTAACACCTCTCCACTACACAAACATAGCGGTGGACGAGACAGAGGATGTTTACAGTGATTATGGTGATAGTTTTCGACCAGAAAAGAAAGGAGAAACATTTGGAGATGAAAGAGAGAACTTGCAGAACATGGACTTATGCCAAGAAACAGAGATGAAAATCGGTCGCCTTCACAACACAGAATGGTACGTGTTAGTTGCTCATCTTTCAATTATTGTTTTATATTGGCTTATTAATGAGCGTAAGTTATTGCATAATTCGTCGCCACCCCCACCCCTCACAGTAAACAAATCGCTGTCAAAAGATGTTTCTATATAATGCTTTGCTGCCTTGTCTGTACAGTGTGGTACAATGGTGTTGAGAATATGTCAACAAGACACGGCTTCTTCTGTTCGGGGGCAACTTTGATGCAGTGCTCGTTCTTGTCCTTTATTTGTCCTGTTTTCCGTTATTTTTCAAACGCATTTATATCGTAAGTTCAAGCCAAATGTTTCTTGCAAACGTGTTCCTTTGAAGCGGTCATCCGTGAAATGAACACTAAAAAGAAAAAAAGGAACTCAATGTGGACTTTCATCCGTCTCTTGTTCTCTGCACTTGCTTTATCCATTTGTGTCTTAAACCGTCCTCTTTTGGAAAAGAAAACAAATTTACAGTATTACTCACATACTGTAAACATCCAGCTAGCTCCGAGCTATTCGAGAAGCGTGACACTTAGCATGACGAGTTTGTCATGGCTTCCAGCATGAATTTTTTACACAGTTACCGGAGCATCGAGAATGTTAATTTTTTTATTAAGTCAATAATTTCATGTTCTTCTTCTCATGTTGAATGGGTTTTAAAACATGAGATAATGCTGCACATTTCCTAGAAACCGAAATGCTCAGTTTTACCCATCCACACACGGACACTGAGACAGAGTTTTTGAAACTCTCCACTTTGGCTGTAGTAGAGTTATGAAAATATCTCTATCCATGTGTTTATGGCCTCAAAGCATGTGTCATGGTCAATTTTGCTAATTAGATTTGATGTACTTTTTACAAAACATGAATAAAGTGAATGCAGAATGCAACAAAACTACAAGTACAATAAAATGCTCCTTACCCTTCAAGTCGAGATTCTTGGCACCCATGGTAGTCTGCGTGGTGACTTTGGTGTCGATCTTGACCGTGTGAAGGTTGTTGGTGTCTCTGGAAATGTGCACGTTGTGCCAATGATTGTCATTTAAGGGACTGTTGGAGTTGCCCTTGATCAGGTGGGCTCCGTTGCCCAGATCAGAGATGTAGTGAAGGTAGCTGGAGACATGGAAGAAGAACATCAAAGTGGGCCATCCACAAGACGTAAAGATGCCGCAGGCTATCTGAGCTCACCCTTTCACCAGTTCAACCACGATAAAGTCATTGCCATCCCCTCTGTTGAACAGGATGAGGCCATCGGGTGAGGTGGTCTTGAATTGCATGAAGAGGTGCATGGAGTAGTACGCCTGCAGCGTAGGCAGCGTGACAAAGCTGGAGCGCGAGCGGAAGGTGACCGGGTCGGCCACGATGCTCTTGTAGCCGATGACTGCATTTAGCTCGCAGTAGTCGATGTCACCGTTTTTGCACAGGTCGATGTAGGGCATGCCATTCAGCGCCAGACCTTGCAAGTGCCCGATAAAGTTGGAGGGCACTGCTGGCATGAAGCGCTTCTCCGTCACAATGCCCGTCTCCACATTGTGGAACTCCAGCTGCGTGTGGTCGCCCGCCATTTGGCCTGGTGATGGTGGAAATAAATTTAAGAAAATTAGGGATTTTTTCCTATGAGAAACATATTCAGCTGAGGCCCCACACCCTTGTCTAATGGTCAATTCTTATTTGTTGAATTATCTTTTGGTTGGAAATGACACAAGACAATGGTAAAAGACCACCGTTATAAAGGATGCTGTTAACTTCTGGCATGTCTATTCAAAGCTAAGGTCTTGACCTTTCAATATTAGCTCTGCCACACCTAAACATTTTCAAGTCACCAAATGGCCATATAATCATATAATATGCTTGCGCTGGTCAAATTTTGTCTCTTTACTGTCCTGTCCTGTTTTTTTTAATAACATAGAGCAGGACAAGCTAGACAAAGATCTTTTATACGCACTACTTTGTGTTTTTAGTTATGTGCAATCTATAAAATGTTGAATGGACTTGCAGGATGATATGATGTGGTACTTAGTTGGATTTGGTGTCCTGCCAGTTGAATTGCCATGATGTAGACCATTCCTCTTTAAAAAAAAAAAGAAAAAAGTTTTAATGTAAAAAAATATCTACTATTTTAGTATAAATTTCTCTCAATATGTTTTACAGTCTTTTGCCAAGTCCTTGTGGCATTTCCAGTTAAAAATAACCTCTTAACCCAAAAAAAATTCACTTTACTTGAAATTTGACTTGGGTATGAACAATGTTGGCCTAAAAAAAGCTGCACTTTTGTTTTTTTATTTTGCTCATCATCCATGATTCTTATTTTTTCCCTTTTCTCTGCGTTAAAATAGAGTGAAAGAGTTAGAGTGAAGGAGCTACAAATGCACACCGTAGGACACATCTATATATTTTGACTATAAAACCCTCTAAAAACACATTTTATGGTTTTATATACATGCCGTGACCAGACAGTAATGGGCTCTTTTATGAAAATATGTAATACAGAATTTTGCTGTATTTTGATCAGTTTAAACATTGCCGGAAGTCATTCTTAAAAAACTGCAAACGCACCAGTGGCACAACACAGCAGTGGCAGTCAGCCCTTTAATGCAGCCCACCGCCACAGCTTTAAAAAATCCAGGGCAAACCCTGACACCACCTTGATATTGATTCTGATACACGGAGCACATGGCATCATCACAGTCCATCTAGCTGAATATAAACAAGACATGGAATGTGGGCTAATACTGGACAGATCATTTTGCTGTCTGTTTGCAGTTGTTCATACTGTATGCTGGTTCTTGTTTCCTAGTCAGTACAGATTGGTGTCCTATCGCTTTTTTTTTTATTGGTAGTGACGTGAGGCACTGCATCACTATCCCAGAAGAAACATTTCTTTGTATTAGCTGCTACAAAACGATGTCACTGTAGCTTTGGGTATTATTCAGACCAGTAATGTAAACAGAATCTTGTTGGTGTTTTTTAGGGTTTTGGTCTTTTTTAAGGTTTTATTTTAGGGCTTTATAGTTATTATAGTTATAGTTATTAGTTAGTATAGGTGTGTCCCTTACGTGCGTTGTTAGCTCCCACATATTTAGCTGTTCTAGGCATGTGTGGTCACATGTCATATAACAACAGTGGACAATGGGCAAAAAAAGTGCAGTTTTCCTAGAAAAAACATTTGAAAATATCCTTTTTTCCCTCATCAGGAATAGGAAAATGTGTTTTATTGCAAGCCAGTATTTAAAAAAACATCAAATTATTAGACAGATTTTGCAGACCAGGGAGTGAACCACCGAAATGCATAATGAGCATTGAAAGTAAAATGCCCCTTAACAATACCTAGCATAGTATAGTTGGGGGAAAACACAATTTGTGGTTACCTTCAACGGGCTGCAGGTCGTCCACGGTGAGCTTGAGGCTCTTGCCGCGCCGGACTACCCTCACTGTGTGCCACTCATTATCATTGAGACCCGACCCCGCAAAGATGGTCTCTGGGCCTTTACCTACACATAGCCCAGAGCACCATTAACATATGCACAGACACAGACTAGAGATGCAGAGAGACAGACACAATAGTTGAGCAGCAGCAGCAGAAGAAAATGAGGAAGATAAAGAGAAAGAAGAAGAGGCCAGGTAGGTTTAGCTGATGAAAGTTTGGAAATGTGTGTTTAAGGCAGGGGAACGGGTGGAGTAGACGGAACCATACTGGAGCCCGACCGATTTATCAACGGGCAGATTGATCAATTACAATGTATCACCGATTAATCAATTTCTATGAAATTGTAATAAATATAAAAACATTATTTTGCTACGCAAAACACATTAACATAATGAAATTAAATTAACATATTTTGCACCTTCAGATTTTAATTAAAAAAACATCTGCATATGTCCCACATACCTTTTATTTCATCCTGAAGCTTTAATCCATGAGTTTGGAAGGCTTACAGTTGGACTTCAATTTAGAAGCATGCGTACGCTATAACTCGACGAGATTCAACAGTCAGTATAAATCCAGTGAAAAACACACGAATAACGGCTGAAAATACACCCGATATCTTACAGTGATTTTAACATTCTTGCTTGGAAATAATTCCAAACCAGACATAACGTTAGTCATGCACAGAGCCAGCAAGTTTGTTACTAACTACGTAGGGTTGCTTACACAATTCATAACGTTGTTTGATGAGCTGCAGCGTGCAAGTTAGCCTTGGCTCCAGCACAAGCAAGGCCAAAAACACTACAAATTTGTGGCAACACCATAAAGTAAATCACAATATTTATCCTTATTCTATTTGCTTATTTTCTTATTCCATGTTTACTTATTCTATTATTAATAAATAGTACTATTTCTTATCTCTCTTGCCTTGGCTTGGTTGTTTTCATTAGGTGTTTATTATGACATTTTTGTAGAGCTGGTGGAAGTATACATTTATCTTGGAGATTGATAAAGTAGCTATTCATCTATTGTGTATTATAAGAATTTTTTGTACATGTTCAGTATAAATCTTGTGTATATTCAATTCAAAATTCTTTAATGTCAGTACACCATATATCAAGGGTATACATTCATTCATTCATTTTCTATACCGCTTGTCCTCATTAGGGTCGCGGGGATGCTGGAGCCTATCCCAGCTGACTTTGGGCGAGAGGCAGGGTACACCCTGGACTGGTCGCCAGCCAATCGCAGGGCACATATAGACAAACAAAGACATACAAACATTCACACCTATGGACAATTTAGAGCGGCCAATGAAGCTAACATGCATGTTTTTGGAATGTGGGAGGAAACCGGAGTACCCGAAGAAAACCCACACATGCAAGGGGAGAACATGCAAACTCCACACAGAGATAGATGCCCAACGGAGATTTGAACCCGGAACCTCCTAACTGTGAGACCAACGTACTACCCAGTCAGCCACCGTGCAGCCAAGGGTATACAGAGCATTGAAACTAAGTTTTTTTTCCCTCTGCGATTCAATTGACGGTAACAGTATAAATATATAATTCCCTGTATATGCAGGGAATTTTTAAATAAAAATATCAAAGCTCGAATTTCATACGTCAGTTTATATACCGGTTATCTGCTAATATATCAGATATATCAGCTTTTTTTCAGCACCAAATATCGGTATCGGCCCAAGCCACCAAAAATCGGTCGGGCTCTAAACCATACATAACCTGGGGGAGGCAACCTCCTACATGTCAACACTTCTCAGAGAGACAGATGTCTTTGCAGGGAGATGAACACAAATGGATGAAGTCAATGTACCTCCTATATGCCTACATCACACCCACACATCCTTCATATTGAAATCACTATGCCACAATTACAGTACTCCTCCAAAGCCTCGTGGTGGCACTATACACACGCAGCAAGTGAACGGGAGCTATCCATGGTTCTGATGTCTTCCTCTGCCTGCATACCACCGGCTCACATTTTCCACATAGTCCATTACACATTTGACAGCCAGAAGCAATGCCGGCCCTACCCGCCAACTGCGGTGCACACCAGTCTCACAAAATGTACATGCGCCAACCCCCCTCCCGTTCCCTTTGCGTTTCCCTCCAAGCCTTGTTGGTTTGACTGAGTCTGCTAACAGTGACCTATTGGAGGTAATGACGGGGCAGGCGAGAAGTAAACTGACCCGAACAGATTCTGCTGCAGAAAATGTCAACCATTTCTTGGGAGTCCACAAGCACACGCACGTACACACACACACAGTCAATCACACATACAGGTGGCGAGTGAATGCGCAAGGCAAACAGGCGGACTGACACCTGAAACACAATTAGCTGACAACGCTGGGCGGATTGCAAATGGACGCACAGCAATGCAAAGCGTGCGTGTTTGCATCGGACACAGAGTGTGTGTTTGTTTAGGAAGGACGCTGGGTTCCCCTGAGGAGACTCAGCTGTGCTCTGGGCATGAACATCTCATCCTGTTACCATGGATCACTGCCCTGCACTGGGGAAAGGAGGAATATGTGCAGGCATGTGTGTGTATGCGCTTTTTTCCCCTCGTTTTTTTTTCATAGGAATGCTATAAAGAATGGGACAGCCTGATGTGAGACTGATGCAGTGATCTGTGTCAACCTGGGAACAGGGAGAAGCGCAAACACACACACGCACACACACACAGGATGTTTTGGGGGGTCAGTGCACTCTGCAACATGATGAGCTGGACCGATGCTGGGCTATAAGTGCAATCGATGGTCAGTTCTGCACGCGCGGGGGGTGGGGTGCTGTCAGTTTAGGATGAAAATGTATTCTAATCTAATAAGATGTATTATTAGGGCCACACTGTAAAGACAAAAAAATACCACTGTGACAATAAACAAAATAAATATAAATATTTTGTACGATTTCAAAAAAATAAAATTTATTATTAGGGAAATAAAATTGGAATTTAACAAGAAAAAATGTATTTTATGAGAATTTAACAATAATTTTAGGATACAAAATCTTATTATGTATGTAAAAAAAGTTCTTTTTAATATTAACATCATATTATGAAAAAAAAGGTTAATTTTTTATCAAAAATAAAGTTGCAATACTATCAAGGAAAAAACGCATAATTTTACAACAATCTTGTTCCAATACAAC
Source organism: Oostethus manadensis (assembly GCA_024372805.1). NCBI lineage: Eukaryota > Metazoa > Chordata > Actinopteri > Syngnathiformes > Syngnathidae > Oostethus > Oostethus manadensis. Next base: position 1,068,505 of record QODF01000106.1, on the reverse strand, counting down.
AACAATGTCTTTTTAAATTTATTGAGAATGAAGTTGCAATTTTTGGATTTACAAAAATTGTCTTTCCATATGGGAAAAAAAGTTATTTTACTTGTGAAAAAAGTTGAAATATTTCGAAGAAACAGTATAACAAAATTTTTACATTTTTTTTAATGAAAATTATGTTTTAGTGCTTAAAAAAGCTACATGAAAACTAAATATATTTTCATTATAAGAAAAAAATATATTTTTGAGAATTCCAGCACAATTTTAGGATTTAAAAAAGTTGCCTATCTGCATAGGGAAAAATTCAGTTAATCAGAACCACTGCAATATGGAAATATTTTTTTTAAATCTTTTGAGACATTTGAAAAATTATTTAACTTAAGAATAAAATTGTATTTCAACTTTATTCTGAATTTTATTATGAAGAAAAATATATCTTATTATCTCAAGACTATAATTCTAATATAGCAAGAATTTTAAGTTAAGAAAATTAAGCTGTGAATATAAAGCAAAAACATTTTTTAGAACAATGTTGCAATATTATTATGAAAAAAGTTTCCACAATTTGCCGGAATAAAATTAACTGACTGTGGGCATATTACACCTTAGACATCAGAAGGTAAAAGGCAAAATGTATTTTCCTTTTTGCTGCATAAGCTTCAATTCTCTTACCATACTGAGGCCTTTTATTTGACTGCTGAGTGAGCTATTTCACTGGCACCTCGCTCTTAAATACATTTTTCATCCCTGCTGAATATCAGATGTATAATTTATTGCTATGTACGCAGTGTGCAAAGGGGTGGAGGGGCAGTGGAGGTGAGGTGGCAGCCTGCTGAAATTTTCATTCACGACAAGCTAGTCTAAAATTGGCCAGCGGACATAGACATAGATTCTGCGCCGTGCAGCTAGTAGTGTTTCTATGGCAACTGCAGTCGTCCATTTCACCACCTCCTTGCCGTCACAGAGCATTTGTTTCCCTCCCTCTCTCCCTCCTTCTCCATGGATGTGACAGACAGGCAGGCAGAAGCGCCACGCGAGGGAAATTCATCTGGAATTTGCAGCAGCATGACCAGAAACACACAAATCACACACACACAAACACAAAAAGAATGACAGCATTCACGAAAATCCTTTATGTGCCTTTAAGAGTCAAACGAACAAAGCCTCTGCAGGCAGGCGTCGACATGTTCAGCAGGTGCGCCAGACATTTTTTGTAATGAACTGGCTTGCACATCTAATTTTAATAGCGGTTGTGTCTCAAATGGAATACTTGTGTCAGTACGCTTCAGTAAGCGTACAACGTACCCCGTGTACTTTCTGAGGATGCCAATTTTGAAAGTGCAGCGCTCTCCTAAATGAATCACTGTCACTGACGTGATGGTCGCAATTTTTCCCCGCTTCTTCTTTGTTCCTTTTTAATTGTGAATTGCAAACACTTGCCTTAGCTCTTCCCATTTTTCTACGTCTTCGAGAAGGCTACTGAGGGTGGTGTGGGTTGATTGCTGCACTTTTTGGCATTTTGAGTGCAACATTTGGATACTGAGTCAAAATGCATATATAAGTGTGAAAGTTTGTGAATTGGTACACAGCACGTGTCTCAAATCGTGACACATTTACACTTGGCATTTTGAGTGCATAAAATGCATTTATAATTAAAAAAGTATGTGAATTGAGACATTTGTTTCCCTTCCACCAGTCTTTGCTTTCATCTTTGCTAAAATGGCCGACCAGAAAATCCATGATGAAAAACACCACACATCTAAATGGCACAAAGATATGTTGAATCAGAGATTGAGATAAGATGTGAAGGAGAGTGAGAAAGAGTGGAAACATCAATAAAAGCACACATACTGAGGAGGAGGGAAGGGTTTAGGTGAGATGGAGGATCACTTACTGGCTGTACAGTTTATCCTGATACAGTCTGGAGGAAGAGCAGAGCAGAGGGTTAATGCTGCACACATACACACACCCTCCACGCCCTGGGGACACTCACATCGACACACCCTGCGTGCACCGACAACACACACAGCGCTGAGAAAGCACTCTCTCTCCCCGTGGTCACGCTGAGGGGAGCAAATCCAAAGTTTACCCAAAAAAAGAGTTTTCTAGCATTTGTAGTGTGCTTTTTTTTAACGCTGTGGGCCGGCTGGACAACGGGCTGGTTGCCGGGTATTGGGGGGCTGGGTGACACCCAATGCTTTGCGCCGATTCCCGTCGCCCAGCCAGATCTGCTAAAAATCTTGCAAGATTTAGTCCCGCTGCGTGCGGGTTCCTGTTGTAACACGACGTGCCGGGTGTGTCGCGTGGCGTCAACCACAGGAAAGACGTGGCTGCAGACAACCAGAGACCCACACATGCACCCCTCCGTGAGCCTGTGTTGTGTTGTTGTGTGAAAACGTGTGGCTGCCAAAAGGCCGGGGTTGTGTTGTGTTTGTGAAGCTGAGCTGTGATGTGAAGCTCAGAACTAGAAAAGTGTGTGTTCTTTTTTTTTTGGCAGTGAGAAGACTGGGGTTTTGGGATGCACAGGTCCACTGGGAGTGAGCAGAGAGTGCAGCTTGAGGCTTGACCCTCTGTTCCACACAAAAGCAACAAAAGCTAACCTTCACTTGTGTCGCCATCCTTGAATAAAATACAATGGAACCTCCAAAGTCCAACGTACAGTTTGGTGTCTATAGTTGCATATTTAGCTTGGTGAGAATTTGAAGCAGTGCAGCCCACACCTGGTTTTAAACTACCAACACAAGTAAAGACGTTAAGCCCATTCATAACATTACGAAAAAGGTCAGACGTTAGTAGTAGCATATAACAGCATGCATATGTTTACCAACAGTGCAGTGCAAAACCCCGCTATACATGCATTTTCAGATGCACTGTTTTACCTAAAACAAAAGCTAACAAAAAGTCAAGAAATGGTTTGTTATGATTTAACAGGTGAAATTTATTTTCATTCCTGGCAAGAACAAATATAAATATTGAATTATTACATTTAAAAAATGTGTTATTAGTATTATGTATTATTATAATTATTTATTTCAGCTGTTATTATATATTTATTACAAGACTCAGTACAAGTGATTACAAATGGGAAATGTATCAAGGTGAGCTGTGAAAGTGGGATGTGAAGAGACTTGCCTCGTAGTCACTCGGCATCAAAACTAACGGTAATATGCAACATTAGCAGGCTTTAAGCTACATGTAATTGATCGTGGCACACCGCCACGTGCCGCACCTTAAAAACTAGGCTTTTTGTTAAAACTTGAAAACTATTTTAAGTCATGTATTGTATGAATCGATGTATATATGCTGTATACTGTAGGTACATATTTAGCGCATTATTTACGCACATTTCATTTACGCAATTAGTTTTAAAACAATTTAAAACATCATAAAAATGTTTCATTGCGCTTTATTTTAATAAGCTGCACCGGAATGGCCTGTATGCCCTGTAAGTGTTAAGAGCGACATGAGTTGACGTTCAATGTGTTTCTTATTACCAAGGGAATGAAAAATAGCCCATAAAACGTGCAGTCAACTGATGACAGCTCGTCACATGCTAAGCCTGTCTATGCCAGCGTTTGTGATCGCTCACGCTTCAATCTCATTCGACTCTCTGGCATTTTGGTTCACACTTGTTGCTGGCTGACGGGAGGAAGCTGGCTCCTTTTGTTCCACGGGCGAGCTACAAGTGGCTATCATGCTCATGGGATACATCAATCATCATCACAACTTACTTTTTGAAAGTGTCACTCAACATGTTGCTCTGTAGTTATCATTACAATACTTAAAATACTTAAAACACTATATGTGTGTCTGCGTTGTTCAACAAAGACTTTAAGACGTGACGTTATCGCAGGCGTCTCCAGCTGGAAGCTTGTATGCTCACCAGCTGATGTTCACCAGAGAACGCTTGCTTCACCTTTTAGTATTCGTGTAAGTGTTCTATTCAAACATGACGCCTGTATTCAATGACAAACGAGCACAATGAGTGGAGATGTGCTTTGTTAGGAAAGTACAATTTAAATGCTCACCTCTCCTTTTTCTTTTCAAAGTATTATTAATATTGCTGCAAGTTGGATTTACCTGTGCTATTATAACCCTGTAGTCTAAATTTTATACCATATATTTGTTATCACTTTGTGTTATTTTGAACTAAAAAATATATTATTATATATTATATATATATTCCCCATGTTTTGGTATTACTCTAAGACAGACATCAAATTAAATTTAGGTTTGTGTCAAACAGTGCAAAAAGTTGTACTTTTGTACTAGTCACATTGTACTATTGGACCAAATGGGTCAGAGAACACAAGGAGGCTTGATTTTAGTCAGTTAAAATGCTCTCTGCAACAGTTTTGGAATGTTCTTGGTTCATGTTCTGTTGGCTGTTGAAAAAAGTTAAATAAATAAGTCATAACAAATGATCTGTCATAATAAAAAAATTAAGACAGCGGCGGCACATGCACCGTTTATACAGGTTTTCTACTAGCTACCAGTTTCACCCTGGAACAGATCATTTTGAGTTTGTGGTCATTTCCCTGTAGGGATTTTTTTTAATTTTTAATTGTAATTCATACAAATGGTGTATGAACATTGTGTTGGTCGTTGGAGGTTCCACTGTAATGAAGTTCCAATTACTATTTTATGCCCTTTGTGTTGCAACATGAGATTGTCATTCAAAGCAAGTGCATTTACTTAGCAGGAAAAATTGTCTCAGTAATCAGAATTTCGTGACATTCCAGTATCAGCTGGGATTCTCCTGAAAGGTCATTTAGAATCAGAGCGAATGCGTGAGGGGTACCTAGGTTGACTGTGAGCCGTACTCGGCCCCCGTCCAGCTCCAGGCGGAGGGTGTCTGCCGAGTTACGTGATGTGGTTGCCATGAGAACGCCATAGGCCCGCTGGGAGCGAAAGCGCAGCGAGACGTCCTCCGCCTCCGTGTGCATGGCCATGGGCAGCTGCACCTTCATGAACTTGCTGCCGTCGTAGGACAGGATGGTCGCGTCTGCGGGAGAGGATGAGAAAGGTGAGAGCCAAGGCCGCTGGAGATATGTCATGAAAGGGTTGTTTTGTGTCTTACGTATGAGCAAATCACAGCACTCCTTTGTTCACTTTACATTTCAAAAATAGCTATGAGCGAGTGTGTATCGAAGCAGACATCCCGGGCCGTGGAGTCACCATGCAACAAGCTCAGGTGATCCCATCTGTAATGTCATTTGCATATTCATAATGTTGTCTCCTCTGCTACCTGCTGGGGACGGTCCTCGGTCGCTAAACTGTTTACCTCAAAGGACGTCGTTCTTTATTGGACAATTACATACGCAGCTAAACGCGCTCTTGATGTTGCTCGGTGTGTGTGTGCGTGTAGCGCTCTCGCTTCATTCCCTTCTCCCTCTCCTACTTTTCTCCCCCCTCCCCTTGCTCTTCCTGTTTCCGTGGGAAACTGCAAGAGCCAAGGCAAAAACAACAGAACAGGAAGAGAGGGAGGTTCACGCATACTGATGAGCTGGGAAAAGTAGGGAGGGAGAGAGAGAGAGGAATATAGTGTGTGCCATGTCAGAATAAGTGAGTGAATTTATGTGTGAACAGAGGAGGATTTAGCCAGGGAGGGGAGGGGTGAATGCTGGATGGCAGAAGGTGGCGGAAGCTCTTGGTTAAAATGCAAATGAACCCTCATTAATGTGCGGGAAGGAGAGGATGGTTGGCTGCTTTTATATCAAGAGATAACACACATTTTTCCACAGCTTGACTAAATCTTCCTCACCAGCCGCACCACCTCGCTCACCAGAGGGAGAAAAATGGCTGGCGAAAAGGAACGCCAGGAAGTGGGGGAAAAAGCACTGCAGTCCATTATTCAAGCCTGTTTGTTTACACTGGAGTAATACACTGTGTAATTCTCACTAAAATGATGAATTCATATAGTTTGTTTATTTGTTTCGGACATGCTCTTCAAGTTACGTTCAGGAACAGCACATTATTTCATTTATCACTATGTCCGAAAATTAGTAGGAAGAAGCAGCGCTTATTTATTATTTATCATTTCTGCCTTTACAGAATCGCGGAATTGGCCAATGAAAGTAGGATCTACTGTTAAACGTGGAATTTCGGGGATATTGACATATTGCGAATGAAATGCCGTAATTGTGAGGAGAAGGAACGTTTGTGTTATATAACGGCGTGTTCTCACAAAACACTAACGAGCTCCCTCCCAAAGTAAGTCAGCAAAATAGTGATGGAAATTTCAGCTCTTTTCAGAGACTGGCTAACTAAAAAGAGCCAGATTTTTCAACTCCTAAGTGGCTCCTCTGATTTTTTTTTAAATTGTCTTAAATTAATTTATTCCCAAATTATGTGTATTGTGTACAATTAATTACTAATGTAAAATACATGATATCAAATGTTTATTTTTTAAATAGCTGCACGGCATGTTGGCCTCACAGTCCGGAGATTGGGGTTCGAATTGAGCAACCCGTGTGTGTGTGTGGGTTTTCTCCGGGTACTCCGCTTTCCTCCCACATTCCAAAAACATGCATGTTAGCTTCATTGGCCGCTCTAAATTGTCCATCGCTATGAATGTGAGTGTGAATGTTTGTTTGTCTGCCCTGTAGTTGACTGACGACCAGTCCAGGGTGTACCCCGCCTCCCGCCCGAAGTCAGCTGGGATAGGCTCCAGCAACCTGTGACCCTGATGAGGATAAGCGGCATAGAAAATGGATGGATGGATGGATTTATTTAAACCTCATTGAGCAACTACAAAAATATAATATAATGCCGTTTTATAAAATACAAAAACAAAGCTAAATTAGGTCAAATCTCTTCATGCAAATGTCTTGAAAACATCCTTGTTGTTTCTGATGTAAATACAGGTCACGTGTGTGACGTCACAGCATACTTACGTAAAACTCTGGTTATTTGCGTCCATACTCAAACAAATAACCGGATTTTTCTTCAAATCTACTCTTTGGCCAGAGGTTTTGAAAACCTTTGTTTTTAGTGACATATATCTGCGGGCTCGTGTGGATGAAAGGCCAAATCGTGGAAAAATAACTTTGTTTTATGACATTCCCGTCTACGTGTGGACAGGGTCTAAGATGCTGAATGCCTGCCAGGAAGGATCCCTCTCTCCGTTCATTCCAGTATAGAACCAAAGTGCTTGGACACATGCAGAATGAACCCTCTTGTGATCCAGCCTGTTTTGTAACGAGAGCACATGAAAACAAACATGGATGGAAGCAAATTGATCATCTTTGTTTTTCACACACAATCTATGGTGATAAAATGGAATTTAGGAACAACTAAAGAAGCATTTGGGAAAAAATTCTATGGATTTCAGAGGGCCCTGCAACACCTTGTCCATGTCAATTGCCAATAATTTGTTTACACTTACACAACTTATGTGTTTGCATTTTGTCCTTAGAAGTTTCTCCATATTTTAATAGGAAGAGAAAATAATAGACAATGTGTAATGATGATCAACAGCTGATGCAGTGATGAAGGAAAGAAGACAAAGTGTTATAAATACCCAAATAAGCAAATAGTAAAATACAATGTTGAAGTAAATAAGTGAATAAGAATAAATACAAATTACAATAGAAAATAAAATGAGAAAATATTATAAAGGAATGTATAAATAAATATTGCAGTAAAAAATCTGACGTAAATGTTCTATAATTTATCAATAAATGCTACATAAAGATTAACCATAAGTAGACCTACATTACATGGTTCCCCACATGCAACCATCTTTAAAATGGTCAACGATGATGCGAGGGAAAAATTAACCAGAAAGGTGTCTGCTTTTTTTCCAGATAAATATTCATGGATGGCGGTGTTTGTTCATTTAAGAAGAGAGAGGCGACGGAACAAAGATATGTGAGTAGGAGGACGGTGATGAGGATGATGGAGAAGGCAAGGGAGGAGGAGGGAGGAAGAGAGAAAGAAACCGCAGGTAGAAGGCATAAACACGGCCAATCACTCTCTCCATCTGCTTCTCCATCTGCGCTTCCTTTGATCCACTGAAGCACCAGTTAGTGACCCCTCAGTGCACACACACATGCACATGCGCGCGCACACACACCGATGCAAAATGATGCATCTTTTTTTGCAAAGTGAAACATTTTCATTCCCTTTCAGTTGAGACGAAGGGACTTCCTCTTGTCTGACACCACCTCGCGCTGTAAGTGCATTTCCCGGAGTCTAAAATTCATAGCTTTTCCCGGTATCTCCTCGCTCTGTCAAGATCCTCGGCGGCCATCTCCTGCCGCTCCTCATCTTCTCACCTGTTGTCACGAGCTGGTTCCGACCCAGCGGTTCCATCGCGCTCTGACATGTCAGCCGTTCACTTGCACATCAATTCCTCCCGGCCTTACAGCAGGCAATACTGGTATCGGTTCTCCCTCCTGCCCACCCTTGCTTTTCACCTGCACTGGTCCCTCTGCTTCTCTGCCTCCATCTTATACTCGCTTCCAGACACACTATTTGTGTCGACAATAGAGATAACAAAGAACCAAAAATACAAGTCTGGTCTTCCATCACCCACAGACACACATGTATTTGTCATAAATCTTCACACGGGGGATTTTTTCATGCAGGATGTGTGCTCAATTAAACATCCACATCTAAAGTCTGGTTTATGCTTCTGCGATGAAACGTTTGCGTGCGCTGGAAAGCTTTCTTCTCCTCTCCTAAGCTCCATTACTTGGCGCGACGTGCGACATGGACTACAATAGGGTGTGATTGGTCAGCTTTTACTACACTACTTCCTGTGTGCACTGTGGAGCCTGACACATTCCCAATTCAGCATTCACGGCCGCGCGAATTTGCCCATTTTTGGTCAAAACATTTTTTCTATCTGAAAATAGGCCATTTTTCACACAGAAATCACATTTCATTCCCCATTTCATTCAGTTGTTATAAATACATGATAACACTGGTACAGGGTGATGACAGAATGCGAATCAAGTAGTGTTCCATTTCTTAAGGGCTTCTTCCCCTTGGCCCTTGGTTTTAAGGGAAAGGGTAAGAAAAGGGGTAAGACGCGGGTAAAAAAATAAGTGGGATTCAGCCTAACTCTGATTCCTTCTGTTCTATCCACTATCTTACAATATCATCCATTAGTGGTGAGTACCTATATGTTTTATACTTTCAATGTGCTTTAATGTGCTTAATTAGTGTGTAAAGTTATCCTGGATTGTGTTGCGAGTGGACAATTGCAGTTGAAGAGACAAGGGGAGAGGGTGCTGAGCTGATTGCCAACAGTCACTTTTATTGCAAATGTTGATTCGAAATCGGAGGAGGACGTCAATAAATAAATAGATATTCTACGGGCATATCAATTACCCATGTTTTTTTGCCGTTCGCTGGTGGCCTACAAAAATAAGCAGCACGAAAAGCATGGATATACTGTAGACTCTAGGTTCCCAAAGTGACCCCCAGGGGAATGGCAATTGTAATGGGGGTACGTACATAAACATTAAAAACAATTAGCACCTAACACTCTCAATTATGAGTGTGCCTGAGCCCCTCATGGCGCAAGGAGATAGGAGCAGAAAGGAAACAGCACACAATGTTCATTGGTCTGTGTGAATCATATGAACAAATAAGCAAGCTTGATTAATATTTTATGCATGAGGAGTATTTAATATTGACGATTTCATTTATATTGGTGCTCCAATCCTCGCACAGTGCAGCAGTGTAACCTGTCACTGTGAGGGGGAATCCCCTTCAAAAATGAAGCTTTAACGTTGGATGTATGCATTCTCGTACATACATCCTGCTTTACTGCTTTATCATGATTGTTTTATATTTCCCCTTCAGTTTGGTAATACATTTATATGCGGATTTAAACCGTAGCCTTTGAGGGTGGACAAAAAAGTGATGCTTAAATTCAACCCATTCAAATGGAAGAATGCCAACATGGAGTGAAATAAAAGATATGCCGGATGATTACAATCTATGAGAGCAGGTAAAAACTCTGCTCAGGTAAAACTTGATCAAAATCTAACCATACAAAAAACACATTTTGACCCGAAATTACTATAAAATTATCCAATTGGCTATGTTGAATATTATATTATTTAATATCTAAAAGATATGTAGGATGATTACTTATCTATTTATTAGTGCTCAAATATTATCAAAATGTCTCCATGAAAAATTAACATTTTTTATGCAAAAATTGTGTTGATGCTGCGGGCTGATGGTGGTTTAGTTTAGATAGAGGCATTTTGGACACCACTTCCTTAAAGGGAAACCATAAAAGACTTTGCTGAAGATAAATTATGGTTTTTACATTGAGGATGGTGTTATTTCCTCTATTGTCCTTACCTCTCTCGCAGGAACGTCCCAGGTATCCAGTTCCTGAGCAGTCGCAGACATAGCGATTCCAGCCCTCCCTGCAGATGCCATTGTGCTGGCAGGGGTTGGAAAGGCACTGCTTGGGGGGCTCCCTGGAGCACGATGGCTTCACCCCCACCGCCCTTTGGGCCTCGGCCAGCCGCCGGATGTCTTTGCTCTGGCCATCCACGAACAGGTCCCGGATGCAGCCCACGTAGCCGTAGTTCAACAGTGCCGTCCACACCTGAGGGGAAGAAAGGTCACCCATGTTGAGATGACTCTGACATTTGGCAGTTGTTTAAAATCTAACGGTAAGAGTAGTTCTCAGTTATAGACGACTGCCTCCTGTTTAATTAGGTGCAACTTCCATAAAGAATGGAAGTTGGTGCAGGTGTCCAAACTATTGACACCCTGGGCCACACACGAACAAATCAAAGGATGTGAGAGCCATTTTGATATTTGTAATTTTCAAAAAAGACTATTGTAATGTAGATATCCAAATAATTTATATGTAAAAGAAGCCACATCTCAGCTTTGTGTTAAAGATGACAAAGCAGATCATTATTATCATGATATAACAGTGCAATATCAATGTATATCAGAGCGTGTGAATGCACCTTGCGGTAGTGTGGTGGACAGCTCTGATATGATTACTGGAGTTATTAGTATCAACATTTTAATTTTTTTCACTTTTTCGTTTTGGCCCATTTTTATGGAATGTTTGTGGTATTCTTCTTTAATGATATTTTGAGAATGTACTGCAACCAGCCCTTAGAACATTGGTGTGCTGTTTTTTTTACAGAAACACGCACCTCTGTAGGGAATATGAGTCCTGCGCGGTCCTCAGGAAGTCCGCCGAGGTAAAGCGTCTCATCCAGGTCCAGGATCTCGCTGTCACCTGGCGCCGTGTACGCTGTCCGCACGCTGTTCACCGAGATGGTCCCTGAACACATCACCAATGACCTTCAGCGTTATCATCATCATCACTGAAATGTTCAGTGTCTGGCTGCCTCCCTTTGTAGCGCCTTCACATCACAAGTGATGCAAATTTTAATGTGGAGTGGCCTCATCAGTGAGTCATTAGCAAGGCGGTCGGCGCCGAGTGCTATGTCCAGCATTTCATCATCATCAATAAATCATGGGTTTATTTTAATCCATGTGTGCAGTTACAGTTAACAAGAACCAAGAAGTCTGTAATGAGGGAGGGTGATTAAACAGAAATACACTAGTGTTCAAAAACATAGCAGTGCAATGTGACTAACCGGATTAATCACTGTTATTAGTATATTTTTATTGCTACATGGCAAACAAGTTACCAGTAGGTAGGCATTTGGGCCATTAGTTGAAAGTGGTGTTCAAAAAGATAGCAGTGTCTGCCGATGACTTTGCAAACATTTTGTATAAACTTCTTTGCTTCTAGGATTACTACACAATTACTACATGATTACTCCACAATTTATTAACATTTCTTGGTTTTGCTCCAGAAACAGCATTTTTGATGTCAGACCACAAGTTCTTGATTGAATTAAGGTCCGGGGATTGGGGCTGGCCACTCCATAACATTCATTTTGTTGGTTTGGAACCAAGATTTTGCTCGTTTACAAGCGTGTTGGGAGTCATTGTCTTATTGAAACAGCCATTTCAAGGGCATGTCTTCAGCATAAGGCAACATGACCTCTTCAAGTAGTTTGACATATGCAAACTGATCCATGATGTCTGCTATGGGATAAATAGATAAATATCCAATCAACTTTTTAATCAAAGTACGCTGTTCTTCTGAACAATGTCTTGAACGACCCATTTTCCTCAGACTCTCAAAGAGAAATGCAAGTTCAACAAGTGCTGGTTTCATCCTTAAATAGGATTCACACCTGTTTTTTCACAAAATCGATCACTGATTGAATGCCAAACTGCTATGTTTTTCAACAACCCCCATTCAACTATTTGTACAGCCTTAAGAGTGTGCATATCATGAATTTTGGGTCTTACTTGTTTTCTGACAATCTACTGCACCTACTGGTAACTTGTTTGCCATGTAGCAATAAAAATATACTAATAACAGTGATTCATCTGGTTAGTCACATTGGACAGCTTTTATTTTGAACGCTACTGTACTTGTTTACATCTGTGTGTTACTGTGTTATTGTAATTGCCCTTAGACATCAACAGTGTAATAAACAATGCCAGTGTTTATTGATTTCTCTAATCACCACCACACTGAAAGTTTGATTCAATAACCTCTGTTTGTTTTCTTACTACAGGCAATAGGCAGACAAACAGGATTACTGCCTTTCTACAGGGAGTAGTAAAGCAGTTAAATTTAGCTCTGTACCGCCGTGCCAACAACGCTGTCCAAAAAGTGACATGAACAGAAGGGGGGCGCTACCTTTTCTGCAACCTTTCCTTTTATTGGACCTTCCTTTTTTATTTATAGCAAGCAGAATCTTAAATATCATTGCAGACGGGTAATGTGTTATGCAACAGTGATGATAAAAGATGATCTCAATCTTCCTTTAACCCCCCCCATTTACCCACCAGGGCGGTATAAGATGATATACCCGTAAATAAAAATGAACCACACAATTCATGAGCATTAATTTGCCACCTACCTGAGCGTCCATCCCTCTGAAAGTCCACATGGTACCATTCTCCGTCATTGACCTTCTTGTCAATGGCCTTGGTCTTGGTGGTCCCTGAGCCCATGTCCAGCAGCAGGTACAGGTGGCCGTCCAGCATTTCGATGGCAAAGAAGTCCACCTGCGGCCAAAAAAACAAACAAAAAACAATACATGGTTTCTGCCTATAGAAAACCATAACAATGTTGTTGTTCTTCCAAGGTGGTTTAAATATTAAAATAATAAAAAATAGCTCTCCCAAATCCGATAAGACAAAAACATGCCAGATAGTTTTTGGTAGCCATCTTGGACTATTACAGTCATCCCTTGTTTATGGCGGGCAATCAACAAGAAGGACAAATGTACTGTTTGCCCTTATTTAATGTTTATGTCTGTCAACAGTTTCTACCTTGACAGTAGGCGGTGTGCGGGGGTCCTTGCGCTGCATCTGTCTGGGTTTACCGTGGCTGAACAACATCAAGCCGTTGGGCTCAGTGGTCCTGAAGTCAAACGAAATAGACCCAGCCTTCTTCGCTGTCCACTTGCTGAGTGCCACGAAAGACTCTGGTGTGTCAAATGTCACGGGATCCAGCGTGGCCACACTTTCGCACTTAAAGGACACCACGCCACTAACCTAAGGAGGGGGTGCAATAATTATCTGTCAGTTGACTGAAATGATGTCAGGTTATCCTCCCCTTTCAAAATGCAACACCATTTAAGAGTGGATGGCTACTTTAAAGCTCTTGTAGTACAAAAAGATATCTGCATTGATTGTGCATGAGAATAAAGACAATATGGCTGCCTACCTTCATCTTGGGGTCTCCCTGTTTAGCAAGTCTTGACAGCTCCAGCCGCACATCATTATTCTTGTACACCACCTTTGGGGGGAAAGAGTTAGGAAGAGGAATGGATGAAAGAAGTCACCTTTGAATAACAAAAGAGGAAAGCTTCCATTTTGAAGAAAGTCTTAAAACGCTCATGCTGCGCCACATAATTAGGTGTGTCGTTTTTTTTTTTTTATTTGGCTGTGTCACTACAGTGCGCTTAAATAATGCTTTTATAAATCCCAAATCAAGGAAGGAACAAGACACCTATTAGAATTTGAATTCAAGGAAGTCTTTCTCTTAATTTTTGTTTTACTTTATTTTTTACATAAAATCGACTATTTTAAGCAAGTGAGCAGCACCATCCTCATCTCTTGGTAACTTCCATTTACCCTGCCTTTTATTCTTCCTCCGACACAAAACGCTCTTTGACTGAGCAGCAGAGACGAGAAGCTTGTGCTGAGTATTCTGATGTGGAGAACGCGAGGCAAACACAGGCTTGGCTTTATTAACCCGCGGCTCCTTTTCCGACTTACCACCGTTGCCACTAAAATGGCGCTTCTGCAATGGCCTTTGCCCTTTCTTTTTACATTTATGTCTCTCAAGTATTTTCTAGAAAACGTGCACAGTGGAGTGTCCGTGCACCTGATTCGGGGCATATGTCTTCATTTGCCCACACTGATGAGCATTTCATCGTCGTATTAAAAATGCAAATGTGCCAGTGGAGGCTGTGCTTTGACAGCGGTCGCCTCGTTTAAAGGCCATCAGTCTTAATAGAGCAAAACAGAGCGCATTCATGTCTGCAGATGCAGATAGCTCTCTCTTTGTCATCTGTCTACTTGTTTGTTTGTTTATGAGGCGCTGCGTGAATGAAGGAAAAAGCGCACACACACACACACACACACTGTGCGTTGATTTGTCACGGAAAGTTTTCACATATCTGTGTATGCTTATGCGTTTATTTATGTAGGTCAGCGTTTATATGGGCGTGCATCACACGAGCTGTTCATCCGATGGTGCTTCTTTTTGGCGTAGCTAATTAGCATGTTATGCTTAGTGCCGTAGCTAGTCCCTGAACTACACTCATCAGTGATTCTCTCTGATGCTGGCGAGGGCACATGCGCATGGGACTTTTACCAAGAAACTGCCAATTGGAAACATATCTGTTTGTGTGCGCAATTTAAAAAAAAAAAGAAAAGTAATGTTGGTGAAATTATTGTGTGGTGCGTTTCACAATATCGTACATCCTCTTGTAGTTGCTGTCAACTGACCACCACCTGGTGATGAGTTGGATTAGATGGCGGGGAAAGATGCCGGACAGACCTGGTAGACCCAAACGTGTAGTGAGGTTGTGCTGGGGAACGTCTGGCAGAGTCTCCCGTTCGTTGAGTCTTCAACTCTCATCTCCGGCAGAGCTTCGCCTGCATCTCGAGGGAGGACCGGGATATTGAGTCCGAATGTGCCGTATTCCGTGCCTCCGTTGCTGAGGCAGCCAGTCGTAGTTGCGGCCGCAAGGTGGTCGGTGCCAGTCGTGGCGGCAAGCCCCAAACCCGATGGTGGACATCAGGGTTTAGGGCTGCTGTCAAGCTGAAGAAGGAGTCCTATCAAGCATGGATGGCTTGCGGGACACCTGAAGCAGCTGACAGGTACTGCCAGACCAAGCGGCACGCGGCTTCGGCGGTGGTCGAGGCAAAAACTCAGGTGTGGGAGGAGTTCGGTGAGGCTATGGAGCACGACTTTCGGTCGGCCTCAAAAAGGTTCTGACAAACCGTCCGACACCTCAGAAAGGGGAAGCAGCCCCCAGTTCACACTGTTTACAGTGCGGACGGGGGCTTGCTGACCTCGACTAAGGAAATAGTTGGTCGGTGGAAGGAATACTTTGAGGCCCTTTTCAATCCAACTGACATACCTTCTGTAGAGGAAGCAGAGTCTGNTTCTCAATCCCACTGACATGCCTTCCATAGAGGAAGCAGAGTCTGAGGATACGTACGTGGACAGTTCTATCACCGTGGCTGAGGTAATTGGGGTAGTCAAATCACTCCCCAGTGGCAAGGCTCCGGGGGTAGACGAGTTCCGCTCAGAATTTCTCAAGGCTCTGGATGTTGGAGGACTGTGTTGGTTGACACGCCTCTACAACATTGCATGGAAGTCAGGAACAGTACCTCTGGACTGGCAGACCGGGGTGGTGGTCCCCATTTTTAAAAAGGGTGACCGGAGGGTGTGTTCCAACTATAGGGGGATCACACTCCTCAGCCTTCCTGGGAAAGTGTACTCCAGGGTGCTGGAGAGAAGGGTACGACCGTTAGTCGAACCTTGGTTACAGGAGCTGCAATGTGGTTTTCGTCCCGGTCGTGGAACACTGGACCAGCTCTACACCCTTGCAAGGGTACTGGAGGGTATGTGGGAGTTTGCCCAACCGGTCTACATGTGCTTTGTGGACTTGGAAAAGGCATTCGACCGTGTCCCTTGTGGTGTCCTGTGGGGGGTGCTCCGGGAGTACGGGATTGCTGGCCCGCTACTACGTGCCATTCGGTCCTTGTACAATCGAAGCAGGAGCCTGGTTCGCATTGCCAGCAGTAAGTCCAGCTTGTTTCCGGTGAACGTTGGCCTCCGCCAAGGCTGCCCTTTGTCACAAGTTTCTGTTCCTAATCTTTATGAACAGAATTTCAGGGCGCAGTCAAGGCGTTGACGGAGTCCAGCTTGGTGACCTTAGGATCTCGTCTCTGCTATCTGCAGACAATGTGGTCCTTATGGTCTCATCAGGCTGTGACCTTCAGCGTTTACTGGAGCGGTTTGCAGCTGAGTGTGAAGCTTCTGGGATGAGACTCAGCACCTCCAAATCTGAGGCCATCGTTCTCAGTCGGAAGTGGTTGGACTGTACCCTCCGGGTTGGGAATTAGGCCTTGCCTCAGGTGGAGGAGTTCAAGTATCTCGGGGTCTTGTTCACGAGTGAGGGAAGGGTGGAGCGTGAGGTCGACAGACGGATCGGTGCAGCATCAGCAGTAATGCGGTCGCTGTGTCGTGGTGAAAAGAGAGCTGGGCTGGAAGCCAAAGCGCTCTGTTTACAGATCAGTCTACCCTCACCTATGGTCATGAGTTATGGGTCATGACCGAACGAGATCCCGGATAAAAGCGGCGGAAATGAGTTTCCTTCGTAGGGTGGCTGGACTCACCCTAAGAGATAGGGTGAAGATCTTGGCCATCCGGGAGGAGCTCAGAGTAGAGCCGGTGCTCCTTCACATCGAGAGGAGCCAGTTGAGGTGGCTCGGGCATCTCGTCCGGATGCCTCCCGGGTGCCTCCCTGGTAAGGTGTTTCGGGCATGCCCAGTCGGGAGAAGGCCCCGGGAAAGACCTAGGACAGGCTGGAGGGACTATGTCTCACAGCTGGCCTGTGAGCGCCTTGGTGTCCTCCCGGTGGAGCTGGAAGAGGTCGCCGTGGACCGGGAAGTCTGGACTTTCCTACTGAGACTGCTGCCCCCGCTCCCAGACCCGGATAAGCGGAAGAAAATGGAATAGAATGGAATAATTTAAAATGTATTACAATACACTGAAATGCTGACAAATGGCAAGAACTCAAACAGGCAGACTGGGCGGAACTGATATGAAAGTGAAACTCTTGGGAAAATAAAAATAGACGCACAAAGAGGCAGCTGGAAGGCTAATCGGTGGAAGATCGTTTTCACTACTGCACAAGGAAGTCTTTAGAACATGTGAGAGTGGAGCTGCTACAATTATCCAATTAATCGACAACCATTTTTGAGTTTGATTTGGGTTTGATTTATTGTGTTTTAGTTTAAAAATGTAAATATCCTCTTATTTCATTTCTTTAGCCGTCAATAAAAAACAGAGCTATTATCATTGTGTTCTAGGCAAAACAATCCACACACATTATGTGTCAATCCTCACCCCCATTTCACACAAATCAGCTTTAACTTTGGAAAATGATTGACATTTTTGCCTCTGTTCTGATATACTGCAGACTAAACTACTAACTGCTTCTTTTTAGTTCTGATCGATTTGGTCAATCTAAGGCCTAACTGATTTCTCGACTAAGAAAATATTTCTTAGTTGCAGTCCTATATGAGAGACTGCTGATGTGCTTCGGGTAGATGTTGCTGTTTTGGTCAGCACCAAAGTTACCCAAATAGTACTTGTTGCTTGAGCCTCAGAAGGTATTTACATAAAAGTTGGCTGCTATTTTTTTCAATTTCATGGCCGTGAACAAGATGTGGAGCTGCATGAGAGATGCCAGTTAAAAAGATTTGTGACGGGCTGCGCACATCTAAGGATGAAGAATCTTGTGTGAGTGACCGAGTCAGTCAGTGGAACAGGAAAAAAATCTAATTCCATATTTGGTCTGCTTATATCTTTGTGACAGTCCCCCAAACTAAGCCTGCCCCACCTCTTTCAAACAGCCCATGAAGTTGTTGCTGACTGGGGACCCCGGAAGGTCGGCCGTGCTGGGGCTCCCTCCCACGTAGAAGAAGTCGTCAGAGCCCAACATGGTGTAGTCCTCCTGAGTGTAGCCCGTGGTGGTCAGGATGCCGTCCACGGAGATGGTCACCTACACAACAAAGCACAGGGAAAGGACACGCTATATACTCACACCAAAGGCGGCGCTAGGCACCAGCTAGGTGCAGACCAGCCAAATTAGCCCCCGTTACTCTGGCAACCAATGTGTGTGATGTACTCTAAGGATGAGAAGGCGTGATTGGTTTGGGGAAGTGGAAGTCTGTGTTGCTGTATTGGTATATGTGATGTAATTGTAGGTAAATATAGTTTTGTGTGTGTGCAACCTGGCTACCATCCTGATCCAACCCAAAAGACCCGGGATCAAATCTGTGTTCCATGGTACTGTTGTGACAATTTGGTGTCAGAAGTGGGATTGTTAGCAGGGATGTCCCAAATGTTGTCAGAAGTGGGATGATTAGTCATGAGGCTAGTTGGAAGACCCATCGAGACAGGTGACCTCTGTGCTTTTCACCACAGAGATGGGTGAGGCACATTGAGGACTGGAATGGGGCACCTGCCTGGGACGTGGACCCACCCACCAGGAGAAAGTGTAACGCAGCAATATGGCTACCATGTTGTTCCATGACATTGCCTAATATCTCAAAGTAACCCCCTTTACCACTAAAGGGAATATTCTGTAGGACAAAAATCTCCTTGCTTCGGCGTGCATGAACTGTGTGACGATTGATCTAAGCACACTTTGTGTGGAACGAAAACCAACTTAGCACTATCCAAATGTTCATGTCCACGGCAAGGTTTCGGTGTGTCATGGGGGCACTGTGTAGTGCAATTCCTGCTAAACAGACACAGTAAATAAAAAGCCGTTATGTGCAAGGGTGCACTTCAGTGAAGGGTTAGCCTCATCTGCTGCACAAAGCGCTGACTCGACCTTTGCGTTAAAGCTGTTCGTCCTCTGCAACAGAATGTGATTTACTCCCTAATACAACTTTTGCTTTAACGGTCTGCCTATACCGACGCTGTAGCCCATTCAGCCGTCTGAAAGCCTCTTGGCTGGAACTGGCAGTCAATCCTGCCTCTAGTTAGTTTTCTGATAGTATATTAGCGCCAGTCTGGCAGGCTTAAGGTGTCTTTACAGGCATCTTCATGCTATTTCCTTGTTAGTAGTAGTGTTGGGTTAGCGAGGTTAGGGTAGATGATGTTAGTAGCTGCCATGATGTTGTTAGTGTGTTGTTAGTTGCGATGGATGTTGTTAGTGGGTTTGCCATCTGAGTGGGAGGTGGGTCGGTTAGCAGCAGGTCAGAATGACGAATACACACTATTAACGTGCAGACACACAGGCAGGCACACACGCACACACACGGGTGTTTGATGGTTCATTGTATATACCCAGACACACACAAACACACATAGTATACGTAAACATACGAGCAGGCAACGTGGTTCATTCTGCATGCAAAGAGGGGTGAGAGGAACAACAACGATGCGAGTCACAGGCATGATGTTAAACATGCAGCTTCTGGTTGGAGGACCACAAAACAAAAAAGAAAGCGAGAGAATATTCATATAAGAGGAGAGGGGCTATTTGCGTCACTCCATGCAAAGAGGGAGACGGCCCGCTGGGGTGCAGGTGAGGGATGAGCCAATCTGAAGTCAATCACAGAGTAATGGAGCAAGAGAAGAACGAGGGAAGAAAAAAGGGGGAAAGATTTCAAGTAAAAAAAAAAAAGTGGCTGGCAAGGAGGGAAGGGACTGAGAGGGATTGAGTCTTTTTTTGGTATAAAAAAATTACCAACCGCACTTCTTTCATTGGTTTACTTTTTGATGTCTATGGTTGAAAAATAAATACACACGGGGGCAAAAGCCAAACTAAGAAACAATTAGAATGATATCTACCGAACAATGGAGTTTGTTTACCATAGCGTGTCCAATGCCTGAGTGCTTTGTAGGAGAGGGGGGAAGAAAGGAAAGCAAATAAAAACTGTGAACTCTGGGAAGGAATTCAAAAAGAAAACAAAAAGGAAGGCTAGAAGGCCTCTGGTGAGGTTGGTTGGAGTGGTTTTCGCTAGGAGAAGGGCACAGGTTAGGTTAGTAGTATGAATCATTCCATGGATGGTGGTTAGTTTCATTGGGAGGTTAGTAAAAAGTTAGTAGTCACGTTAGTAAGTACACACAGGCAAGATAGAGCAACTGCCGGCATCTCACGTTGTCCCGCTCATTCCCACCTCATTCACACGATTAAGAGAAATACTCACCTAGAGCTGAGCGCAGCGCCAAACTGGTGCTTAAAGCCACTGTGAACTAAGACATTGATCGTTGCACTAACACAGCCACGCTGCAGACGGACGCCTGGCCAAGCCTTTTCTACTCCAATAATTGGTGTCTCTTTGCCACCCGCAGCAGTGGCTGTGGTGCTCCAGGCACATGATACACACCGAAGTTAGCCTTAGCAGGTTGGCATTTTTGATTCAACTGACTGCTCCAATTAAAGGTGAAAAACATATGGCATGTTAGATCAGAAAATAATCTACATTGCTTGTTTCCTCCGACAAGAAGGTTAGGTTGTTTTTTGTTTTAACACTGGCTTGGTGTTTCCATTAAATACAAACGATATTTAATAAAATATTTCTTGAAATAAATCTAAACTTATTTAGTATTATAACACCGTATTATACATTTGATGCACTTGACTAATCCATGATTATGGCCAGGTGTCAGATGTTGTTACAAAAAGGAAGGTTATGTTTGACGCTTGTAAATGTTAGTTAGTAATGTTATACGGTTACGGTGTCTTTACCTGTCTCAGGTTGCGGGTGACCTTGACGTCGTGCCAGGCGTTGTCATTGAACTTGCCGTTGACAGGCTCCACCAGTGCCTCGAAGGCCCCTGAGCCAAGGTTGATGACGAGCGACACGGCACCGTTCTTCAGCGCCAGGTTGACGTAGTCGGCCGACTTGCCCGTGTGCAGCATCAGGCCATTGCGCTGCAGCGTCTTGAAGGAAAGCGTGATCTCATCACTGCTGGACTGAATGGGGTTGGGCGACAGGTCGTAGCAGAAGTACTCTGAGCCCTTGAATGTAGCGACGTACTCTTCGCGCGCTGACAGTTGAGGCGGAAAAGAAGGAAGAAGAGGAAGCACATGTAAGTGTGGGGGCCTTTCACTCAACTTGAGCATAATTATAGTGATTAGTGCGATTTCTAGACTGCGTTGTGTTCCTCCCACGCCGTTCCTTACAATATGCTCCAAAATGACAAAGTGGTGGGTGTTGATCAAAACCAGCCAAGAAAAACACAAAGCTCAGCTGGGCCAGGTTGAGCGTGAAGCGATTGCGCTGTTCACAATATTGTTGAAGATGCGCACAGTGTTGTTATTGTCAAGCAAATCTTCACTGACGACAGCAGTCGGTGAGAGAAATGAAACAATTGTCGCTGTAGCGCTAATTGTACCATGGAGTGGTGTGTAAACAAGCTTTGATCACTCATGTGGGTTGCAGATTAAACAGAATGGAGACAATCGTGAGTCTGCGGCGTTCCAAACTTGTTACGAGACCTGCCATTCTCCTGCTTTGGAGAGAACAGCTGTGCTGGCACGACGTCTGATGTGATGTGCTCTTGTTTGACAACAGGCCTCATTACGGGATGGTTATCAAACGCTTGGACGTGCCGCTATGAAGATGGAGGAGCAGAAGGGGGAGCGACCACTTAGGATTCAGACCAGGAGTCTGGCAGCCAATAGCAGCTTACCTTGCACGAACGTTAGTGACCCCAAGGACATTAGACCAAGGTTTTGCAATCCATCATCCTTAAGCTCTCACTCTCTTATCTACTCGCACACACATGCAAGCAGAGGAACAAATAAGCACTCCTACACACGCAAACACATTACTGCGTGAAAACTGATTGCAATATCGAGCTTGCATACACAAGCGAGGGCGACATTTTCTCCCCGCTCAACTCGTTGGCTTCTTTTCCTCGGCTCAGGAGCCTCAGGCACAGCCACCATCTTGTAGCTTCCAATAATGAGGAGAACGAAGAGGGACTGAGCAAAGGGTCGGGCTAGGTGAGCGAGCGAGGAAGAAGACGATTGACACGTAATGAGTTGAGTGAAGTCTAATAGGTTATTACGGTAGTGGGGCTGTGTCAGTAAAGAGCACCCAAAATGGAATGGGCTGCACTCGAGTGAATATAACAGACAGAATAAAGGCGGGGTAGAGTGTTTATTACAATTCAAAGACCAATTACGGTATATTGTCTTACACAAGAAGAAGAAGAAAGTCTGAATGCTGACACATGAGAAAAACGCAACACGTCCCTTGCCAGCATGTGTGCCGTTCCTTCCTTACAGATGTTCATTAAGAACCGTGTGTGTGCGTGTGTGTGTGTGAGACTCATGCATGACACAAAACGGAATGCGGACAAGCGCCGTGGTATTTTATGACCACGTGAAATGCATGGATGGGGTGAGCGGTGGGGGCAGTGGTGGGGGGTGGTTCAGTCTCTGTAAAGTATTAGCGTAATGCTGTCAGAAAAGCTATTACCAAGCCAGGGCCTCGGGCTAGTCTTCACTAAGAGCACCACACAACACGAGAAAGAGCACACAAATGCAGACGACTTGTTCACAGCCACAGTCTGGATGTCATTTACACATTTACACGTTAGGAGTTTGCACCTCCATTCTCCCGCTAATTTACACACATGTCGTTAGAGCAGGCAGGAACACATAAAGCACCTGGAAAGACCTGACCCGTGAAGCCTCGTCCTTTTGCATCACACCATACCACAATAGGCTGACTGACTGAAGAATCATGCAGACTAAAATCCGTTTATGTCGACAACATAACATCATAACATAACATCATCAAATCCCGGTCCACGTGTTCTTTGCGTGTTCTTTTCACGGTTGCCTAAGTTGTCGATGGCATACATGGTCGGCTGCTTTTGTGAACGTAAAACTTGAGAGCCAAAGCGGTCGTCACAATGACAAATTGCTCTGTTTATGTCGACATGTGTTGTAACATTGGTAACTTCATTCATTTATGCTAAGAAGCATGAGACCAGAAGCAAAGATTGTCTAGTTACACCAAAAACAGCATCAAAACATGCACACAGTGCCTTTCTGTTCAGTGCAGAGTAAACTCTACTACGGCAACGAACAAAAATCACCCACTACATTTTTTAGCTACAGGCAAAAATAAATGCACATGTACAAAATCTTTACTGTAGGGCTGTAACAATTCTTTTCTTAAGTCGATTAAACTGAAGCTTGTTGTTTCGATTAATCAAGCAATTTGTAAATTGTGGCCTGGGTGCCATTTACGCCTGTGGCTGTTTTTTTATTGGCCCTCAGCGTGTTCCTAAATAAATAATAAACTGTAAAATATATATATATATAAATATGAAAGAACAAAAAAAAAAAGACCAGTATTTTCCCAAGAATAAAACCGCACCTCGCTTATCGCGGTTAATTGTCTGCATGTCCGACCGCGTGAAGCCGGATTCAATATAAATAAATAAATAATAATGTCTTACACTTGTTATGCACTTTACAAAGCCTCTCAAAGAGGTCATCATTCATACTCCAAACTTGGTGATGGTAAGCCACTTATGTAGCCACAGCTGACAGAAGCGAGGCTGCCAGTGTGCACCATTGGCCCCTCCGACCACCACCAACACCCACCACTTTTGTACTAGGCAATGTGGGTGAAGTCCCTTGCCTAAGGACACAAGGAAAGGTGATTTCCTCCCACTGTGGCACATGGTGTTCCTCTGAGGTGTCCCATCCAAGTACTGACCTGGCCCTGGCCTGCTTAGCTTCTGAGATCTGACAGGATCAGGTTTTGACAGGCAGGTTTGGCCACAAATTACGACACTTGATTTTCTTCCCTGGACTTTCTGATGATCAAAAGAAAGTAAATGGTTGTTCAATACAAATGTCCCAGCCAAAGTTATCATATATTTTCTAGTAGGGTTGCACTTTCCAAGGTGCTTGGGTTGATCACAGCTTTTGTATTGACTCAATGGTAAAGCAATGGGAACCACAGGCACCATTATCTGCTCTAACTTCTTACCAGGGGTAGAACAGTGAATGAGGTATCAAATCTGTCGTGCTTTGTCAGATAGAATTAATCGTTCAACATGTTAATTAATCCATCCATCCGAACATTTTCTATGTTGCTTATCCTCATTAGGGTCGCGGGGTATGCTGGAGCCTACCAATCCCAGCTGATTTTGGGCAAGAGGCGGGGTATAACCTGGACTGGTCGCCAGACAAACAACCCTGTTAATTCATTCATTGTTAAATCAACCTGAAGTGTTGTCGCACTTTGTTGAAATAAAATGTGAATGTATTTGCCATTAATTGTTGTTTACTTGTATGTTTATATCCATAATTAATGTATACCCGATTCCCTCATAAAATTCAACAGTAATCTAGGAATCTTCACCTGCACTGTCCATATCCAGGTATTTATTTCAGTCTGGTTGGAATTTAGGCTAAAAAGTTACTGAATCTATTTAATCGTTCTGGATCGTTCTAAAGGAACCAAAATCGTCCTTGAGTCCTATCTGCAACCCCAAACCATGATACGACTCGAGTCATTATTAAAACTAATCGCTACACCCCTATTATAAATTGTTTTTATCTCTTTAAATTTAGTGGGTGTGGCTAACATACTGGTGCACTCTATAGTCTGAACTTGACTTTGTCACCAACCAAAGCTGAGATCCAGGCTGGTATTTGTTATGTATAAAAAAGGTGTTCGCTTAACAACATGGGTTGTTTAAAAAAAACAACCCCTGCATCCCTGTGGCCCCTGCATTCTTTGATTTTTCATTATGCAGTCCTTGGTGAAAAAACACCCTGCCCCCAGTGGACCAAGTCACTATGTTTGTGGTTTAGGTCCGCAACTTATCAGAAAAGGTAAAAATGTTGCTTGCTTTTTTCAAAGTTAAAGCTGACGTGTATGAATCTTTCTTTTTATCTAAGACGCAAAGATAATAGGTCTGCTTTAATGGATGACTAAGGAAATTTAAAAATCATATTTGATAGGCTGAACTCAGAAAATATTTACACCTTGAAATTTAAAAAAGATTAATCAAATACCAAAATAGTTCAGTAATAAAAATAGTAACTGGATAATGGATTAATCATGAATTGTGGCTACACCCCATCATTGTCATTGTAATCAAGACATACCGCAAAATTCCCGCTGTAGCTCTTTTCAAATACAAACTGCCATAGGTTGAACCATCTTTCGTTATTCTACTTATGTTTTGGTTTTAATTTCAGTTGCGTCCAACAGCATCGCGATAAGCGGGTTCTACTGCACAGTATGTGCATGCACCCGAAGCATCCAGCCGCATGTTTGGAGTGGATCAGCTCAGATTAATGCAGTGAGTCAGTATTAGCCCGGTGTAACACATACACACGCAGAACACACACAGAACAGATGTCGTACGCTTCATCCTTCATCCAAGAAGGAAGGAAGATTAACTTAAAAGGAGCAGGGAACAGGAATTGTAATTAGACGAAGGATCCGGTGCATTTCAAGATGGGTCATCTACCTGTTATTTTGGATGTGTTCCTGTGAATTGCAGTGCACTCATCAGGAAAAAAACATCAAATGTGAAAGTGAAAGCTCTGTTGTGAATTTTTTGAAGATTATCCTTTATTAACAAGTGCCTCGTTACTGCTGATGAGTTGAACTTTCCCTGACAGAAGGTTTTTGGATTGGTTTGTAGAGACCTGACAGTAAATGCTAGCAAACATGTAATACCGATATCCTAAAAATATATGATATATTATTATTATAATCATCAGACAAATGGTCAATGGACAATCAGTTACCAAGTCCTGCCCATCGCTCTGCAAGCCATCTTGCCTGATGGATGCCATTCTTTCTTCTGCTTGCAATGTTATGCGCTACGTTCTCATCTCTGTGATTTCCATAGAAACCGTGCATTACAGGGAATGTGGCGCATGTGATTGTGGGTGCTTGGGCGCGTGGGTTTATTTCGGCTGCTCCTGGGAGACAGGCGACAGGAAGCAGGGGGTGGGTTTGAGGAAGAAAGAAAGGCGATTGAGTGAATCACATTATTAAGGACAGCTGTACTGAATCAAAATGGCAGTGGAGGCTGGGCCTCATCAGGGGGAGCATACATTATACAGTACCTGATGCAGGGAGGTGTGCGTATGTGTTCGCCATGATGAGCAAACAAAATGGAAGAGAAGGGGGAAGAGTTGGATGGATGGATGGATAGAGAGGAATAGCACAGGGAGAAATGTATGGCTGAAAAATGCTGTTCCATCTAAATCCAAGAGTTGCAAGCTTCAATCATGGCAGCCCTGTCATTCTGAGATAGCACGCTGCAATTCCCCCGCACCTCCGTTTTAGCCCACGATGCATTTTTGCTATCAGCCACCACCCGGCATTTCCACACATACACACGCACACACACACACAAAGATGTCCCTTCCTTAATAACCATCAGGTGGATTAACTACGCACTCAACTAGTGCAAACAGATATATGACCAGCACTGCGGAATGCATGTAAATGTATGCTAACATATGCATAGGCTGGCCATTCAGTTAAACTGTTAAAATCAACGCTGTCAAAGCTCACCAACGGCAAGAAGTGTTGCCACCATCTCCTGTGCACTGACATAGAGCATCTGCTGTGGAGAAGGACTGGGCTTTCACGTTGCAAACAAGCCGCGCTGTGCGGGAGGATATTACTGTCAGAGTTCACAGCCGAAATGTAATGCAGGACTTAACATTCCTGTATTTTAACTTTCATAAAAAAAGGGAAAAAACACATCTTCCAGTCCGCTGGAGAGTACTAGAGCATCAGTGAGCTAGGTCAGTCTCGTGTCCTATTGTTTCCAGGGAGTTTAGTGTTGAGAACCACAAACAAAAGGGTGATAGCAAGTGGCAAAGGAGTGTGCTGATACAACTTTTTCACTTTCAATCTGACACTGCAGTCTTGAATATAGGCTGATATCATTGGCCCGATATTGTAATAAATATATAATATCGGTAGATATTGGTATCAAGTTTTTTCCCTATAATGAAAACTGATGCCTATGGGCTCCCGTATTTTTCGGCACGCAAAATGATGACCTCATCAAACCGCGTCTGATGCATGTAAACAACCGTGTTTGGCTAGAAACAAGCTTGCTCGTGCTGGACCTGATTAACATTTTGTCTGTGGTGTCTCCTCTGGATATTAAACTAGAGTTTTGCAATGACTGCAATGCGTTGGTTGTGCGAGGCAGAACCTAGACTTTCCATTAATCGGAAAATCATGGCATGTATATGGAAAACCAGCCCTTTTCTATCATGCAAGATGCCACAATGATTTACCAAACTTGTTTAGTTCCTTGAGCCACGCTTCGCCATGCTCAATCACAAGTGTTTCTTGGACAATGTCGGCATATCAGCAAAAAAGCTCAAATCGGACATCCCTAGCTGATACCAATATCAGCATGACTCATACATATTTTTATTACTTATTTTGTAAAGTAAACTGTTACTTATACAGAGAACAGTAAACACTAATCAGCAACCGTAGGTAAGAGAAACACAGACCCATTTACGTCTTTAAGCAACTGCATAACGTATATAGCATCTATCCTATATATGGTATATAGTAACTGTATAGGTTTATCCACAATGTAGTGCGGCTAGGCATAATATAGCGAGGTTCGAGGTGTTCAATAAGGTGTTTAAACCTGACTTTAGTCATTTTATTGGTCATTTTTTCTGTTGTAGCTAGTGAGTTGTTGTCGATGCGTGAAAGTTTCAACGTTTCAAATGTGGGACTAGTTTAGTCGTATTAAACTTCCCCGGTTCTGTGCCACCATGGGACTTCAAAGTCTGTTTCGGACTGTCATAAAAAACACGGCCAACATCACTTATACGCCATGCGATAAATTGATGGAGCTTATTGTTGATGGGGATTTTACGTACATACTGGCAAGATGGAAGTCAAAAATGTTTTTCACATTCTTTATCAAAGTGTTGGCACTCTGATCTTTGTTTGGCCCGCTATTTATTTTGCAGTCTCATAGAGTGCTTTGTTCCGGTACTCGATTTCATGGAACACTACAGCACAGACAAACAAACTAGTTTGTTACATGCAATATTGTATGAAAACCTAACAGTGTGCAACAGCTGAGGCTAAATTTTGGCAAAAACCTCTACAAAAACTGAATCTGAATCTTTTTCCACCAAGGGCCACTTATTTGAAAATGAATGTATGTCACTTTGATATTTTGTACAGCAACAAATGTAGATAAGCTAAGAAAAACTGCATTTTACCTTTGTGATATAGGTGAAAAGGTCCTTTATCAGTTGTTCTTCTGTCTACATTTTTGCTGTAGTTTTTTTTTAATTGTCCAAATATTTAAACTTTATTAAATAATCATTGCAAATTTTATTTTCCTAATATAATCATTTTATATCCATAATATACATTTCCCCAAACTAATTTTACAAAAATGACAACTTATTTTTTGTTTCTCATATTATGCTACTGAAATGATATTTTGCCTCACCTTACGAGATTACACTTGAAAAATTGCCACTTTTCCCTCATTAGAATACAATACTTTTTTCTCTTAATATTTTGACTTTATTCTGCCAAAAATACAGTGTCCGTTTCTGCTGGACTGTTTCAGGTATGTCAGTTTTCTTTTCTTAATTATGAATTTATTACAGTACTATTTTGACTTTATTCTCATAACATTTCACACTTTTTCGCAACATAATTTTCCAAATGTTCAAACTTTTCTTTTTGGTTCTCATAATATTACAGTTTTTTAAAAAGAATATCTCATTTCTTTATTTCCGCTTTATGCTAGAAAAATGATTTCTTCTTCATATCCCGTTAGGTCTATAGAAGTATGACATTTTCTCATCAGATTACAACTTTTTCCTCATAACAGGTTGACTTTATTCTTTTAAAATGTCTTATTTTTCATTTTTGCTGCTGTTTTTTTTAGTTTTCTTGTTGAATTATATTTTTAGAACGTGCAGTGAAGCAATTAAAATACAGCCATGTGCCACACTTTGGACACCCCTGGAATAGCCCAAAATGAAGTTACACTACCTTGGCTTGTCGAGGTGCATTGCAAAGCCGAGTGTACACTCCCTGTTCACTCCCTGGCGCTTTTGGATTGGTGCAGCTGCGTACCAATTGGACCTGAATACATGTATTCATTACGGTCCTACTTGCAAAATGGTGAAGATATTTCACGTCATTGTCATTTGGTCAAATTCTGACTTCAGAGGTTCCAATCCAGTTCCAAAACAAAGCACTCGCATTGCAGCGACTGACATTGTTCACTACGATACGCCGCCGTTCATCACCAAGGAGCCAGCAAACCAATTATTATTTGACTAACTGCTGTCTTTATTCACCAATTGTTGTCATACTTTGTCAAGCCCAAGGTGACTTAATTTGTCCCGTTAGAAGCGTTGGTGATTAAAGTGAGTAACACTGATTATAGCTGATTGAAATGGCCCTCGTCAAAGAGTTGCTTTATCAAGTAGCGGGTTAATAGTCACTTCTTGATTGTGGTGATTGTTGCAGCTCACAATGACCAAATGAAAGGTGAAAAAGTGGGAATTTGGCACATAAATCACTCAGTGAACGAGCAGAGAAATGCATTAAAGTGGTTTTGAGGAGGTAGGAGTTCTCCTTTCTGCATTTCAAGGTTGACTTCTCTGATACAAGAAGCAATGAGACCAGCACATTCAGCGCTATATTAAATCTTTTATTTCTTGTCCCATTTTGTATTTTTTTCATATCTATGTTCATCTTCCCTTCCTCCCTCCCCGCCTGTCTGTACCACAAATTTGGCTGCATCCATGGTACCCAGGGAAACCGGCTTGTTTCCATGACAATGTCTGCAGGCAGAACAATGTATTTGTCTTAAGCTGGATAAGATCACAGCTACTTTCATCCGTTTTAGTCACACATGCAGCCTCACAAACACAGAGGTAGGCACCTTATTATGGCGTCCGTTTGTACAACAAAAGATGCCCAAAATTGCATGTTGATATAGGTAGCTAACAACACACACCTAATGAAGCCCTCCCTCGTACAGCAGTTTGTTCACAAATGATAAGCGCATAAAGACCTCATTCTCTTCTGGAAATGAAATGGGTCTTTAATGGATGCTGTGGCTATTTCAGTTGTTGTATTAATGCCAGGCAAGCCACAAAAATAATTGAGTTTTTGTGCGAATCCCAAGTACGCTTGTTCTCGTTTTGGCAAACAGCAAAGAAATGAACTTCAAATGCCAGACGGGGCACTGGAGTGAATCGCCAGTTGCAGGCTTTCCCTGCAACACGACAGCTTAAGTGCGGCATCATTAGGTGTGCGTGGAGCAACTTTAATATGAAAATTTTAAAAAGGCTTGACTCAATGTAAAAAACAACTGTGCAAACCCTGCAATGAGGCTGACACCACCAACAGCAGAGCAGGACAGACAAAAAACAAACTTGTGAAAAACAATAGGAGTGTGTGTGTGAGTACATATGTGCACGTCAGCAGGTTAGGGTGAGGTATCTGCATCGCTGATGAATCCCGACCTCGTCCAGGCGGCGAGCCCAAGGAGAGGATGCGGCGCCCCTGAAAATCTCTGCAGTCTTATCTCACTTCCGTTCTCCCTTTGTGTCTCCGACCTTCTCGTCTCTTTACTGCTTTGTGAATGTGTTTGTATCTTTGCTCAGCATCACTTCCTTACGCTCTTTCTACCGTACCCTAAACACCGCCACCACCCTCCGCCACAAAGCCTTCCATCTATCTGCAGTCTTCATGTGCTGTCAACGGGAAGGCAGTGTGATATCTTCATACTTCTAATGACTGGAGGGTGTGTCAGCCTTGTAGTGTGTCCCAATGCACATTGAAGTGAATGTGTTTAAAACGTAAACGTGTATGCTTGCTTATAGACGTTAGGGTGAATTTAAAGGTAGAATGCAAAATATAATAAGGGTTTGAGTGAAGCTCTATGACAGGGCTGTTAAAAATGTTCCTTGACTATTATTCTCATGTTGTATATAATGTCAATGCAAGACTCAGTTTTACTTTTGAAGTAAAATGCTTTATATGAAAAAAGTACTCTGTTTTTAAGGCTCTACAACTAACACGATAATCCCAGATCCTCTATATGACAGGAGCACTCTGCTGTTTTTAACGAGATAGTTGGGATTTTTTTTTACATGAAGTTGTATGACATCCCCATCATTAGTGTAGTACATCAGCAGTCACTTACCCCCCAATTCGTCCCATGAGTCCAGTTCTGGTGGGATTTTTGTGATGAAGAACATAGATCCAGTTAGGTGCTGAGATCACATAAGTAAAGCATTCTGCTTTTTAAAACAATATGTAGAAAAGTAGAGTAATTAAACATTTGCATGACAAACTTGCCTCCCTGAGACCTCACTAATCGCTAAGCTTTACTTTTCACTTACATCTTATTAATGCGCGCTAACGACTGCCCATCGTTGTGTATGGGATGGCTGACGGCTGCAACCTACACATGTTCATCAGTTGTGGCAGCGACGCTCGTGTCACGGCCACCTTATTTAAAACACAGTAGACGGCCGTTACCACACATTAATATGACTTAAGTAAAGTAAGTAAGTAAGTAAGTAAAAGTAAAGCAGAGAGATTTGTGAAGTCTGATTTTTTTCGGGGAGGCGTGTTTGTCATGCATATACAATATAGAGTAAAACTCTTTGGGAAGTATATTGTTTTAATAATAATGCTTTACTTATGTGATCTCAGCAACCAACTGGATCTACGTTTTTCATCATTGAAATCTGACCAGAACTGGACTGATGGGTCAAATTGGTGGGTAGGTCACTGTTGATGTACTACACTGATGATGGGGATGTCATATAACTTCATGTAAAAAAAATCCCAACTATCCCTTTAAGTACCGACTGCAA
This sequence comes from Oostethus manadensis, assembly GCA_024372805.1. Lineage (NCBI taxonomy): Eukaryota > Metazoa > Chordata > Actinopteri > Syngnathiformes > Syngnathidae > Oostethus > Oostethus manadensis. Next base: position 1,036,316 of record QODF01000106.1, on the reverse strand, counting down.
TCACGATAGTCAAAGATCCTCCACATGACAGGCGCATTCTGCTATTTTTGAAGATCGACTGCACACAAACTACTTGAAGATCCTCTACCCTATATGACAAGAGCACATATGACAGGAGTGCTCACTAGTCAAAGATCCTTTATATCAGTGATTCCCAACCTTTTAATCACTGCAGACCGGTCAACGCTTGACAATTTTGCAACGGCCCGGTGGGGAGTGGGGGTGGAGGTGTGCCAAAAGTGCTAAATGCTAATGCAAAAGTGCTAAAAAAGAAGGAGAGATTTGAACTCACCATAACGCTAAGTCAATACAGTTTACCACCAAGTACAATGCTGTCAGGCATTTGCATTTACTGATGTAGTGGGCAACAGTAACTTCTTTTGTCCTTCGTGTTCCTGTTTTTTTTTCTTTTTCAAAATACTCCACGGTCTTTTCTTGCTTGGTCTCTTAGTGCCAAAACAGTTTTGAAGGCTTCAATGGTTCATTAGAGATCCGTTCTCCACATATTATGGAGAGCAGGCACCGACAACAATATATCCTACTTCAAGTAGGACTCCTGGTATTGTCTTTTTTTGGAAAGCGTAGGCTTTTCCCCGTCTCTTTATTGAGCCTTTTCTCCTTCGTAAAGAAACTTTTAAAGACGACATTTTTAATGGGGACGGATTACACTTTCTTCTGCAGCCAAATCTGGTTCTTGGGACATGGACTGTTACTTCTCTGGTGGGGAAGGAGCCCAAACCTGTGCAAGAGGATGAGACATTCCAAATAGATGTAGTCTGACTCATCTCGACCCACAGTTTGGGTTCTTGAACCAAATTCCTCAAGAGGGGCTGGACCTTGTTCTACTACGAAGCTGCTGCAAGGGTAGAGCAGTAGGAGAGCTGGTGTAGGCTTATTAATAGCCCCACGGCTTGGTGCCTCTGTGTTGGAGTCATCCCTGATGAAAGGGTCCTCCTCTCCGAACGGTAGCTCAGAGTACCCAGCCTTCTTGGAGTCTATAAGAGAGGTGCTGGAGAGCACCCCAGCTGATGACTCCGCCGTTCTACTGGGACACTTCAACACCCATGTGGGCAATGACAGTGTGAACTGGAGGTGTGATTGAGTGGAACGTCCTCTCCGATCTGACCCGTGCAGTGTGTTGTTGTTGGACCAATGTCCGAACCACAGTTTGTCCATAGCAAACACCATGTTTGAACATTAAGATGTGCACACAAGTGCAGTGAACACCAGAACATTCAAGGCCGCAGGTCTATGGTTGACTTTGTAGTTGTATCATCAGACCTGTGTCTGTACGTTCTGGACATGCGGGTGAAGAGAGTGTGGCTGAGGTGTCAACTGATCACCACCTGATGAATTGGACTGCTGAGGCTACCAGTCCAAACTGCAGGTGCAAAGTGGTCAGTGCCAGTCTCGGCAGCAAGACACAAACCTATCAAGCATGGATAGCTTGTGGGAATTCTAAAACAGCTGATAGGTACCTGCAGGCCAAGCGGCACGCAGCTTCGGCAGTGTGGCTGGAGTTCGGTGAGGCCATGGAGTCTTTGGGTCGGCCTCAAAGAGGTTCTGGCAAATCGTCCAATGCCTCAGAAAGGGAAGCAGTGTTCGAATGGAGACCTGCCGACCTCCATTGAGGATGTAGTCGGTCGGTGGAAGGAATACTTGAAAAGGCATTCGACCACATCCCTCATGGTGTCATGTGAGGGGTGCTCCAGGAGTACGGGATTGGTGGCGGGCTACTACGTGCCATTTGGTCCTTGTACAACTGGAGTAGGAGCCTCGTTCGCAAAGCCAGCAGTGAGTCTAGCTGTTTCCGGTAAACGATAGCCTCGACCAAGGCTGTCCTTTGTCACAGGTTCTGTTCATAACTTTCATGGACAGAATTTCTAAGCACAGTCAAGGCGACGAGATGGTGCAGTTTGGGGGCCTTAGGATCGTTTTTCTGATGTTCGCAGACTATGTGGTCCTGATGGGGTCATCAGGCTGTGACCTTCAGCGTTTACTGTGGTGATTTGCAGCTGAGTGTGAAGCTACTGGGATGAGACTCAGCACCTTCAAATCCGAGGCCATGGTTCTCAGTCAGAAAAGGGACCAACAGTAAAAACAGTTTTTAAGGACCAACTGTAAAAACGCTAGTGTAAGAGGGGAAATGCACTACTTATTTAAAGAACAGACGACAAAAACATTAGTGAAATATCCTTTATATTGCAAAAAGCACTCAGCTGTTTTTAAAAAGAGACTGTAAAAACACTTGTCAAAAACGCTCTACATAACAGGAGTGTAATGTCGTTTTTAAGGACCAACTGCAAAAATGCTAGTCCAACAAACTCTATATGACAGGAGGAGCAAACTACCTTTTTAAAACGACAAAACTCTAGTCAAAGATCCTCTGATTTTTATAAACTGCCTTGTCTCTGTAAGACCTGGGAAACACTGCTTTATATGACAAGAACAACGTCTAGTCAAAGATCCTCTATGTGACGTGAGCTCTGGCAGGAGTGACAGCAAAAACAGTTGCCAAAGATCCTTGATATTACAGGAGTGTGCCACTGTTTTTAAGGACCGACTGCAAAAATCCTAGTCAAAGATCCTCCACATAGCAGGAGGAAAACATGATCTTTTTTCTGTAAAGGACAGAAAACAAAAACACAAGTCATCCTCTGATATTCTAAAGTAAAAGATGTGTCTCGTCTCAGTTAGAGCTGGGAAACACTGTTCTATTTGACGGGCGCGCAAAGTGGAGTAATAGTACCCCTAGGGGTACGCAAATTGCCGTAGGGGTTACATGAATAAAAATTAAAAACAGCTTGATTACTTTTGCACCAAACACTGACATTTACATAATGTGCTTGAATGCCTCTTGTGAACAGCCACAGCGCAGGTAGTATAGTGTAGAATAAAGACGACAGCATGAAGGGATCTATTGTTCTATGTGCATTAGATGAACAAATAAGTAGGTTTGATAATAATGTTGCGTATTAAAAGTGTTTAATCTTGAAGACCTTCCAATATCATTTATATTGTGTGCTACATGGGAGCTGGTCTTCTTACATGGTACTGTGACCAATTAGTGCGTTTTTTGAGCCGTATGAGGTTTTTGTTTGTTGAAATTATGCTTTCATAAATACTCTGTCTTCTTTGGCAGGGCTGTACGCTTAGCTTTTTCACAAGGAGCATTTGTGCTCCTAAATGAAAATATGTAGGAGCACAAAAAAAAGTTTAGACGCAATTCTTTAAATAACACAATTGTATTATTAACACTCATACAACATACACGTTAACACATGTGCACTAATGCATATAAACACAGTGCCATCATAAGGCCATCATTTATCAGTGTTCGTGTGAAACTTTTTTAATTACCAAATGTATTATGCTTAATAATTTCAAGTTAATTATGATACAAGGGTGTATGTTTTTTAGTGTGCAGCAACCCAACACCATAGTAGAAAAAACATGCCCATATCATGTAATGTCATTCTGGCATGTATACAAGTAATCAATGTTCATTTTGATCTTGATCTGCCCACTCATCTCCACCTCGGAGATCACCACCTGTCTACTCAGGGCTGCGGTCACAGTCGAGGCGGCTGGTTTGTTAGGGCGCATCATGTAATTAGTTACATGACATAGACCGCTGTCGCTGCAGGTGATATGCCACTTGGAGTGTTTGTGTTTTGTTGGGCTGTCTTTTTTGACCTGCCTGCTTCATAGAACGCAAGGTTGTTCTGAAACTCTAACCTGGAGAAGTTTGAGCTAATCTGAGTTAAATTTACAAACCTTGTTAGCACAGTTGTACTAACAGTACATCTTCTCTGGCTTGACACTGCCTGACTTCTCAGTTCCACTTTGAAAATATGACTCGATTTACTTTTTCCACCGACACAACGTCAGTCAGCTTTCCCACAATGCTCAAGTATCCAGTATCAAGATTTTCCCCCATAAACCATTAGTTTGTTCAGCATTTTCGGTTTCATATCATATAGCAGACAAACACAGTGATATTTGAGAAGTAAAATGAAGTTTTTAGGATTTACAGAAAGTGTGCTATAATTATTACAAAATTAGGTATGTGCATACATTTGGGCACCCCAACAGAAAAATGAAATCAATATTCAGTAGATCCTCCTTTCGCAGAAATAACAGCCTCTAAACACTTCCAATGAGAGTCTAGATTCTGGTTGACAGTATCTTATTTTAGTTTCATCTAGCTTGGAAGCTGGCTTGTCCAAATGTGCTTTCATTGCTACAGAATCCTCAAACGATCAGATCCGTACTTGTGGTTAAAGGAGATGTTTTATTAATATAAGCCCTAAGTTCCCAAACAATTCCAAAATAATTTGCGGCTAGCACTCACACAATTATGAATGCGGCTGAAAGCTCCATGGTGCGACGGCCTTATTATATTACCACTCGTACAGGATGTGTGCTCACGAGTGGAACCAAGGAGGGAGAGGAAATTGATGAAAGAAATGTGAGCTTTTTCTAATGAATAATATGTGTAGTATCTCGACAGGGTTGGGAAACACTGCTGTACTGTATATGACAGGAGCGCTAACTAGTGAAAGATCCCTGCTGTTTTGAAGGGGCGACTGCAAAAATGCTAACGAAAGACCCTCTCTTACTACAGGAGTAGTAAAACACTACTCAAAGATTCTCTGTCTAACAGGAGCGCTCTGCTGTTTTTAAGGACAGAGTACATGGCAGCAGCATGCTACTGTATTTAGGGACCAATGACCAAAAGGGTAGTCAAAGATCCTCTACAATACAGGAGTGTGCCACTGTTTTTATGGGCTGTCTGAAATCACATTAGTTAAATATCGTATACACTACAGTATATAGCAGGAGCTATCTGCTGTTTTTAAAGACTGATTGCAAAATGCTAGTCAAAGATCCTCTATATAACAGAAGCAAGATGCTGTATTTAAGGACTTACGACCAAATGCAAGTCAAAGATCCTCAATATCTGTGATTCTTTAGTCAAAGGTCCTCTACAGGACAGGAGTGCTCTGCTGTTTTTAAAGGACCAACTGCAAAAATGGTAGTTTTTCAACTACTGTGCCGTGGCGTAGTGTCTGGTGTGTCGTGGGAAATTATCCACTTTCACCTAATTGGTGTATAAATATTTTTGGAAAATGAGTCCACCAATAATGTGCCATTGCTGAGTGTCTGTGCTGGCCAATCATCGGCAGAGTAATCATGTAATAAGCTAAATAGAAGTAGGTGGCAACATTTGATATTGACTTGATATTGTTTCTATAGGCTACAGAGATTACTGTTTACATTACATGTTCACATTTGTGTGGCATGGAGTCAATCAACTTGTGACACCTTTTAGCTGTTATTTCACTTCAATATTTTTTTAACAACATTCCAGAATTCATTAAGATTTCTTGTTTTTGCTTCAGAAAAAACATTTTTGTCACTCCACAAGTTCTTCATTAGATTAAGGTCCACGGATTGGACTGGCCACTCCATAACATTCATTTTGTTGGATTGTGCTGGTTTACTAGTGTGTTTGGGGTTATTGTCTTGTTGAAACAGCCATTTCAAGGGCATGTTCTCTTCAGCATAAGGCAACATGACCTCTTCAAGTATTTTGAAATACGAAAACTTATCCATGATCCCTGGTATGTGATAAATAGATCCAACACCATAGTATGAGAAACATGCCCATATCATGATGCTTGCACCACCATGACTCACTGTCTTCACTGTGTCCCGTAGCTTTAATTTTTTTGTGCATTAAGAGTTTGGGGGTGGGCCGCACGGTGGATGAATGGGTAGCACGTTGGCCTCACAGTCAGGAGGTTCTGGGTTCGAATCGCCGTTGGGCATCTTTGTGTGGAATTTGTGACCATTCAAAATATGAATTTTTGACCCGGAATTACTACAACATTAATTCAACAATTAATTATGTGTGATATTTCAAATAATTGATATAAAAATATTTATGTTTTTTAAGTGTGCAGAAGTAGGGGGTACACGGCTTCAGGTCAAATGTCTGAAGTGGTAAACGAGTATAAAAACTGCATGAAAGGAATGCTGTGCTGTTTATAGTTATATGTTTGGAACAGGTGGCTCCATTGGAGGCAAGAAGTGATCCTCAGATGCAAACAAAATATTCTCAAGTACATCAAGACAAAAAACACCACTTTGCTTTAACAAAGTGAGTGCCGACAACCTTGGATAATGAATACCCTGATAGACAGTTAAAGAATATCTTTGCTTTGACTGATGCAAGCAGGTGAAAATAAATTGATGAGTAGAAATTCTCCTAATTTGAAAAATGCAATGCTTTGATAATAATCTGAGCTCTAAGGAAACATGTTGTTCTACCTTGCTAGGGGCTGAGAGGAACATGAACGCCTCATAGAAAGCCATTATGAACAGTGCTGATGACCATGGGGGACCAGCGCTCTGTCTTCACAGTTTTATTTTCACAGCCAAAAATTGGTCAGCTGTCGCTTGCCTCTTTTTAACACCACTATGTCCTCACACCTCCAGTGGCTGTGCTGCTCACTTGCTTGCATGGTCCTGACTGAATGTCAGCAGCACTCTGTGTATTTTGAGTTACTATGTTGTGTCAGTAATAACAGTATCCTTTTTTTCTCGACTGTGATATAGTGGCATACTGTAGTGCGTGAAACCCACTTAAGTCTGTCCACTTTTGGCAATATAAAACTTGACAATAATAAAATACAACTTAAAACTGCGTCTCAGTTTGAACATTGCGCCCTTATTCTATTGCGTTTTTTCAAAAAACTAAAAATGAATACATTATTTTGGTTTTGTTGTTGAATATGGTCCATTATTAGTTTAAAGAAAATGCATATTTAAGCAAATTGCATGTATTCTTCTATTGGGCATTTTCAAGCGTAAACGGTGCCCGAGTGGTTAGCATGCTGACCACACAGTCAGGAGATTTGGAAGACCTGGGTTTCAATCTCTGTTGGGCATCTCTGTGTAGAGTTTGCATGTTCTCCCCGTGCGTGCGTGCGTTTTCTCCAGATACTCAGGTTTTCTCCCACATTCCGAAAACATGCATGTTAGGTTAATTGGTGACTCTAAATTGTATGAACGTGAGTGTGAATACAATTTGTCCGCCCTGCGATTGACCAGTCCAGAGTGTAGTACCCTAATGAGGATAAGCAGCATAGAAAATGGACGAATATGAAATGTAATATAGTATCTGTGTCTTATTAGTAGCTTAGCAGTGTAGAAAGTGAATGTTAAGTGCATACGTGTTTGTTTGATTATTTTTCTTATGTCCGTTTATGTTGAGATGAGTCAGACGGTCCTAGGGGTGTCGACATAAACAATCTCCACTGCTTATGCAAATACGGTAAGCGACTTATGTCACAATTCTTGTTGTGAACGTTCTTGTTACGCTGAAGTCAGCCAGCTGGCAATATCTTCCTGTCTGACCATTCATGCTAAGTTATGATTAATAAGCCACCCCCCCCTCAACCTCTGCAGGACTATATTTTATTAAAAATGAATCAGCCCTGTGTGACTTTTATTAGGACTCCTGGATCAGGATGAGTAAGAGGTAAGACACATGCTGTACCTTTCTGGTTTCGACTGGTTCTCAACCACACATATGGTGCGGTCAGCATGGAGCTTTATGCGTATGTGTGTGTGTTTGTGTGTGCGTGTGTTGGACACAAGGAGAGCGTACAAAAATACAAGAGAGGCAATTTAAAGACAAATGTGACAGCGAACACGCCTCAATGGAGAACATGTCCATCTGTGCGCTTTTTGCCATAAGACAATGTGTTAAAAAGGAGCCGCTTGGATTGCCGACGCTTTATGTGTCACAAGTGATGACTCACAATCCACCCCCCCGAGCGTACACTCATGCGCTCACACCAGGCACGTACACAGGCGGCAAACATGCGAACGCGCACACACCTCGTCCTCGCTTCGTCCGCTGACCGTGAAGAATACGTGCAGGCAGCCTTACTCATGCATATTTACAGTTAGCACACACACACACACACACTCTCACCTACTCAGCAGGCACTCTTTAAAGGTTATTGTGTGTGAGTGTGTGTCTTTTTTTGTCTCCTGCTTCATGTGTTTAAAGGTCACTCCACTGACCACTTGACAATGCGGCGGGAGCACAGATTGCAGGATTGATATGGGGAATACTCTGCTATTAAGCTGAACAAACTGCCTGGAAGGTATTACACAAAACTAATAAATATAAACAAGCGTAGAAGCCAATTACACCCAATAGCTATCCGCCATGATAGTCAGACCTTCTAATGGCTCTTTCACGAAGAATTGGCAGGAGATTCTTGGTTTTTAGAGAAACTTTTTAGCAAAGCTTTCACCCTCTTCTTTTGGCAGTGTGACACTTACGAATATTTCTCTTCTTGCCTTGTTTTTCACCCACTCAGGCTGTTATGTGATCTGTGGCTATTGTTCCCAGGAAGAAAGATAGTTGTGTTTTATGCATTCAAAGGGAAAGGTCCGTGTCACCCCATCAGGGCTGGTGTCACCCGGTAGAAAGAAAGGCCCGTGAGGGCAGGCGGGTGCACCGCTGTCGCTTTGCAGATACAGCCCGTCGCTTCACATCATAGGAGCCAAGACGACTTGCTTTATCGTCAACGCTGCTTCCTCGCTTTCCTGCTCCATCATTCATACTTTTAGTGTTTTTCTCGCAGGCACACGCAAGCACACCCACCAGCAGGCACATGTGCTGTATATATTTTAAAGCACTCAGCCCGGCCCCTCAAAAAAACTCATTTCGGCTGCGCGGGCTCCTCTAAAAAGCCTTTTTACACAAGCTAACCTAAGCGAGGCTTCATCTGTACTATTTGACGACCTTCACGTCACAGTGTGCACAGACACTGCGTTCGATTTAAACCAAACAATAGTTTCAGTGCACCCAAAAGGTTTAGCTATGTGTAGCTAGCTATGCCAAAAAGAAAGAATGTCAAAATGCTGTAGGTACTCCATCCCGACATGCGTGATAGTAAAATGGCTTTGAAAAAAATATATTTTTATAAGTTATAATATTTTGAGAAACAACCCAAAACAAACTATGAAGTTCCACATTTTGGAAACCCCAAACTTTTCCCCACAGGTTGGGGAAAAGTTATTATATGATATATTATATTATGATAATGATGATTACATAAAGTCAAAATAGTCTGAGAAAAAAGGTTGTTATAACATGAGAATAAAGTCAAAATATTAATCTATTTAGAAGCATAAAGTTGACATTTTTTTTAAATAATGTAATTTTCTACGGTCGTAGTATTATGAAAAAAAAATGAAGGTGCAAAATTTGGAAATTTCAGTTGGGACGAAGTTGTCTTATGGTATAAGAATAAAGTCAAATATTATGGTATAATGTCATAACATTACAAGAAAAAAAATTAAAAGTTGAAATATTTTGGGGGAAAAAAACAAGAGAAATGGAAAAAATATGTGTAACTTGAGGAGAAACAGTAACAATAATAATAAAATGTTTTACCTATAACACAAAGGTGAGTGCAGGCTGTTTTTTCTTAAAAAAAAACAACCAAAAAAACAAACAAAAATATATATATAACTTATTGCTGATCTACATGGGTTGGTTTACAAAATGTAAAATGTCAAAGCGGCCCGTCCATCCTTTGATTTTTTACTATGCGGCCCTCAATAGAAAAGGTTTGGACACCTCTGTTATACACAAACAGAAGAGTTGTTTGGTAATTATGATGAAAATGTACGTTAATCCACGCCACTTCCAGCTTCAGTTAAAATGTGGACGGATTAAGATTTTTTAAAAAACCTACACTTTCAGGGTCGTCTGACTCAGAGTAGACTTGAGTAGCCCAGGCTTTCCACTGGAGGATTCACAGCAGACAACTCCTGCACTTGAATGCACTCAGCAATCAAAAAAGGAAAAAAACCCTTGTCAGAAACAGGCATCTGAATAGTGATGCCTCGCCGTGATTGCCAGTTAGAGGCGTCATTTGCGATGCATTCAAGATATTTCCATCTGCCTCTTTGTGAGGACTTCTTTCATTTAATAGCCAGTTCATGGGACACATGGCAGACCTGTCACAATGGGAGACAAGCCGTCATCAAGTTCTCTTGTCCAATCAAAGAGCAACGCGTGTGCCGAGTCGCAGTGGAACCTGGTCGTCATGTGGGCCAATCAGTGCATTCATCAGCGTCATGCAGGGCCAACCTACCTTCAGATTTTTCAATAGCACCCCTGGTTGGAGCTCCATGTTATTCACATGCATACTGGCACGTGAATGAGCAGCTTCACACACTCACGCGCGCGCGCACGCACACACACCCCCAGACACGTGCCCACACATACACCTGCAGCTTACCTGATGGAAATTTCAATTTAAAAGCACAAAGCGATGAGTGACTATGCAGTACATACACTCAAATCTGTCAATGCATAGGATGTCAAAACCATTTAGTACGCCATAAAGAAGAAAATCAGTGGGGTACCTCTGAGCTTTCCTACTTTTCCAGAGCGTGAAGTCCAAAAGGGGGGCAGAAGGAGGCAAAATGGGCATAAAAAAGGATATTGGCATTGTGAGTCCAACACTTTTCAAAAAGCATAGTGGTGGCACTTGTTTTTGGGCTGTGTTCAAAAAGCACTCAGCAAACAACTCGGGGGCGGTTGGAGGTATCTCAGAATTTCTTTCATACACTGTAGGAACATCTGTTCGAAGAAACATGCACTCTGCCAGTGTATGAGCACCGCGGGCACTTGCGTGAGCACCGGCGACGGCGCAGCGAGACGAGCTGGAAGCCGATGGAAAGCCGGAAAAAAGCGGGGATGAATGCGCATCCCGGGAGAGCTGCCACAGCCTCGTCATGTGAAGGAACCCACATATGCAAGCACGCGCGCACACTCAATGGGTGACTCTATTTAAGGCTGCAGATGAATGCAGTGGAACATGGCGGAAGATAAACGTCAAATGAAACCCTCCATGGACCTCAGCAATCAAACCCAGTCAAGCAATGCAAAGTTGTAGGCGCCTAAATGCCACTCCCACGTCACTTAATTAGGTATTTTCACTTTAATGAAGAGTTTCAGCATTTCATTTTCTCTTTTCTCTTTTTTTAATATACATGGCGATTGAAAAGTAACTGCCCATACGTACATGTTTATTCCTTAGCATTTAATGTATTATATATCATCAATATCATCCATCGCGGTTTTTGTATTCTCAGGGCAACAGCTTCAGGTTATCTTACAAGACCTTTTGCCTCTCATCCGAGCAGGCTTCATCAATTCATGGTGAAAGTCCCAAGCATTTTTTCTCCAAAGTAGAGGCACGCTCCACTGACTGAGCAAAAAGACAGTCGTTAAGCTACAGAGGAGTGAGGCCTCTGCCTGCCAACTAAGGTCATTTAGCAAACCAAAAGGTGCATATTGGACAGAAAAGACAGATGGTTTGAAAGAGTAGTCTAGGTTAAAATGCCATGTCTGAACAGAGGGGAAAGTCTGCGACACCACCTATCACCCACATACAATGCTGTCCTTTCACTTCCTAAAAGATTTGATCATTTTGCCTCCAACAAATAAACACGACACTTTAGGCTTTCAGGTGCGTCCATGACCATACTGACGAGGAGGCTTCCACCCAAATGACTGGCATCGGCAGGCAGAGGACTCACTCCACTGTAGCTTCACGACTGTCAATTTGAGAGTTTTGGACGGGACGTGCCTCTACCTTAGGGAATAATTGCTTTGGATCCCCTTCATGCTAGAGCTGTCCTATCTAGTCTTTGAGCATAAACTTTATACAAGAGCAAATTATTGCTGTCAATGAATCCTTTTGTAAGTATTTAATAATAGGGAGTTACTTTTCAATCACTCTGTACAAGTGAACCTTGTTGTGTCACAGTGCTACCTAATTAAGTGGCTAGTGAGTTAATATCCAGCAAAAGTTGCTCTCAGGCTCATCTCTCACTCCTCCGGAATCATCTTAAAAGCCACATTTCACATTTATTAGTTCCACACCAAATGCTGAAGTCATCCATTTCAGGTTAAATTAAAACTCCATAATTTCCATGGGGCCGTTTAAAACCATGAAACCTCAATTACAAGAAAGAACTGACCTTGGTTCAGTGCCTAGAGAGACAACTTCCTCCCGCGCCACATGGTGGTGAAAATGAAGGGGGTGGGGAGCAATGAGGGGAGATGTGTGTGTGTGCGTGTGTGTGTGCACAGGGGGAGGAAGTGAGGGGTTGATGGTATAGCAGAATATAACAAGAAGTAAGGTAAGAAGAGGCCATACCTTGGTCGCCAATCATCAGGTGTGCCAGACCTTAAAGGAAGACAAGAGCACAGTCAGCACAGCAAAGGATCATGGGGCGTGAAGTCTTGTTTGCATGTGCAATACAGTATGTGTCTTGTGTGTCTGTGCCTAAAATTATTCTTCAAAAGAGGAGAAAACCCGCGTCGCAGGCACTTACTCATCCCTGGGCAGCCACAAAGGAGGCGCGCGACAGAGAGAGCCAACTTGTCAACAGTACAGTGCTTCGTATGTGTCTCTATGTAACCTGGAGGCAGGAGCCATTGGTGTAGATGGCGTTGCACTTACCAGTCAAGTCTGCAGCCAACCCTGCATTGCCACACAATACATTTACCAAAGCCGGGAAGCAGACCTCAAAAAAGATGGCGTGGTATAAGAAATGGCTGCGAGAGTGCAGAGTGCTAGGAAATCAGTGCGGATTATTCTAATCTAATATCATGGAGGAGAGGGAATGAAGAACTCAGAAAAGAAGTGAATATGTAGTGGCAAGCGAGATAAAGATAGCATTGATACCGTATTTCCTCATATAGTGACTGGGGGCCTCTGTTAAAAGATAAATATTTACAACTAGTGGGAGGTCTTCTCATTTGTATGATGGCATTTTCACATGAAACACTAAAACACTGGTTTATGTCATACCAGTCAAAGGTTTAGAGACACTGTTGACTGTATATTTCCATCACTATCTTAGCATTTTTATGGACACTTCTTAGTCGTGTTTGTCCTGCATGGGAAAAAAAATGCAGCCTAAAAGTTGTCCGCTTTAAACGTTAGCTATACAGATGCCATGTCTGCTCTGCAGCAAGGACGTCTATCACAATACGATCCTCCTCCACAGTAAATAACCCCAGCCAGTCTGTTATTTTCTTAACGTATAGTTTATTTATTCAAGTGGATGACGCACCCAGCCCACTATTTGAGGAAGTAGGGTAGGAAACAGGTAGCTAGGCAATTAGAGGGTGCAGGGCCACCTACCTGGTATGTAGGCGAGCTCTGGGTGGGTGTCACGGCCAGGCGAGGAAAGAAAGAGACAGACATTCATTAACATGCATGCTAAGCCCTTTGGGTTACCATGGCTACTTACTGTACATGCACACTGGTCCAGGCTTACCGCGGCAACGTGCATGCAAAGGTCCACACAGACGCCACACTGGTTACCGTTTGCAAAGGTAGTCACTTTTGTTCATACAAGCTAACACACACAGCTGCATTAAAAGCGTAATGTCTCTCTACCTAAATGTACACACACACGCACACACGCACTTGCTTTGCAGTAGATGAAGGGGGTGTGGGCGTTATATACATTCCTACCTGCATGTTAAGATTCGGAGCCAGTTACCCCCAAAACTTACCTTGAGGCCACTTCTGCTTCCCAGAGCCCACCCCAACAGTTAGCATGCAACACGCACACACACACACGCAGGCGTGCGCAAACCCAGGCGCGCACACGCACACATTTACACTGACAAATGATGATGTAATAATAATGATGTGACATGGCAGGAAGGGATGGAGTCGCAGTGCAGGAAAGAGGGCATGCATGGTTCAACACTGAAACAGCTTGTAATTTTGTATGTGCACAATCACGTGTGTGTGTGTGTCTTTAAGTGTGTGTGAACTTCCTTGCCTGTGCCCTTGTGCTATTAGCATAGCAGGAACATGTGGGGTAATTAGCATGCTAACTGTGATTCGGCCTCAAGGATGAGCCGAGCCAGGCTGGGCCTAACAAGCCGGGTTCACTCTGACTTCACTAGTGGGCACAATGACTCGATCAGCAATCAGGGCAACGCGGCGCCTTGCACAGACTACATACTGAAATGTATATGACATGATTAGAAATAAAGTAAAAAACTTCCGCACATCAAAGAAGGTCAACCAGGAGCTTGAAAGGTGCTTGTTTTATCCAATCTGTTCCTGTTCCAACGCAACAAATGCCACAGATGCTAATTGATTAATCAGTTAGTCCATCATATGGAATGCTGTAAAATAATCACGTCCCAAAGCAACCGATCCAATAATTGCAGTACTACAGGCTGCATCCATAGGAGGTGAGATTTGGAAAAGGAGAACAACATGGCATCCATGCAGACCTAGTTACTCTGCTTGAAACAACAGAAGCTTCTCATTCAGAGAAATTCTCGTATGCCTCAAAAACCTTCGGTTCAATTTTACATTTAATTGATTATGTAATCCGGGCGTGTCCAAACTTTTTCAGATGTAAAACTATATTTGTTGTTTTGTTTTTGTTTCACAATAATACGACATTAAAGAATAACGTCTTTTTTTCTTTTATCTCTTACCATTGTCATTTTATTCTTGTAAAATTACATCTGATTTTTTAATTTGTGCAGATTTCTTACAGTTTTCTAGGGCCCTATGTTTTCCTCGCTAACGAAATTTACTGTTAAACGTGGAATCTCGCAGAACTTGGCATCATGAGAATGAAATGCTGTCATCGTGAGAAAGAACGTTTGTGTGTGGAATTATATACCCGGCAGATGACTAAATTGTGGCGGAATTTCATTACAAACACAAACCGCCTGCTCCAATGTTGAGATGACGATAAACACCGGCGAAAGTTGGACTCTTAGCTTCGCTTCCACTAGTTTCCTTCCATTCCTGTTCCCTGGCGGAAGATAGCATAACTCCGGCTGGATGACTATATTTTCACTGTCGTGTTTTACAATGCCTGATGACGACGTGCAGGTTCTAAATGAAAAAAAGTCAAGAAACACGTTTTTTTTTTTTTGCACCTAGCTTGTTAGCTGTAAACAGGCTTTCGCACGCAAAGTGGCCAAACCTGCCTGTCAAAGCCTGATCCCGTCAGATCTCAGAAGCTAAGCAGGGCAGGGCCTGGTCAGTACTTGGATGGGAGACCTCAGAGGAACACCAGGTGCCACAGTGGGAGGAAATAAAAATTATCCTTGTGCCATTACGCAAGACACTTCACCCACATTGCCTAGTATGAAAGTGGTGTGTGTGTGTGGTGGTCGGAGGGTTTAATGGGGCACACTGGCAGCCTCGCTTTCCGTCAGTCTGCCCCAGAGCAGCTGTGGCTACATAGTGGCTTACCATCACCAAGTGTGGTGTAAATGAACAATGATGAGAGGCTTTGATAAAGCGCACAAAAAGTGTAATTCATTACAAACAACATGCTCCCGGCCTTCAAAATAAGGGCGCTGTTTGATACATGTCTAACTGTAACTGTAAACAAAATAAGCGTGTTATATAAATACATACAACATATGCAGTTGGAATCGCATGAGTGACTACATCTTTCTTAATCACAAGCACTGGCATTACAATTTGTTGAAAATGTTGTAGCAACAAACCAAGCACTTAAAATGGCCCTTCTTATAACAATGACAATATAAAATTGATAAAACAATATTGCATTTAACGTAGCTGCAAAAATAACCATTTATACATAAAGAACCTTCAACCTTTTGGGTCAATATGGCCAGATATTGTACTTCATTTATTTCTGTCCCAGTCTTAATGGAAAAAGTCTCAACTTAATCACTTCACACTTCAGAAAGAAAGCCATTGTCCTGCCAGTACCGAATGAGCCAAAAAAACCAACAACTTTTATCCAACAGGCTTTTTTCTATGTCTGGCATCTGGCACATGAATACGCAAATAGAGCCACTAAGTTCTTGACTTAAGCTACTCTACAAGTACGGTAGAAGTAATAACAATTGAAATCAGAGAGGCTGTATGGAGGGCCGAAGGCTGATCATTTAGCCATTTCCTATTAAATGTCAGATGAAAAGGTGGGTATTGAGGGAACGAGTTAGCTAGAGCACAACACAACACCATAAAATCATCTCATTAGAGATCATCAGGTATGCTGTGGGAAAATTTCCCTTATTTGGTCTGAAATATATTATGTACAACAAATAATGTATCTTTATTCATCTATCTATGCAAGCATGCAGAACAATTAAAGATGTCGGAAGGTTAATTCAGTATACAGTGGTACATCGGTTATTTATTTGTTTCAAAATGTTGAAAATGTTAAAAAATGTTAAAAAAAAAAAAGTAAAATGTAAAAATAAAAAAAAGAAATGATGAAATAACATAAATCCAGTTATCTGTTAAATTAGAAACAAAAAAGACATTTTATAAAGGATAATTACATGAAGAAAACCACATAAATAATTCTAAATAATAAGGATGTCCCAATACAATTTTTTTCACTTTCAATCTGATATTCATATAGCAGCCTTGAATATCGGCCAATACCAGTATTGACCCAATATCAACACGAATTATACATACTTGTATTATTTAATTTGTAACGTAGTACATTAGAAAAGCACTAGTCATACATACATTTCTGACTTATTTGGTAATCAATGGAGTTTCTGAGTTTTGGAGTTTCCTGTATGATGCTGAGTCTTATGCGCAATTAAATTGGTAGTATTAAACTTCCCCAGGTCTGTTCAACCATGGAAAACATGTGCATGAAAAGTATTGCACTTAGCTGCAACATCTTTTTCCTGCTTCTTGGGATTTTGTTGTCGTTTAGCTATGACCGGTCACTGTTGGATAGACTCAGGATATATCCACACAAAGACAAAACGCTCATCATTTCCGAAACGTTTTCTGTAAAGATGGAGCCAGTTCAGAAACTATGTGCGTCCATATGAATGTACTGAAAGCGATGTAATACATATGCTAAACCTGTTAGTGGCGCTGTGACATTCTGAAAGCGGAAACACGTGACAAAACGGCAACCGAACACTGGGCATGCACAGTTGCGCAGATGGCCTGTAAACAGAAAACTTGGCAGCAAGTACGAGTGGCCGCCGATGAAGTGGAACTGTTGCTTCGGGTCACACTGGATAATAAAACCAGAATAAAGTGATGTCCTGTGATGTGCATTTGTTGTTCTTCTCAAAAATTAACGAAGAAGCAGATTTTGTTTGCAATAGGCTCACTAGCCTCAAAACAACAATGTACTGCGCAATTGTTGTTTCCGTGTTTGCGGTTTTAGCGCATGTGTGTTTGTAAAGCGCATGTGTGTTTGTAAAGGAGTGGGACTGTGATGCTAGCGTTTCCATAGAAGCTGGGTGGAAGTTTTAAATACAAAGCCGCAAAAACGGTGTCTTCAAATCTTTCCATTTTGGGACCCGGTTTCAAAAGTGTTCGTTTACAGACCCCAAAAAAGCCGGCTTCGTGTGGATGATACGCCGTTTTGTATTTATGCGTTTAGACCTCGGATCGTCTTCGTGTGGATGGGGCTTCAGTGGGGCTGAGTCTGGAATCGACTGCTTGTATCGGAGTCCCAAAATCAGTGATTTGCGATGTAGACCGATATAATTAAATATTGTTTTGGATATTCTATCGAATGGGCCCATCCCTAATAAATGAAAAGGATGATGGAACGTATTGTTGTGAGATTGAATTTAATAGTGTTTTTCACCTTCTTTATTAGACTGCTGGCATTCATTACATTCTTTGGCCCCATGACAGGTTATTTATAGGGCCCTATGATTTTAGCGTAAATGAAATCACGGACGGAATTGCGAAATTGGCCAACAAAAATGAAATTTACTGTTAAACGCGGAATCTCGTGGAAATTGGCATCATTTGAATGAAATGTTAGAATCGTGAGAAGGAACGTTTGTGTGTGGAATTATATACCAGGCGGACGATTAAATTGTGCCGGAATCTCATTACAAACACTAAACAGCCAGCTCCAATGTTGAAAGGTTAGCCAGGCTACATCTATATCTAACTTACTGGGCTAAATTGTCCATTGATGCATTGGAAACAAACTTGAAACGGAATTTGGGAAAAAATAAAACGAAATTTGGAAAAAAAAACAACAAAGAAATTTGGAAAAAAAATAAAATAGATTTCAAAGGACCCTATATATAGCAGTTGCCAAAAAGTAGGCTGCTTTGTTCGGGCACTCTATTTTGCGGAAGGATAATGTACAGAGCAAACAACAACCAAAGCAAATTCTTTTGCGAAAATTTACAACAAATCTGAAAAGTAGGAAAACTGTGGTTTAATGGTTTATACTTTTTGAGACATTTTTTGGTGACATGTTTTGACATTGTAAAAATAAATAGAAGCAGTGGTTCAACAAAGGTTGAGAAACACTGATATAGACATTTTTAGTAGTTAGTTAGTTGTTTGCAGAGATTTCATTTTATTTTGCAAGCCCTGTATTGTGTAAATATTTGGACTTGTAAAGCCCTGATCACTTTGACTCCCTCCCTGCAGACAGAATTACTATGTGTCAGGCTTTCAAAAATAAAATTTGCATTTTCACTTAGCTTAATAACAGATGCCTTTTGGATTTACACTGGCAAGGTTGACATGATTGGCTAAAATTTCCAGAAACTATGCTGGCTGGAACATGCTGATCTGACTTTAATAGGGGAAAGTGGCACAAACAGAATATTTCCATGAAAGCTGTTGTAAACATGAGTTGGAGAGCCAAGGTGTCAAGGAAGTAACCAGCACTGAGCGAACACAGTGGATCTATATGGTGTATTAAATGTGCTGCACAATACAATGCAGTGGGCCAAACAATAATGCACTGGATTAATATGGCTCATAAAGCCATTCTTGTAGAAAACTACAAAGCATGACAAGCAAAGAAATTCATGTCTTTTTCTCCCTTTTGCCAAAAGGACGTCCAAACCGGGATCATTTTACAAGACGACTACTATAAAACTGCTCCCGCTGAGGCTATCACTTCCTCGGGCCACAAGTGACAATGGCAATTGAAAAGCAAATCCATCTGTATGCAAATAAAAGGTGCCGTTAAAAGTAGCCATTGTACGGTATATACGAGCCTCGCTGTAAAATCTCTGTTTAAATGTGTTGAGCTGCAGCTAAGAACGTCGCAGGTGCTGTGACTAATGGCGGAGCTGGTGGAGCCTGCAGGCCGTGTTAATGCATTTCCCTGTGTGTTTGCATGTTTGTCTGCATGCACACATCTAGGTGTTTGTGTGTGTGCGTGCGCGTGTGAGTGTGCATCTGCATGAGTGAGTGTCCTCCCGGATTCTAGATCACATGTAATTCTCCAGCTTCTGCAGGGCCATTGATCAAATTGATCAAAGCGTTGCCTCTCTCTCTTGCTGAGCCACCGCACAAACAACACAGCAGTACATTCACACGACAGATTCATGACAGCTATTGGTTGACTCGGATATTAAATCAATCAATCATTTCATCATATCTGTCAAAAAACACAATTAACTATTATTTCAGTACCTTCAAATCAAATTCCACCAACTACTATGCTAGCTTTATAGACGCTGGGCCTCAATGAGTTGCCAAGATCATTTAAGTACATAAACGCCACACCGTAAAACACCGTTACAATTATTTTCTGCCATGCCTCCCGGCAGCAATCATTTTTTTGCGTATCGTCCCCTCTGCACCCCACAGGGTGCTTTGACAAGCGCTGCTTAAATTACATTGGCTGTGACCAATCACCATCTTTACCACAACTCAGACCACCATCAGAGCAAACATGGTCTCTGCAAAGCTGGCGTTTAAAGAGAAAATCAACAATCCGGAGCGAAAACTGCCAAACATTTTACGAGAATTAGAGTGAATTTATTCCATACAGGCAAAAAAACACATCAAATCGATATTTTTTGGTTTTATTTGTGGGAGCAAAAATATAAAAAATTGATTTCGTATATTTATTTACATACTTAAAACCTATATTTAAACAGTATATGTATATATTTACTGGTGGTACTGTTTACTTTCCGCTTTTCCCCTGTCAGGGGTCGCCACAGCGAGCCAATCGCATGAATGGATTTGGCTTAGTTTTTACGCTCTTCCTGACGCAACACTGGCAGGGAATCCAGTTCATGCCCGCCATTATGAAAAGGAAACGTGTGTACAATTACACCACTAGGATCATAATATCTAGATATTAAAATGTAAAGAGACAAATAAAGGCCTCTTATTTGATGAACACCTTACCACTAATAGTATTCTGAAGTGGATTAAGCCTCTACATGAGAAAATATGTTGATATTTGATAGCATCTTGATTATCATGAGAAAAAAAGTGCATCGAGGGCATTCTTTTAAAATGCTTGTTATAGATAACATCAATACTGTCTATGACACTGGTAATGAGGAGTTTCTGCCATGTTTTCTTGGCTCAGGTCAATGCAAATAAACCAAAAGTAACACACAGTTGTTGCTGCAACAGCAGCCATGCTGGCTACTGAAACAGACTCCTACAATATCTAGTATGTACACATACAATAGCCAATGTTTATTTTTGACAACAGTAATTCATCAGTATAGCAGGAAGAAAATTGCAAATTATTCACAAGGAATACAAAAAAAATGATGTGAGGTCATTCTGTATTTCTGGATTTTGTTTAGGTTTTTTCTGCTAATTGACTTGATATCTAGCATCAGTGGGCATCATCATCTAATTGGAAAATACAAATAACAAAAGGTCTAAAAATAGCTTCAGCAGTAGGAGTTGGTTAGGGGGTGTTAGAGCGAAGAAATTAGGTGGGGGGGCTACATCACAAGACAGGAAGGCACAAGGATAGAGACATGCTCCTGGCAGGTGGTCTCCCTATTAGTGCTGTCTCTATGGTAACACTGGACATCACAGCGTGTGCTAAACGCTTGGGGTAAGTTGGGAGCTGGAGCGGCCTGGGGTTCAGACGGAACACCGGCCATGGGGGGGGTATGAAGTCATCTGGGTGACAAACGGCAGTCATGCAGCAAGGCCACGCTGACATCTTTTGGCAAGCGTGCTTGTGTCAATAACAAAATCGATGGCGGGAGGCGAGGCTGAGGCTTGGAGGTGTCTTTTTGTTAGAAAATGCAGTCATTAAGAGAGGTTATTGACTAAGAATGCAGATTTTGTTTGCAAGTCCACTAAATCAAATCCAATGACACACATACCACTGCAAACTATTTGCAGGAGCGGCTATAAAATAGGATGCACTTTGTGATGGCAGTTGTAATAACCTAAGGCTTATTGGACAGTATTAAATGAGGGAGCACTATAAAACATCCAATGAACAACACAACATTTACCTGCAAAGGTTATGTTGGCAATTGCTAGCTTGTTATTTGTGAATGATTGAGATGGAGACCATTACATGTTGGTGGAAATCCAGATGAAGCTGCAGGTTGGTCTATTCACGGGTCAAGGCCTTGCCCCCACAGACTTCTAGTTTTACTGGCTTCCTATGGAATTTCGTGACACAGGTGACGGGGCAAAAACCACGCACAGAGCGCCTTAAAACCCAGCAAACTGCTCAAAGTATTGGCAGGCAATGGATTGCACACACTTGCTTTGAACTCTATGTATGGTGGCAGTGAAGGCCAATCAATAGGAATCCATTAGGGCAGGCAGCCAGGTGACGAGCATGTAACCAACACTGATTCCCAGCCTCTTAACCTAGTTCCGATTAAAGTCCACATCCGCACATCCATACTGGATCTATACTGTATGGTCATTGATTTTAGCCATGGAGAACACGCTTTAGAAATTGTCTAAAATACTCTTCAAGTTCCTCCGCCTGGCTGCCCTTGTTAGAGGGAGGGATGTGCTACATACTAAATAATTGTCAGGCACAGGAAATCAATTTGCGACACGATTAGAATGCGCATCTTGTTGTGTTTATAAAGGCCGCTGGTCCATAGACACCAAGTGAATGCTGGAGTGATGGTTGGATTTCAGACCGGGCAAGTGTCTGTGTGGGTGTGTGGGGTGTAAAAGATGAGATGCATGTAAAGGGGTCAGCGGGGTTCTTGGGCCTTACCTTCACTGCAGTCGTTGCCTTGGTAACCGGTGTTGGAGCAGTCGCAGACGGCCCGGTCGTTGACCAAGCTGCACACCCCTCCATTCTGGCACTGGTGGTCCGGCCCGCAACCGGCTGTTACTGTGACGCCATCGGAGCTGTCCAGCGCCACCAGCGAGCCGTTGATGCTCACCGCCATGATCCAACCTCGAAAGGCAGGGTTTTCCCGCACTGAAGGTAAGGTGAGGCGCAGGGGCGACGAGTGGAGCTCCGGCGTCACTCCGCCCATGTAGGTGTGGCTGAACACCGTCATGTCTCTCCTCTTACTCTTCACCTCCGCCCATCCCTCCAGCCGCCCGTCCACCTCCAGCGAGGTGTTTTTCCAGTCGCGCTTGACACGCACAGCGTGCCAGCGCCCATCGCTCACCGCCACGCCCGACTGCAGTTCAGCCGGCTCGGCGCAGAAAATGGAGAAGCGCAGCCGCAGGTGGCCGCGCAGGAGCAGCAGCTCCAGGAAGTCGCAGAAGCCCTCATCGTCCAGGTAGAGCAGCAGGCCCTCCTGGCTGTGAGTCCGCAGGCTGAAGCTTAGCACGCTCTCGCAGCAGGCGTTCCACACAGGGAAGCGACCCCACTGGCTGGACACACCGCCAAACTCCAGGACCTCACCTTGGGCCTGGCCCCCTACACTGCACAGGCACAGACCCAGGAAGAGTAGAGGGGCCGCCACCCAGACACACATTGCCATCACACTCATGCACACGCTCGCCGCTCACACTCACACTGCTGGAAAAGGGGGGGTAGAGGCTAGAGCTGGGAAGCTTGCTCTAGCCTCGCGCTCATTGTGAGGGCACTTTGGAGGGAAGGTGTCTCAGGTGAACCACGCTTTCCTAACTAGGTGAGGCTCTAAACTCCTCTCGCCCTTTCAGCACAATCCTTTTTTCATCTTCTGTCTCCGACGTCTTTTCGTCCTCTCAGTTGTTCATTCCTACAACGTGACACACCAGGCGAGTGCATCTGTCGTTGCGTTACATGTGTGCCCAAACGGACATCAACTCCATCTTTGTGGCCCAGATAGGGTCTTCTCCCCCGTGCAGGAAAACTCCCCACGGAGCTTACTGTGTGAGCATAGCTCTCACACTGCTAATAGAGAGAAATGACATCGTCAATGCAGGGTTCTCTCCCTTCCCCTCCTCCCTGTCTTACTTAGTGGGGGCAAGACTTGAAATATGGTGTGTGTGTGTGTGTCTCTGTGCCTTGTCATCACTCTCCAGCCACCTACGGAGAGAGAATAAAGACGAGATGGCATTCAAGGGTATGCAATGAAGACTAACATTAGCCTCAGATTGTCTTTGACACGCAGACATCGCCACAAGCCCACACTCTACATAAATGACTTTTTTTAAACAACGTTTTCTGCTGCTCCAATCAATCTAGGATTCTATGGTTTTTATCACAATGAGCAGCGGTAGCATTGCGGCGGATGAGTCAAACCTCAGCGAATTAACCATCCTTTCCTTATCACGAACGCCTTCACACGGCATACAACGTGTCCACGTAATGAGAGCGAGCATCTTGGTTATTGATAAAACAGGGTGAATGACTGCGGTTGAAATATTGATTGTCGATTTGCGGCCATTTTTTTCGACCCCCCCCCCCCCTACCGCCTCTCCATTCTTTACTCCTCACCTAGCTGACCGTTAATTGCGCTCACTTCACCGTTACCGTAACAGTCAGAAACACGAGCGATTGAAGATGACGGCAATTTGTCCGCAAATTGTCGACATTTACAGGAAAACATTTGGACCTACCTCACGAGCATCTTGTGTTGCCGCGGCGGCTCGAGACTCGTCGGTCCCTCCTCCCCCTTCCTTCCCGCCGGAGGTGAGTTCAAAGAGCCGGCTTTGATACGACCGAGAGCAGCCTGGTGGTCGGGTCGGTAGCTCGGTGGGGAACACGGCCCGCAAAACAGAACGATCCGGGATCAGCCACGAGGTGTTCTCTCACGGGAGGAGGCGGAAAAAGGTGCAGTCGGATGTTCTCCTCCCCGAGACTCCGCGAGAGGGCTCGTCACGTGACCGGCAGGCGAGTGAGCGCGTGCGAGAGAAAGGTAGAGTCGGATCGATTCAAATATCGACAGTGCCAATACTGGTGTGCGATATTTTTCAGTTTCGTTTCTCGGTTTAATTTCACAAATCGGTTTGTTTTCATGTGACAGGGTTGACATGATTTTATTTATAAATTGTTATATAAACGTTTATAAACTTGGAATTGGTGTATTTTGGGAGGCCAACATATTGAAACATGATTGAGTATTTTTGACTTAATTTGGCTGAAACAGCGGCATGTAAATAAACGGACATTTTCTAAATATTTCGTTGACTGCTGTACTAACATTTTGTTACATTCTTCACGAAAAAGTTAGTTAGTGAAAAAAATATGCTTGCATAAAATGTTTGCATTTTGTTTTGTTGTAATTGTAATGATCAATTAAAGGCAAAAGTCATGCAATGATCTTGAATTATTTTTTTTAGGTACAATGTATCGATTTCGGCAATACTGGTTGTATGTCGGATGGGTCGATATCCAAATTTGCAGTATCACCTATCCCCAGTAGAGAAATGCGGAGAGAGAAAGAGAGAGAGAGAGCGAGAGAGAGAGAGAGAGAGAGAGCCCGCGCGTGCAATAGAGAGAGACAGAGAGAAAGGGGGGTGGGGGGGGGCGTTGCTGCTGCAAGTCACCAAGAAAGAGGAGCAAATTAGCTCGGCGAGCATAGCAATGAAGACCAAAAGGCACACATCAGACATGCACACCAACATCACAGCATTGAAAACTTAAACGAGATGATACCTCAATCAGTCTAAAAAATGCACATTTCAATGCACGTCAGGGTGGCTTTGTGATTTTCCAGCTAAAAAAATGCTGTAGTTTGCATGCCAGGCCACTAGTTGGCAATGCCAATTTATCCAAAAAACACCCTCCACAGTCTTCATAGGTGTATTTACAAATACACCCCCTGGCCAAAAAAAGTCACCACCTGGATTGCACCAAGCAAATAGGTAGGAGGTTGCTGCAGGTGGTCAGGTCTAGGTTCAGCAACACTATGTGCTCAAAGAATGAGTTCAGATGACCAGCTGAATTTACTGAACGAGCGGCTTATTCCATCAATGGATTTTTTTTCTTCCCTGATGGCACAGGCATATTCCAAGATGACAATGCCAGGATCCATCAAGCTCAAATTGTGAAAGAGTGGTTCAGGGAGCATGAGATCATTTTCACACATGGAGTCCAGACCTTAACCCCATTGACAATCTTTGGGATATGCCGGAGAAGGCTTTGCGCAGCAGTCAGACTCTACCATCATCAGTGCAAGACCTTTTTTGGGCGTAGCAAAGGGTACATTGTGTTGTTCCAGGCTGCTGTTTAGTGTGTGGGCTAGAGAGAATACTGGTGCTCACCATGCTGGTTACATCGAGCATTTGGATTCAAATGCGTAGAGTAAGAAAACTACCAAGTGCAACGTCCACTTGAAGGACTGAGTGCTCTGTTTTGACATGCAAAACAAATGGCCAACTGAATTACAGCCATCCTGATGTCAAATTATTCAGACGCTGCTACAATACTTTTAGGGAAGGACTAATCATTTGAGATGGTTAGAGATCAATTAGTGGTATGATTTAGAACATGTGACCTTTTTTTTTTAACAAACTCTCTTCAACACAATGTTAATTTATTGACAGTAACAACCAGTGGTTAGAGTGGCACTTCCCGCCCGTGCAGGCTCCCGGCACCATAATAGCGGAGTCCGGGCACAGCAAGGGGAATCTACCGTCGTAACTACGGAGCCAAAATATCCAACGTGAAACTTCACCACGGTACCCTGTCAACATGTCTGCATCGGGGTGTTCTTCATCTGGGTAAAAAATAGAATAGCATAGAAAAGTTTATTTATTTCCGTAATTCATTTCAAAAGGTAAAACTTTCATAGTTTATAGATTTAAGGCCTACAATTTAAACAATGTCAAGTATTTGTTTATTTTCACATAATTTGGCTTTCCACAGAAAATCTAGAGCAAAGGTCAAATGTGGCAGGAGAAGCTACACCAGCAAAAGCTTCAGCAAAGCACCAGCTTCAGCGGATTGTGAAACAGAGAAGCTTCAAGAACCTGGCAGAGATGGAGAAATAGGGGAATGTCACAGCTTCAAAAACCACCACATTCAGAAGCATCCGGGACATTGGCTACAAGTCGGAATCCTCAGGTCAAGCCACTTTTGAGCCTAGGCCAGTGTAGAAAGTGTCCCAAGGAGAAGAAGGATTGGACTGTAGGCCAAGAGTCGAAGGTATTCATCCAAGAATCAAGGTCCAACAGGGCTTGGATGAAGACGGGTGAGGAACAGAACCCAAGTTGCTTGAGGTTCGGTGTGAAATATCCCCAGACGGCGATGATTTGATGTTCGCTTCAAGTGTTGGTAAACTTTGCTTTCTTAAATCCAAAGTCACGGCAACAGTCTGCCAGAATGTTTTAAAGGACTTCATGAGTCCTTGTGCTAAGGATCTGTATGGAGATGCAGATTTCATCTTTCAGCAGGTCCTGCCACCTTTTTCTGCAAAAATGGAGAGGTAAATGGTCATTTCTTCACAGCAATCACATTTTGTGAATTCCTGCTTTTGTGGGTTTTATGAGCTGATAGTAAACGCATAAAATATTTGACATTGTTTAGATTGTGGGCCCTGATTCTATAATGTATATAAGTTTTACTTTTTGAATGGAATTATGGAAATACACTTTGGAAAGCGCACGGTGGCTGAGTGGTTAGCACATTGGCCACACAGTCAGGAGATCTGGNTTGGCAACTCTAAATTGTCCAAAGGTATGAATGTGAGTGTGACTGGTTGTTTCTCTATATGTGCCCTGCGATTGACTGGCGACCAGTCCAGGGTGTACCCCGCCTCTCGCCCAAAAGTCTGCTGGGATAGGCTCCAGCATCCCCGTGACCCTAATGAGGATAAGCGGTATAGAAAATGAATGAATAAATGAAACTTTGGAAAGGCTCTGTATACACCTTATGTAATTAAAACTCGTTGGGTTTATTCATATTATATCAATCTCAGTTGTTTCATTTATCTTAGAGCAAAGAATATTTGTCACATTAAGTTTATTACCCTGTATAAATTAAAATTAAGTATTCCAAATATTTAGGATAAGTAGGACGATAATATTTTTTGAGAGCATATTTACAAATTACGAATCTCCGTTGGGCATCTCTGTGTGGAGTTTGCATGTTCTCCCCGTGCGTGTGTGGGTTTTCTCCGGGTACTCCGCTTTCCTCCCCCATCCCAAAAACATGCATGTTAGCGTCATTGGCCGCTCTAAATTGTCCATCGGTATGAATGTGAGTGTGAATGCTTGTTTGTCATCCCTGGGATTGACTGGCGACCAGTCTAGGGTGTACCCCACCTCCCGCCCGAAGTCAGCTGGGATAGGCTCCAGCATACCCGCGACCCTAATAAGGATAAGCGGTAAAGAAAATGGATGGATGAATATTCACAGCTGGGAGACTTTATAGATTGATTAACAGTGTCTACGCGACCACACAGCGGGGTCGTGAAACGCATATGAACCATATTTAAGACCGCAGTGAGCGTAGCCATTAGAATCCGTGCACAGGCAAGATGTTGTGCAAATGTAATCTTATGTACGGCGGGAGTGTGTGTGTGTGTGTGTGGGGGGGTTACTACGGTAACAATCTCAGCATCAGCAGCCACTACACTGACTACCACAGAAATACTACAAGTCTCTCTCTCCCCTCCCAATCTTCAGGCCAAGCTGACCTTTTGGAGCAAAAAGACCTTGTCAGATAGTAATGTTCCTCCATTTTTCCCAAGAGCAATATTAAAAAACACTTGGTGGAAGCACGAGAAAGAAAAATGGTCCATAAGTCAAATATTCCGTAATACCTGTTTGTACCAACCTGTTGGTAGATAGCAATAGTACACAGATGGGGAACAAGAAAGGTTAAGACTATATCGATTTCTGTTATTGGTATATTTTTATTGCTACATGGCAAACAAGTTACCAGTAGGTGCAGTAGATGCTCAGAAAACCAACTAGACCCAGCATTCTTGATATCCACGCTGCTAAGGCTATGCAACTGGGCAATTAGTTGAAGGGGGGTGTTAACAGTTCTGTGAAAAAAACAGGTGTAATTCAGGTGGCCCTTATTTGAGGATGAAACCAGCACTTGTTGAACATGCATTTCTCTTTGAAAGCCTGAGGAAAATGGGTCGTTTCAAGATATTGTTCTGAAGAACAGCGTACTTTGATTGAAAATTTGATTGGACAGGGGAAAACTCTGTGCAAGAAGGCAAAGAACTGTGCAAGGCAAATAAATTTGCCTGATCAGCTAAAATTGTCTCCCGTGCCTTAAAATGAAGAACAAAAACCGAGACACGTGGCAGAAAACGGAAAACAACTATCAAAACGGATCAAAGAATAACCAGAATGAAAAAGGCTCAGCCAATGATCAGCTCCAGGATGTTTAAAGATAGTCTGGAGTTACCTGTAAGTACTGTGACACTTAGAAGACATCTGTATGAAGTTAATCTATTAACAAGAATCCCCCGCAAAGTCCCTCTGTTTAAAAAGGACTGTGCAGAAAAGTTCCCTGGTGATCCCTGCTATGCAATAAATAGGCCCAAAACCATAGTCGGAGAAACATGCCCATATCAGGATGCTTCACTGTCTTCACTGTGTACTGTGGCTTGACATCAGAGTTTGGGGTCATCACACAAACTGTCTGCGGCCCTTGGACCCAAAAACAACAATTTTTCTGTCATCAGTCTACAAAATGTTCCTCCAGTTCTCTTTAGGCCAGTTGATGTGTTCTTTGGCAAATTGTAACCTCTTCTGCACGTGCGCTTTTTTAACAGAGGGACTTTGTGGGGGATTCTTGTAAATAGATTCGCTCCACACAGACGTCTTCCAACTGTCACAGTACTTACAGGTAACTCCAGACTGTCTTTGGTCATCCTGGAGCTGATCATTGTCAGTGCACTGTTCTTCCAAACAATGTCTTGAATGAGCCATTTTCCTCAGGCTTTGAAAGACAAATGCATGTTCAACAAGTGCTGGTGTAATCCTTAAATAGCCTGATTCACACCTGTTTTTTACACAAAATTGATTACTGATTGAATGCCACGCTGCTATTATTTTGAACACACCCCTTTCAACTAAATGCGCAATTGCACAGCCTGAAGAGCACGCATATCATGAATGCTGGGTCTTGATTGTTTACTGAGCATCTACTGCACCTGCTGGTAACTTGTTTGCCACGTAGCAATACAAATATAATAAAAATAGTGATTAATCTTGTTAGTCACATTGGACTGCTATTATTTTGAACACTACTGTATATATATATATATATATATATTGAAAATAATCAATACAGGGCCGCACGGTGGATGAGTGGGTAGCACATTGGCCTCACAGTCAGGAGGTTCACGGTTCGAATCTCCGTTGGGCATCTCTGTGTGTACTTTGCATGTTCTCCCCGTGTGTGTGTGGGTTTTCTCCGGGTGCTCCGGTTTCCTCCCACATTCCAAAAACATCCATGTTAGCTTCATTGGCCGCTCTAAATTGTCTTTTAGAGTGTGAATGTTTGTTTGTCTATATGTGCCCTGCGATTGACTGGCGACCAGTCCAGGGTGTACCCCGCGTCCTGCCCAAAGCCAGCTGGGATAGGCTCCAGCATACCCGCGACCCTAATGAGGATAAGCGGCATAGAAAATGAATGAATGAATGAATAATTAATACAGCAATACTGCACCAGTCTAAACACTCAATGGGGCTGCAAAGACTAAACTGGATTAAGAAAAATATACTTTGCGAAAAGCATTTTGGTGGGAGGATTGTAGCGAGATGAAAATGACTTCCTGGTGTCCACAGGGATGATATCCTAAAAATACACGTGAAACCATGGTAAAAGCCAACAAATGGACATCCTTTGTGGCCTCATCAAAAGAAGATGAAATCTGGGCCTGAGCGCAAGCTTGCAGCAGAAGAAGAAGCACCAGAAAAGAGAGCAGAAAACCTGGCATGCGTCAGAGCGTGTTATCGGATTTGAACGAGCGGTCGGCCACCGGGAGATGCTTTATATCGTTGGAAGGCGTGCGACTCTATCAGGGAACATTAGCTTGACAGATACGTGGCGTCTGTGATTACATTGGTCTTTATGGAATGATGAGGCCGAGCTCCATCATCCATCCTTTCTCCTCGCATCCTTTCCTCCTGTTGTTGTCTGACGCGCTGACAGCAGCCCCTGACCCCTGACTTTTTGCCTACTCAGCAGGAAGAAGGTCTCTCTACTGTATACACTGTATATAAAGTAGTATATACCGTATAAATATCAACATGTGTGTATGTTTTTCTCAATATATGTGTGTGTGTGTGTGTGTTTGTCAGTGCAAGAGGAGGGGCTAATGTGTGTGGGAACTGCCAGCAGAGAGGATCTACAACCCCAAAATAAAAACTCATCTGTCAGCATCCTGTGCATGCAAGGCTGAGTGTGAACTAGCAAGACTTTTTTGTGTGCGTGTGTGTTGTGTGTCACTTTGTGGTACAGTGTTTGTGGACTTTGCACACACACACACGCACACACAGGTAGGGGGGGGTGGGGAGCTCACTACCTAGCAAACTATGACAATGGTAGTGCCCCTCATGTGTGGGGTTGTGGTCGAAATGCTTTGTTTTAGAATTATGAGACGAGTGGTGTCCAAAGTGTGGCCCAGAACAATTTTTTGGGCCGCGGCACATTCAAGCAGGAAGTACTTTAAAAGTTAGTGTAAACCTGTCAACGTCCAAATGTATTATACCCTACATGCCATGTGACTCTTGAATACACTTCACAGCTCTCCATTTTGTTGCATTTCCTGGTTTCAGTTTCAAGTTCAATTTGTACAGTACAGATAAATACATATTATGTGTTTTCACTCCCTAACATTATCTTTTTGGTTTGGAACTAGGAGTTTGCTTGTTTACTAGTGTGTTTAGGGTCATTGTCTTGTTGAAACACCCATTTCAAGGGCATGTCCTCTTCAGCATAAGGAGGGGTCACTAACTTGCGGCTTGTGGCCCCCATCTTTATATGTAAATGTAGATTTTCACTCATTTTTCAATGAGTGAAAGTTAACGCAGTGTTGCCATGGAGGTTTTTCTTCTGTACCTTGTTAGGTACAGAAGAATACAGTATTACTAGCGTCGTGGCCCCCATCTGCCTGCTCCCATGGTGAATGGAAAAAAGAAAAAACGCTCGGATGGCATGGCAGTAGATGGCGGTTGCGGCGCACGGCGCGTTGCGTCTGGATGTGACCTAGTCTGGTTCAAAGTGCAGATTGCATTGATGGATTCCTTGCTTTTTTAAAAATCTCGCAACATAGCCTATGCCAGGGGGTGTGAGAGTGGAATCGATGTAATTTATAGGGATGCACGGTTCTCTGTGCATTGGCTAAACACAAAAGGCCAAGTGAATTAAAATACTGTATATTCCACAGCCCCAAACATGTCTTTTTCTAAAAACTAAATGTGGCTCAGCTGTGTGACAGGAAGCACTGCCAGGTCCCTAGGAGTAAGAAGTACGCAAGATAAGTCATTTTCAGAAAAAAAAATAAAATTCTGAGGCTATTATTTTGAACACTACTGTATGTAGGATGATTATCTATTTATTATGTATGTTATTATATATGTTTATTATGTATGTACTCTATCTTTGAAAAGAAAATACACAATGAAAGCTGAAATAGAAATACAACAACAATAAAAGTCAAAGAAACAGCTGTAATTATACAAGAAAAAAGTAAACATAAAAAAAAAAAACATATCCAAACGAGGGAAAAAGTGAGTTTTACTAGAATAAACCTTAATATTTTGAGGAAAAATTCTATAACAATACAAAGATGTAATTTCGGAAAATTAGGTTGGGGAAAAGGCCTCCAAATCCGAGGCCATGGTTCTCGATCGGAAACGGGTGGACTGTACCCTCCGGGGTGGGAGTGAGGTCTTGCCTCAGGTGGAAGAGTTCAAGTATCTCGGGGTCTTGTTTCCGAGTGAGGGAAGGTTGGAGCGTGAGATCGACAGACGGATCGGTGCAGCGTCTGCAGTAATGCGGTCGCTGTACCGGACCGTCGTGGTGAAGACGCTCTGTTTACCGATGGATCTACGTTCCCACCCTCACCTATGGTCATGAGTTATGGGTCATGACCGAAAGAACGAGATGGCGGATACAAGCGGCGGAAATGAGTTTCCTTCGTAGGGTGGCTGGACTCACCCTAAGAGATAGGGTGAGGAGCTCGGCCATCCGAGGGGAGCTCAGAGTAGAGCCGCTGCTCCTTCACATGGAGAGGAGCCAGTTGAGGTGGCTCGGGCATCTAGTCCGGATGCCTCCCGGGCGCCTCCCTGGTGAGGTGTTTCGGGCATGCCCAGTCGGCAGAAGGCCCCCGGGAAGACCTACGACACGCTGGAGGGACTATGTCTCACAGCTGGCCTGGGAACGCCTTGGTGTCGTCCCGGTGGAGCTGGAAGAGGTCGCCGGGGACCGGGAAGTCTGGACTTCCCTGCTGAAGCTGCTGCCCCCGCGACCCGGACCCGGATAAGCGGAAGAAAATGGAATGGAATGGAAAGGTTGGGGAAAAGGTTATAATAATATGGGAAAATTATAAATATTATACGAATAAAGTACTGTATTACAAAAAAATAATAAAATTGGTGGAAAAGACAATAGCAAAAATGGGGGGAACAATGCAAAGAGCAAAGTTGATACTAATAATAGTTTTTTTCCAAATCCAAATCCATTTTATTTGTATAGCACGTTTAAAAACAACAAAGTTGACCAAAGTGCTTCACAGCATAGTAAAAATAGAGTACATCAAATAAGACTAAATATAAAACCAATGGTAATATAAAATCACAAGACAAATAAAACAAAATTACGATGACTCTCAAAGCCAAGGAGTAAAGTTTTCAAACGCGTCTTTGCTTACAAAAACAAATACATACAGAGGCATCATTTTGTGACGCACACCTGCTGCAGTGATGTGTGCGTGTGTGTGTGTGTGTGTGTGTATAAGTGAGTTAGTGTATGAGCATGAGTGTGTTTGACAGTCAGCCACCCCTTTTCTAAATGAGATTAAATGTGGAGGTTTGTCTCTAATCGTGTTATAATGAGTTTCTGTGTAGCTCATACATTCACCAATTCCACATGCCAATAGTGTGTGTGCGTGCGTGTGTGCGTGAGGTGAGAGGGGTCACTCATTTATAACCGTAGCGCTGACGCAGCCTCCTCAGAGCATCGCAATACAATGAGCACAAATAGCATTAGTGCATGTCTGCAAACATACACATGTGAAGGTACACACACACACGCTCTCGACGGGCCTTGTCATTGATCATCTGACCAGCAGATGGAGAGTGAGCCACAAAGACCAAACAAAGCCTGACTAATTGTGTGTATGTGTGTAAGCAGTTGAGGTGTGCAGATTGTGCGTCCCATAAAGGTGAGGTTGCGCCAAACCAAATTAAGTATCTATATTTCATGCTGACCATAAATCTCCACCTAAACCAGCCACCGCAGGTTGTCATGGCGATGCTACAGCCTCAAGCCTCCATAGGATGGCTGGCTGCTTGTTGCAAGGCAGAACTTGTGGGGCACAAGTTATGTCTCACAGCTGGCCTGGGAACGCCTCGGTGTCCTCCCGATGGAGCTGGAAGAGGTCGCCGGGGACCGGGAAGTCTGGACTTCCCTGCTGAAGCTGCTGCCCCCGCGACCCGGACCCGGATAAGCGGAGGAAAACGGATGGATGGATGGATGGATGGACAATTGTGTGCGCCCCGGGCCGGATAAGAAGATTGCCATGAGCCTGTCACACAATAGTCCCTCGTTACATCGCTGTATGAATTAATTAGTTAGTTAATGAGCGCTGTTTCTTGGTTGAGGAAGCGGTATGTTTTTGCCTGCTTGGTCCTTCTTCCGGTCCCAGTTAGAAAACCATTGTGATGTTTAGGATAAGTACATGGAAAGCTATTGAAGCTCAGTAGACAGCATTGCTATGCTTAAGTGGCGGCTGTCTCTGGTGTCTCTGAGCGCAAGCGGCGGGCAATGTGATGCAAACAAAGCTAGCATTACTGTTGGGAGTGTCTATGTGTGGCAGATGAATGTCAGTGAGGATAGATGATAGGCTGACGCCAATCTTTTTTTAATGTCCTGTGCGATCAACCCACACTACATTTGAGATAGTACACCAACAAGGAGTATTTTACCCATAATATTGGCCCGATATTGACATAAAAATGTCAATATCAGTATGGGGTTTTCTCCCTATCATAAAAAGTGATTTTAAAAAATGCTGTATATAGGTCTGTGGGCTTCTGTATTTTCCGGCACACAAATCTCATCTAACTGCGTCTGAAGCGTGTAAACAACCGCGGGTGTCCAGTAACAAGCTTGCTCGCTCCTTCCATCCGTCCGTTTTCTATGCAGGTTATCTTCACTAGGCTCCTGGTGGTGTGGTGACTTCTTCGGATATTAAACTTGCGATTTGGAATGACCGCAAAGCGTTGGTTATGCAAGGTACTTCCAATTTTCAGAGTGAAAGCCATTCATTGGAAAATCATGGAGAATACCGCACTGGATAACGGGCCCTTTTCTATTGTGGAAAATACCAGATTCACCAAACTTGTGAAGTTCCTCGAGAAACGCTTTGCAACCCAATTGCAAGTGTGTTTCAGATGTTTTACAATGTTGTTTACAGCCACATCAATAAGCTAACTGCTGATGCTCTATTAGCTTAGCTCAGATTTGTGTTAATTCCATGACAGGGGATATGGGATGTCACACATATCCATCCATTTTCTATAGCGCTTACCCTCATTAGGGTTGCGGGTATGCTGGAGCCTATCCCAGCTGACTTTGGGCGGGAGGCGGGGTAGGTGGGGTGGAACGCGGGAGGAAAGCGGAGTACCCGGAGAAAACCCACACACGCACGGGAAAAACATGCAAACTCCACACAGAGATGCCCAACGGAGATTCGAATCATCACAACATGGCTTGAAATATTTATATTTTAGTTTATTTCAATCTTTTTGCCAATACTAAAATGTAGTTGAAAGTACATATTTTTTGACTAACTATTTTTTGCGCAGTCCATTATTATTTTGCAGAAATGACGCACGCATTTTTCATTGCGTGTTATGAATGGGACCAGTATCTGCAATTTTCGGATCATATTGGTATAGTTTTTTTCCCACCAATAATTATATCTGCTGCTTGTAATAAAGCGCTGGACAATATTGAAACCCTACTAACAACAAACGACAACATTTTTCAATTTTGCCAACAGTTTGGCCTTGGCGGAGGTAAAAGCGCACTTGGGTGGAATATGAGATGGAATTTTGATGGCGAAAACAGAACAAGCACAGCAACACATGGCTGTGATTGGACTGGAGGTATACATTGCACACCGTATCGTGTGTGAATTTGTGCAGGTGTGGCAGCAGGGTTACCATGACAACAGTCATTTGCCATGCTAATTGCCCATTTTCAACCCCCCATTAAGTTTAAGAGCCACCCAGGCTGTGCAGGTTATTCTAACCCAGTCACACAGCTTTCCTCTGGGATGAACATTCCCTACTTCTCCCCTTCCCTCTATCACTCGTTTCTTCTAGCAAATGATCTCCATTCTTCTCATTTCCTTCCGTCCAAATCCATCTCCCTCTCAACGCTTTTTTCCACCTCCAGTTTATCTCCCCTGCTTCCCCCCCCGCCCTCACTGCATGGCAGTTGCGTTTAAGCACTTTGTTCCCCCTTTAAGATAAAGATAATTAAATCAGAAGCTAAATGAGTGCAAGGGCTGCTGGCGTCACCATGGCAGCGCTTTTTGATGATGCGCTATTTCAGTGCGATAGCATCGACGTGGCCCAAAGTGCTTCGTTGCTCCCCAACGACGCGTCATACGCGTGACTGACACCACCTCGTCTTTACGTTTGGGGTGGGGGAAATATTTGACCCGCTAAGCTTCCAGTCGCCCGAATGTGAGCATCCGTTCCTCTCCTGCCTTCTCCAGTCTGCTAATCTTGCATCCTCTGCATCCCCCCTCCTACCCCGCGATGGGCATGTTGCTAGGCAACTGGGCTCCATTGATCTGGAGGAGCCCAATGACAAAATCCCATAACTGTCATGAAAACACACACAAGCAACAGTGAAGATGCCGCCTCGGAGCCCCAATGACAGCGTCCTGCTTTAATGAACAAGGGCATTACCGGCTCTCTCCCCTTTGCTGCTCATTCCCTTCCGCTAAGAACCCTCGCTGTGCCGGGAAAGCAATTCCCTTTTGCGTTGGTCGACGAAATGTGCAATGTGACACAGAGCAGGGGGGGGGGTCATGGCAACCTCATCCCGGGCCAAGCTGGTTCTGCTACATTCTAGCTGATTACAGGCATGCAGCGTTGCGACAAGCAAAGAAGACAATAACAGAAGGAAGTACATTATACTGCAGGATAGGGGTGTCCAAACTTTTTCCACCAAGGGCCACATACAGAAAAATCAAATGATGCCGTTGGCCACTTTGATCTTTTTTAAGTTTTTCAAGAAATAATTACATATAATTTAGAAATCATGTGTAAAGACTATTGAATTTGCTCTATGTTCCCATTTTTGCTGTTTACCAAAAGTATCATTTTATTTCTACAGCGCCAGGACCAATAATAAACAAATGGCCTCTGGATGGGCCTTTGAAGATCTCCTACTGTAGTCCTTTGCACCACAATAAAATAAACGATATTGTTTACCTAAGGTAAGAAAAAAGGACATTAAATAGTATAATAATATTATCTATAATCATATATAATATATTATGATTAGCATGTTGGCCGCACAGTCAGGAGATCTGGAAGACCTGGGTTTGAATCTTTGTCGGGCATCTCTGTGTGGACTTTGCATGTCGTCTATGTGGGTTTTCTCCAGGTACTACGGGTTCCTGTTATGGGATCGTCGCGGCCTGGTGTAACGACCCCGAGGATGCAGAGAGCCGGACGTCAGGCAGGTGAGGTGTGCAGGAATCTTGAATAAATATGCCGGGAAGCAGAGCAGGAACATAGGAGCGATACGTGATGTGGAAAAGCAACAAGGACACTGCCAACGAAGGAACGACGCGATGGCGATGAGCCGACGCCGCACCTGAACATAAATAGTAATTAACAGAGTGAGTAAGCGGCCCAGGAACACATGAAACTGATCACAAAGCTGTCACGTCTACGAGACACGAGTCGTGGCAGCGTGCTTTTGTTCCTTTTTTGCCTCAGTTCCTGATCTGTACTCTTATTTTGGTAGTACTTCCTGTTTGGTTCCGCTCGGTTTCCGGTCAGCTTTACTTTTTCATTCTACGGAAGGTATGTTAGTGGGATTGAGAAGGGCCTCGAAGTATTCCTTCCACCGACCAACTATCTCCACAGTCGTGGTCAGCAAGCCCCCGTCCGCACTGTAAACAGTGTGAACTGTGGGCTGCTTCCCCTTTCTGAGGTGTCGGACGGTTTGCCAGAACCTCTTCGAGGCCAACCGAAAGTCGTGCTCCATAGCCTCACCGAACTCCTCCCACACCCGAGTTTTTGCCTCGACCACCGCCGAAGCCGCGTGCCGCTTGGCCTGCCGGTACCTGTCAGCTGCTTCGGGAGTCCCGCAAGCCATCCATGCTCGATAGGACTCCTTTTTCAGCTTGACGGCAGCCCTAACCCCCGGTGTCCACCATCGGGTTCGGGGCTTGCCACCACGACTGGCACCGACCACCTTGCGGCCGCAACCACAACTGGCTGCCTCAGCAATAGAGGCACGGAATACGGCCCATTCGGACTCAATATCCCGGTCCTCCCTCGAGATGCAGGCGAAGCTCTGCCGGAGATGAGAGTTGAAGACTCGACGAACGGGAGATTCTGCCAGACGTTCCCAGCACACCCTCACTACGCGTTTGGGTCTGCCAGGTCTGTCCGGCATCCTTCCCCGCCATCTAATCCAACTCATCACCAGGTGGTGGTCAGTTGACAGCTCAGCCCCTCTCTTCACCCGCGTGTCCAGAACATACGGACGCAGGTCTGATGATACGACCACAAAGTCGATCATAGACCTGCGACCTAGGGTGTCCTGGTGCCAAGTGCACTTATGGGCATCCTTATGTTCGAACATGGTGTTCGTTATGGACAAACTGTAATTCGCACAGAAGTCCAGCAACAACACACCGCACGGGTTCAGGTCAGGGAGGCCGTTCCTCCCAACCACGCCCCTCCAAGTCACACTGTCATTGCCCACATGGGCGT
Source organism: Oostethus manadensis (assembly GCA_024372805.1). Classification (NCBI taxonomy): domain Eukaryota; kingdom Metazoa; phylum Chordata; class Actinopteri; order Syngnathiformes; family Syngnathidae; genus Oostethus; species Oostethus manadensis. The sequence continues at coordinate 997,920 of QODF01000106.1, read as the reverse complement.
TGAAGTCTCCCAGTAGAACTATGGAGTCACCAGCTGGGGTGCTCTCCAGCACCCCTCTGATAGACTCCAAGAAGGCTGGGTACTCTGAACTGCCGTTCGGCGCATAGGCACAAACCACAGTCAGGACCCTTTCCCCAGCCCTAAGGCGTAGGGAAGTGACCCTCTCGTTTACTGGGGATGACTCCAACACAGAGGCACCAAGCCGGGGGGCTAATAATAAGCCCACACCAGCTCGCCGCCTCTCCCCTGCAGCAACACCAGAGAAGAACAAGGTCCAGCCCCTTTCAAGGAATTTGGTTCCAGAGCCCAAATTGTGGGTTGAGGTGAGTCCGACTATATTTAGTCGGAATTTCTCCACCTCTATCACAAGCTCGGGCTCCTTCCCCACCAAAGAAGTGACATTCCGTGTCCCAAGAACCAGATTTGGCCGCCGAAGACCAGGTCTCCCGGACAACCGCACTCGACCACTGCCAAAATCACAAAGCACCGGACCCTTATGCTTGCCCCTGCAGGTGGTGGCTTCTTCGGGCTAGGCCGGGCCAGGTCCCCCCCAAAAAAAACAAAAAAAGGAAAAAAAACAAGGAAAAACAAAGGACAAAAAATACTAGTATTTAAACAAATGCACTAAATATCTTAAATTTAATTTCATTACAGTGGTGTCAAAAAGTGTTTTTCCCCTACCTGATTTCTATTTTTGTTGTTAGTCACACCTAACTGCTTTAAATCAACTGTGTTACAAATTATTATTAAAGGCAAAAAAGCATACAAATATGAATATACTGTAATTAAAATGTGAAACAGCATATTTAAAAAATACAGGCAACAATAATTACAAAAGTTTGAAATATTAACTATGTACATGTAATAAAATATGAAAAGTACTAATATAATATACTAAGACATTATACCACATAAGCTAATATATACTGTAGTATAATAATATACAATATTATGTTCTAAATATACTGTGAGTTGTGAACTGTAAGAAATTATTACTGAACATACATTTCATGTCATGTAATCTTAGAAATATGAATCTTTTTTTTTTTTTTTGGACGCTCCCTGGGGCTGGGGGCGGTGGGGGGGGCGGATTGTTTTGGCTCCGGGTGTCAGTCGGCGGCAGTGCTGGGAGGAGTGCCTGCGTGCATGCGGCGCTCTGTGGATTTTCCGGCGGCCGGGTATGGTGGTATGGCCCCGTGTCTCGGGGGAGCTCGCGGTGATGCTGCTCGCTGCATTGGGGGGGTGGCACATCCAGGTGCATATGTGAAAATGTAGGTGTGTAAGTGTATGTGGTGGCATGTGTGAGTATAGGAACAGGGTTTGGTGTGAGGTTAGACAGAAATCTCCGTGGACTATGATGTTTGCAGATGACATTGTGATATGTAGTGAGAGCAGGGAACGGGTGGAGGAGAAGCTTGAGGGGTGGAGGTTTGCCCTGGAAAGGAGAGGAATGAAGACTGAGTACATGTGTGTAAATGAGAGGGACCCAAGTGGAAGAGTGAGGTTCCAGGGAGAAGAGATAAAGGTGGAGGATTTTAAGTACTTAGGGTCAACAGTCCAGAGCAATGGAGAGTGTGGAAAAGAGGTGAAGAAGCGTGTGCAGGCAGGCTGGAATGGGTGGAGAAAAGTGTCGGGTGTGATGTGTGATAGAAGAGTTTCAGCTAAAATGAAAGGAAAGGTGTACAAAACTGTGGTGAGACCAGCCATGTTGTTTGGTTTAGAGACAGTGCCGCTGAGGAAAAGACAGGAGGCAGAGCTGGAGGTAGCAGAGATGAAGATGCTGAGGTTCTCTTTGGGTGTGACCAGGATGGACAGGATCAGGAATGAGCACATCAGAGGGACAGCACATGTTAGAGGTTTTGGAGATAAAGTCAGAGAGGCCAGACTGAGATGGTTGGGACATGTCCAGAGGAGAGATAGTGAATATGTTGGTAGAAGGATGCTGAGTTTTGAATTGCCAGGCAGGAGGCCTAGAGGAAGACCAAAGAGGAGGTTTATGGATGTAGTGAAAGAGGACATGAAGGTAGTTGGCGCAAGAGAAGACAGGTTAGATGGAGGCAATTGATTGGCTGTGGCGACCCCTGAAGGGATAAGCCCAAAGGAAAAGAAGAAGAAGAAATAGAAAGCAACTCTTTGCCTTTCTCCGGCTTGAATATATTAGTTTCCATAGCAAGTGTCCAGCAAGTGGACTTATTTATCCTTATTTGTGCCTCCAGTCAAGTCCAAGCATGTTCATAGCAACGCAATGCGCTCCACAATTACAGTACACAAATAAAATAAAAAATCTTGTGATCAGACACATCAGAAAAGCACCCCCAACGGTTACAATGACCCCAATTTAGCTTTGTGTTGTATCTCATTAAAAATGAAATGACAAAGAAGAAAAATCAATCATTTAACTTGCTGACGGAGGTTCTCCTATCTGATATCAGTGAAGAGAGAGTCTAGCCAGCGGTTCATTATTCCAAAGCAAATGAAGATCAGCAGTAATCTCATTTAGCTGTAAAAATGCCTCCACGTGGGCACCACTTCCTTTTTAGTGGAAAAACCCCCTCAATTCCAGACATACTTTCCTTTTGTTGTGCTCAGCTTCTCTGCTAAACACTTTCTTAATAGATGTGCTAATCAAACTGTCGCATGCAAGACTATGCTATTCACATTAGCATCTTTGTGGTATTGAGTCATGTTAAGGCCTTCCAGACACTTCTGTTGTCACCTTTGCAGTCCTTTTTGCCATTACGGTTCTGAATACATAGTAAGGGAAAATCAGACATAAACAAGACGTAATTTACACTCACATGTTAGCAGTTTAGGGGGAGGAGCTCGGCCATCCGGGAGGAGCTCAGAGTAGAGCCGCTGCTCCTTCACATGGAGAGGAGCCAGTTGAGGTGGCTCGGGCATCT